>JAYEPQ010000005.1:38931979-39270028 GCA_036321105.1 Dracaena cambodiana
TATATCTTTCATGAAATTACATTATTCAATTTAGAACTCTTTTGGCTCGTAAGTCGGGATGATAATGGGCAGGTCCAAAGGCTAATTTTGGCCTGCCAAACTCACAATTTTGAATTAAAAAAATATATATCATGGGAGTACAAGTTGCATTATTGCTTACCAGATCAATCAATCATATCCAAAGTTGTCAATCTTCATTGTGCCCATATAGCTTGGAAACATATTATGTTACTCGTATATTGTCATCATATTCAGCAGAATATGAGAGTGGTAACGATATCGAAAAGAAAGAGACTTGCATAATGTATTCATTAGAAAAGTAAATATCTTGAAAGCTCCCAAGTTTGATCTTGGGAAACTGATGGAGATAACTTCGCTGTTTCATCGTTTCTCCTTTCATTTCATTTTCCCGTCATCAAGAATATTGGTAACACTTATAAGCAAAGATCCAGAGTGAGTTTTAGTTACCTGCAGAGGGGTGTCCTAAAGGGAAACACTTTTTTTTCCTAGTGAGCCCATTTTTCCTAGTGAGCACACCATCTCTTTTGAAAAAAAAATGGTTTTTTTTCCTAATGAACATACTCCAAATTCCCAAACAACCCTTTTCCTCTAACCTCAATATCAAAATCCCTCCACCCTACTCCGCATACGCCTCGACCACCTCCTCCCCTCCCACCCCGTTTCCTATGTCGCCAACCTATGCCCCCTTCGATTCCTCGGCTGCTCCCTTTCCCTTCTCCTCCGCAACCCCTAGTCCCTCTCTGTTTTCATCTCCTCCCCATCCAATCCCTCCAACTTACTTGTCCAGCCCGTCGATCGCCACTTCACGCCGCCTCCTGTCGCTCCTGCCCCCACTCGCTGTCCTCGCCTCTCATGAGAACGAGATCGCCGCGCCACCTCCCATAGCAAATCAAAAGAGAAGGATTTCATCACCGACGACAGCGAAAGAGGGTTTTGAATGTACTGATGGGTAATTCTATTTGGTTACTGCTAGACATATCCAATCAATTTCAAAGATAAATTTTGTAGAAATTATAGAGATGAAATTTGTAGAAATTTTATAGAAATTATTGTTCTGCCAGACATAATTTTTGAAAAAAAAATAATTTTTGATGAGTAATTCTATTTGTGGAAATTTTATAGAAATTATTTATTCCTTGCAAGTGCAATTAATCTGAAAGTTGTCTAAATGGATTTGGATACCAGTTATATATTTAGTAAATTTATCAAAATGCATCTCTATAGTTCTGGATCAGTTCATGAGATACATTGGTGTGAGTAACATAAGTACCAATATTTTTTGCATCTTGTAATGGATCGTAATTATGTGTATCTCATATTGTAAGATACTGAGAACTGTTAATATGAGGTATTTGAAGTACCAAAGATGATTTATATAGAATTCAATATGTTAAGAATCAAAATCCAAATCATCGTGCTGCATTAGAGTCTTAGAGATCTGATATATGAATTCTTTTCTATCAACTAGTATGTTCGTAGGTTGCATTGAATGTATGAGGATTAGAAAACTTGATGAAACTATGTCAAGAACCAAAACCCAAATTCTTTTCTATCTACAAGTCGTAGGATTTTAAATCGAGTGCTCCCTGGTTGTAGTTGGAGATCCATATTGCACCATCATCCCTTAAATTTCAAGGTGGGCCATCAACGATGATGAAACACTTTGTGAGCATGTGCATTAACATGATGATGGAGATCAGGATTTGATTTGATTTTGGATCTTATTAGGATTTGGATTTTACTAGATATTTGATTTGATTAGGAGTTTGGATTCTATTAGAATTCTGTTTGTTGGGATTTCCCTATATATATAGATTTGTATGAAGTATTAGGAGATAAATAATATTTTGAAAATTTCATGAGAAATCTCTGGAGTGGAATTCGCTAAAATCAAAATTTTTCCTCGTGAATTCGTGGAGAGTGGGCATGGGCCCGGGTGGATTCCCAAATCCCATAAGTTTTTCCCCAATCTAACTTTTCTTCCCCAATTCCCCTAAAAACCCTAATTTTCAAAATCCTAACCCTAATTTCGCCTCCGTCCTACGTCAAATTTGGTACCAGAACCTAAATTTTCTTCTCCATCACCCTCTTCTTCTTCCACATTCCATCCTTTTATTTTATTTTATTTCAGTTTTAATATTATTTTTGAAAAACAAAAGAAAAGAAAAAAAACAGATCTGAAAAAAAAAATACAGATCTGAAAAAAAAAAAGAGCAACAACAACCTCGAACCATCAACTTCCCTACCCAACACCAAAAAAAAAAAAAAAAAACCAGCAAGCCCTCTCCCTCAACTTCCCTACCCACAAAACACCAGCACACCATCATTCGATTCCATCTCCTTCTACTATGCCCCCAAGCACTAGCCCAAGCTTCTCCCCTTCTTCTGCCACCTCGGCGTCTCTGCCGCCCTCGTCTCCATCGCCACCATCCACCTGAAGCTCCTCCTCAGCGACCCTTTCATCTCCCCCTCGAGGGCGAGGGCCTTGTATCCAGCGAGCCTCTTCTTCCTCTGGAACACGGGGTCGCTCAGGATCCAGCCCCCTTTGGACCCCGACGAGCTCTTCCCCTTCGGCTTCGTCCCCCTGGGGGCCCAGTGCAACACCCTCCCCCAGACTCTTCCGCCCTCGTCTCATCATCCTCGACGCCCTCGTCTCCATCGCAAATTTCCACTCTGCCAGGGATTTCGAACTCCACTCCGCTCGTCGCTTCCCCGCCAGCGACGCTGCCGCCATCTTCAACCAACGAGCAGATCGCCTGCTGCCCCTCCTTCTCTCAGCTGATCCGCCACCATCAACCACTGCTCTCCGACAGCCCATCGCCCCTTGCCATTCGCCCTCGCCACTCCTTGCCCAAGCAACCGCGACCGAATCGGCTGATTCCCCCCTCAACCGCAGCCAACTGTAGAACGAGAGAAAGGAGAAGAAAGTTATTGGGTTCTGAATTTGTTTGTTATTGGGTTGATTTGGTTCTGATTTAGATTCACTTATTCATACCCACATCCAAAAAAATAGAAGATTGGATTTATTTTGGATCCGACCCGCAAGTTTCTGATCCAACCCAATTTTCATATTGGGTTCAGTCCATCAGCCCCAATCTGAATAGCTACAGTACAAACCTGTTTACAGTGCAGACCCGTTAAGGAGAAAAGTTTGGAGCCCGTTCGGAGTCCAATTCGAGTCAGATTCGAGGCATTGTTTCCCTGGATTTATTTTCAACAATTGTGGCAGGATTTCAGGGCTTTTCATCAGGCGAATCAATTTCCAAAGACTCCAAAGAACCACTACAAGTGCACGAACTTTTTCTGTATTTGGGTAATCTCTAAACTAACCCATTTTTTTACCAAAAATTTACAATTATTTTGTGAAATTCTGCATAAGATTGTTAGTTAGAATTACTAATAATTATTTGCCAACTCATTGATTGCCTGCATACACATATTTTAGGATCCATTTCCTTGCATTTTAGAAACCTAAACCTTAGAAAATTTTATTTGATCATATAGTGCACGCATATAAAATTTGCCTGAGTCTAGAAAATCGCATTGCATATGCTTATTTGATTGTATGCTTCTTCGTAACGGTAAAATGACTATCCCAAATTCTAGTAATGTGGATGAAAAGTTAGAAATAATGATGAAACAATTAAAAACTATCACTGAACAAATGGAACAGTTTAAAATTGTTAATAAACGATTGGATGCACTAGAATGACAAATAGAAGAACAAAATAATCAAATTTATAAGAATAAATATAACGAAAGGAATTATGATAGAGAACAAAGAGATCGAAATGAAAGGAATAGAGATGAGAGTGTCCCTAGAACTAGACGTGTTGAAGATGACATCACACGTAAGATAAAAGTAGAAGCTTCTACATTCGACGGCACTCACGACCCTAAAGTTTTTAGTGACTGGCTCGGAGATATAGATTACTATTTCGATTGGTATGACATGCCTGAAGAGCATAAAATACGATTTGCTCGGATGCGACTGACAGAGCCCGCTAGGATATATAGGACATCAGTAGAAAGAGAATGTGACAGGTATCTGGATGCGATAGAGACTTGGAATAACATGAAATCTAGATTTAAAGAGAAGTATCTTCCGGTTATATTTAGGGGTCATCTTTTAGATAGGTTGCACAGTCTTCACCAGGGAAGCATGACGGTCCAAGAGTATATGACTCAATTTAATGAATTGACACTTCGGTGTGATTTGCGAGAGGACCGACACTAGGCGATATCTAGATTTCGTTCTGGACTACGCGCAGACATACAACGAACCATGCATATCCATTCTTGGAATATAAGTTCCCTTGCTCAAGCTTGTCAATTAGCAGAAAAAATAGAATACTCTCTCAAATTTTCTACTGATCACAAGTTTACAACTAAAGCCCCGGAGCAGTCCAGACGCCCTTCTGAAGATAACAAGAGACCTAACACCTAATTCAACAAAGACTTTAGCGGTAAAGCCATAATGGGTGAGTCATCTAAACAGGGCATGAAAGGCGTAGAGTGTTTTAGGTGTCACGAATATGGCCACAAAGCTTCACAGTGTCCCACTAGAGCTGTATTCGTAGAAGAAGAACATAATGATGATGATGATCTTGAGAAAGAAGTATATGAACCAATAGGAAACGCAAGTGAGTCAGACGAGAAAATAGTCATTTCAAATGTGCGCTTAGGCGTCGTTAGGTATCTTTACACTAAAATGAAAGATAAAGATTGGCGTAGATCTAGCGTTTTCACCACGTACATCGCACATGGAGGAAAGAGTTATCGAGTAATGATTGACGGGGGTAATTATATGAATATAATCTCAAGAACAGCTGTTGAGAAAATGGGCCTCAAAGCTGAACCCCATCCACAACCATACAATGTAACATAGTCGGGGAGCAATCCAGACGCCCTTCTGAAGATAACAAGAGACCTAACACCCAATTCAATAAAGACTTTATGGGTAAAGCCGTAATGGGTGAGTCATCTAAATAGGGCACGGAATGCGTAGAGTGTTTTAGGTGTCACGAATATGGCCACAAAGGTTCACAGTGTCCTACTAGAGCTTTATTCGTAGAAGAAGAACATAATGATGATGATGATCTTGAGGAAGAAGTATATGAACCAGTAGGAAACACTAGTGAGTCAGACGAGAAAATAGTCATTTCAAATGTGCTCTTAGGCGTCGTTAGGTGTCTTTACACTAAAATGAAAGATGAAGATTGGCGTAGATCTAGCATTTTCACCACGTACATCATACACGGAGGAAAGAGTTATCGAGTAATGATTGACGGGGGTAGTTGTGTGAATATAATCTCAATAACTGTTGAGAAAATGGGCCTCAAAACTGAACCCTATCTACAACCATACAATATAATATGGGTAGATAAAACTGCTCAATTCATTACCTAGCATTGTCTAGTGTCTATCCAGATGTCAAGCTATCGGACCAGTTTTGGTGCGATATATTAGATATGACCGCCTCACATATCTCGCTTGGTAGGCCATAGTTGTATGACTTAAATGTGACGAGTTTCAGCAAGTCAAACACATATACATTCAAATTTAATGAAAAAAAAATTATTTTGAAACTCGCGTCGCCTAAGTCTAGTGATGAGAGCCCAAAGAGCGAAAAGGTCACAGGCCAGGTACATAAAAAGTCTCTTCACTTGTTAAGTAGATTACAGTTCCTCAAGGAGAGTCTAGAGGAGGGACTAGTGTATGCGCTAATTACTTTAGGAGAGTCTTCTAGTCCACCTGTCATTTACCACCTGGAGATTCATCAGATTCTCACTGATTTTCGAGATATCATGCCCGATAAGTTACCTGATGAACTTCCTCCCCTTCGGGACATTCAGCATGCCATTGACTTCGTGCCAGGGTACAATTTGCCCAATTTACCTCATTATAGGATGAATCCTGTTGAGCACGCTGAGTTGAGAAGACAGGTCGATGATTTATTGCGGAAAAATTTTATTAGAGAGAATTTGAGTTCTTGTGCCGTTCCCGCTCTACTCACACCTAAAAAAGACGGTAGCTGGAGGATGTGCGTTGACAGTCGTGCCATCAACAGAATTACTGTCAAGTATAGGTTTCCCATTCCTAAACTTGATGACTTATTAGATATGATGGTTGCCTCTCAAATCTTTTCAAAGATAGATCTTCGAAGCGGATATCATCAAATTCGTATCCGTGAAGGTGATGAATGGAAAACTGCGTTTAAAATTAAGGACGGATTGTATGAATGATTGGTCATACTTTTTGATTTATCTAACATACCCAGCACATTTATGAGAGTTATGACCTAGATGTTGTGTCATTTCTTAGGCAAGTTCGTTGTTGTCTATTTTGATAACATTATCGTTTTTAGTCAAACCCAAGAAAAACATCTTTCTCATTTGACACAGATTTTAGAGACTCTCCGTAAGGAGAAACTATTTGTCAATTTAAAAAAATGTGCGTTCTTAGCTTCCTCTATTCACTGTCTTGGATTTATCGTCTCTAAAGACGGAGTAGCAGCAGATTCTGACAAAGTTAATGCCATAAGAGAATTGCCTACTCCTTGTATGATCCATGAGGCCAGGAGCTTTCATGGTCTGGCCACATTTTATAGGAGGTTTGTTAGGAGATTTAGTACCACCATGGTTCCGATCACTGATTATCTTAAGAAAGGGGAGTTTCAATAGACTAAATCTGCTAATCATGTTTTCGAGGAGATTAAGAAGAGTTGACTACTGCTCCGGTCCTTCACTTTCTAGATTTCTCGAAAGTTTTTGAGATAGCATGTGATGCATCAGGTGTAGGTATAGGTGGTGTTTTGAGTCAAGAAAATCATCATATCGTCTTTTTTAGCGAAAAATTGAATGAGACGAAACAGCGCTACGATATTTATGATAGAGAGTTTCATGCAGTAGTGCAATGTTTGCGTCATTAGCGTCATTATTTGCTACCAAAAGAGTTCGTTATATATTCAGACCATCAACCTCTACGCTATATCAATTCCCAAAAGAGAGTAGGGTATCGACACATCAAGTGGATTGAGTTTATTCAGAAGTATAATTTTGTACTCAAACACTGTGCTGAAACTGAAAATAAAGCCGCTGATGCATTAAGTAGGAAACTTTGCACTTTACAGACGATGAGTGTAAAAGTTATCAGATTTGAGCAAATCATTCAAGACTATCCTACTTGTTGGGACTTTGGTGATATCTATTCATCTCACACAGGATCCTCCTATTATAGTATATGCCTTCACCATTGTTGATGGTTTTTTATTTCGAAGTACCCGTTTATGTATTCCCAATACTTCTTTGCGCGATCATCTGATTTAGAAAATACATGCAGGAGGGATTGCTGGTCATTTCGATCGAGATAAAACTATCATTCTTGTATAAAACTGATTTTATTGGCCAAGCATTAAACGTGATGTTGCGCGAGTTGTATCGCATTGTCGAGTTTGTCAGGTAGCTAAGAGTAGGAAGCAGAATACAGGACTCTACACACCATTACCCATACCCTTTGCACCTTGGGAGTATCTTAGTATGGATTTCATTTTAGAACTCCCTCGCACACTTAGGAAACATTATGCAATATTAGTCGTGGTGGATAGATTTTTTAAAATGGTACATTTTATGCCTTACCACAAGACTTCGAATGCCTCGCATATTGCACACTTGTTCTGTAAAGAGATAGTTCGTTTGCATGACCTTCCTAAGTCAATTGTTTTTTACAGAAATGTTCGGTTCACAAATCATTTTTGGCGAACTCTTTGGAAGAAAATAGGTACCACACTTAAGTTCTCCACTGCTTATCATCCACAGACAGATAGTCAGACAGGAGTTGTCAATAGTACCTTAGGTGACTTGCTTCGATATTTAGTGGGCGACCATTTAACCACGTGGGATCTTGTTTTGTCTATAGCGAAATTTACATATAATAGTTCAGTCAATAGGTCGACTGGGATGAGTCCATTTAAGGTAGTTACAGGTTATAAATCTAGAAAACCTATAGACCTTCTTCCCCTCCCCATAGGTGATAGGCCTAGTGCCTCAGCGGAGTCTTTTGCATAGCATTTGTATGATTTGTATGATCATATTCGTCGGCAAAAAGTAATTAGTAATAATAACTACATGTTTGCAGTAGACTCGCACAAAAAATTGTAGGAATTTGCAGTTAATGATGAGGTGATGGTTAGCGTGCGTCCAGAGAGGTTCCCACCGGGAACCTTGAAGAAACTTCATGCTCGACATATGGGTCCTTACCAAGTTCTAAAGAGGATTGGTTCTAATGCTTATGAGCTTGCGATCCCCCACAATCTTGGGATCAATCCAGTCTTCAACGTCGAGGACCTGACTCCATACCGTGCTCCATTTGATTATCCAGCAGTTATTCCAGATCTACCATCATCTGCTTCGCCTGAACATCGATATTTTTCCATCAATACACCGCCTCCTCCTGCTCCACGAAAGCATCATATAAATCAGATTGAAGACATTCTGGATGGTGAGATTGTTTCGACTATTGATGGTGGATATCAGCGTTATTTGGTGCGCTGGCGTGGACGTCCAGACTCAGATTGTACTTGGTTGCACACCGAAGAGGTCCAATAGCTTGACCCGGATTTACTCGATAATTATCATTTTCGTCATTCACCAAAGGTTCATGTTTTGAAACTGGAGAGAATTGATGGAGATTATGATTTGATTTGATTTTGGATCTTATTAGAATTTGGATTTTACTAGGTATTTGATTTGATTAGGAGTTTGGATTCTATTAGGATTTTGTTTGTTAGGGTTTCCCTATATATATGGGTTTGTATGAAGTATTAGGAGATGAATAATATTTTGAAATTTTCATGAGAAATTTCTGGCGTGGAATTCGCTAAAATCAAAATCTTTCCTCATGGATTCCTGGAGAGTGGGCGTGGACCCGGTTGGATTCCCAAATCCCGTAAGTTTTTCCCCAATCTATCTTTTCTTCCCCAATTCTCCTAAAAACCCTAATTTCAAAACCCTAACCCTAATTTCGCCTCCGTCCTGCGCCACATGAACTCATTAATTATCTACTTTACATCTCTTATCTTACCAACCAGATTCAAATCTAAGCAAAAAATTAAGGCGAATTATTCAGAATATATATCACTTTTTAAAAGAAAGAAAGGGTAAAATAACAAGTTACAACTCAGAAAGGAGAACTCAAATTGTCCAAAAGTGACAAGTCTCATGAGTTACAACCCACAAAAGAGAACTCAACCTAAAGCTTTAATCCTATAACTTCGCCCTTGTTTTCACTTTCCACAACATTCTCCCAGGATCCACAATAGAATTTACCTTACAATTTCCCTACACGTGACCATAAAATGTCCAAGAAGTATGTCTCATGAGTGTTGACAATGGTGTGATTTCATGATTAGGGGTCTGCATGCTTCATATATGTCAACCTAAGAACACAATTCTACAAGTTGGTCAATGATCCCGGAAAAGGTTGCCTATTATTATCAAAGACTACTTCTATTATTATGACTCTCCACTACATTCTGTGTCACAAAGAAGTCTCTTATTATGCAAATAACATTTTGTTAGTTCATGATTATAAATATATTGTGCGGTTTAGAGAACTTTTAGTTTCAGTATGGCCCATGACTTTTGACTTGTTTGTCTTATTTTTCACTTGTGTGCTAAATATTTATGCTTATCCAGTTACAGGAGTTAAGGTTTCGATATTAGCAAAATCCCATATCGAACAAAATTGCATTCATTCGGAAAGGTTCTCCTTCTGGGAGAGGTCAAAAGCAGTTTTGAACGGGCGCACACAAGCTGAGGATCCAGCAAGTTCACAAAGCCCATTGAAGTATCAGTACTCCATTGTAGTGCCAACATGTTCGGAAACTCGTAGACATTTGATCATTTTCTTTTAGTATTAGAGTCATAATTTGAAGAGTCTTGTACTTAAATATTATGTTATTTTTATATTATATTAGTTGACAAAGCCCCATCTATATTTTATATAAATATTCACAAAGCCCCATCTACAAAATGTTATTTGCAATTATGTCTTTATTAATGCTAATAATATCTATCATATTAGTATAACTAGGTTTTTGTTTTTATAGTTTAGTTAATTTTATTTAGAATTTATTTCAAATTTCCAATTTAATTTATCTATATTATATATTTATTTCTATTCAAATATTCGAATTTCATTTCCATTGGGGCAAAATGACCAGGGATTTCTAGCATATTCTACTTGAAGTATTCTTTTCATTAAAATTCGGGTAGAAAATCGTTGTTTCTATTGATTCTAATCTAATTCTTGTTTTATTTATTGATGTTATAAGTAAAGCTTCAATTCATATGGCACGGAATGCTGGGCTATAAAGAAACGTTATTCACAGAAAATAAGTGTAGCAGAGATGTGCATGCTCCGTTGGATGTGCGGCAACACTAGGAGGGATAAAGTGAGAAATGAAGATATTCGTACTAAACTAGGTATAACTCCCATCGATAAGAAGATGCGAGAAAATCGCTTACAATAGTTTGATCATATGCAATATAGGCCTACAAGTGCATCAGTTCGAAAATGGGAGTTTATCAATATATGACAAGTTAAAAGAACGAAGGGAACCGAACAAAACATGGATAGAGGTGATACGCAAAGATATGGAATCTAGATGTTTAAATAAGGAAATATTACTTGATAGAAATAAATAGAAAAGGGATATCAAAGTGATCGATCCGGCGTGATTTTTTTTTTGTTCATGTAACCTACTCCAAATACTTGGGATAAAAGGCTTAGTTGTTGTTATTGTATAAGTAAAGCTTCAATTCACATTGTCGTTCAAAATTGTATTCTGCTTTAATGATGTTATAAATATGGTTTTTGTGTTATATTCATCTTAAAACAGTAAGTGTAGAGGTTAGAGGATTAGAGGGTTAGGCTCTTTAAGATTATGAAAGTAGAATTATGGATTGATGAATTGTGTTTGTGACACCATCATGAGTAGAGAGTGTGATAGCATGTTCTGCAAAGAAAAATTTCAATATTTTCTTCATAAGCATTTTATGTAATTTTTGTGAACAGCAAATGAGCTTATCTATTTATCTCAACATACATATTAACCAAAAACATGTAATTATTGCACCTATTTCAATCTCAAAATTACCATAAATCTTGCATTCCCCAGATGTCTGCGAACGTGTTGAAGCATCATCCTGTAACCAACATTTTCAATGTATTAATACTTATAGATTAGTTATAAAAAAACTCAAAACCAAACCTACTGTCTGGAGTGGAAAACACGGACAAAAAATATTTTATCCGGAATAACAGACCGGCCAAAGTGAGCTATGTCCTGACTGTAATCCATATCTCTCCGGGCTGTAACTCCGAACGGAAATTATACTGTTCGGAATCTAACTCCTGATGGATAATATATTGTCCGAGATCTAACCCCGGACAACATATAATTCGTCCGGGATCTAACCCTGGATGGACAATATACTGTTCAGAATGATATATAATTCATCCGGGATCTAACCGAACATGAATAGAATAGAGGTTGAAGATAAGGGCATTAGTGTCAAAAAAAAAATCGATGGAAAACTCGTTATTTTAACCAAATTTTTAAGTGGGTTCACTAGAAAAAATGGTGTGCCCCCTTTAGAAACTCTCCCTGCAGAGTGATCTCAATGTGTCGGTGCAATTAGCTAGCCTATTTATTTGGATGTGAGCTTGTATTTCTTTTGTTTGTTGGGATGCCATCCTTTCGAAAAGGTTTAAGGTTATGTAATTGGTTGGTCAGTTGTCATTCTTGGTACCAAGCCTCAAATTTAGCTGATAGAACAATGAACAATTTCTGGTTATAGAAGCTGCCGCATATAGACAAGCAGGGAAAAGGATTATTTTTTGTCTGAGGTTTACTGTTTGTGCCCGTAAATAGTAATTAGTGAGCAGAAAGCAACTCCGACAACATTATCCCCAATAACATCAACAAAAATAGTAGATATGTGTAACAATAAGCCAAGACAATCTTGAACAATGCACAATAGAATAGGAAAATTGCAGAAACTATGATATATTCAGCACAAATTAATGTATACTCTAATCTACTAGCTCTTGACTTGTAGCACTGTGATGTTACATGCACGTATGTAACAATTGAGAAGCAAAATAATTTGAAAGAAGTACATGCTAGCAATGCTGAACAGATCCCAAGTGGCTTATGAGAATCACGTAATGTATTGGTATGATCAGCGAGTAAAAATAGATGATTTACAAACATTCACCTAAATGGATCAAAATAATTTTTCAAAATAACACGATGATGATAAAGAAACCCCATATCGTGTAGAATGTAGCAAGAGTGGACATTCTGGTGTTCAAATGAATTCAAAGATCACAGTTTATGTGACATAAGCGTTCACCACAAGAAATTGAGTCAAGCAGCTCGGCATATAGTGCACAAATAATACAATGTAAAGAGTAGAGGACATATTCACTTGTGTAAACATTCATCATGACTGATCCCATGCCACAATACTATGTTGTACCCAAGAGAAACTAGGGCTCGGTCTAAACAAAGTCCAGTAATGGTAACTTCAATGAAAACTATCCGTAATGGATAAATGATTTTATCTAAGTTTTTGGTACAGAGTATGCAAAAACCAATAAATATAGCAACTTGTTACCAGTCACAACGAGTGACGGATCATTTAGGACATTTACCATCCAATATATTAAGAAAAATCATTACACACATCAAAAGCTAGGAAGCCTGGATATAGATATGGACTCAAATATAGATACAGATACAGAACACAATATTTGTGAAAAAAATAAGGACACAAAGAACATCAATATAATATATTCTATTATTAATATAATAATTTTACTAAAATATCCAATACAAAAATAGTAGCAACGTATGGTTCATGCCTTTTTATTCATTTACAAAATATAAGACTCGCCATCAATCATACATCTCTCTCTTCCTCTCCCTGTATAGGCAAGAAAATAAAAATAAGCAATTGCAGCAAGTTTTGGAATAATATAGAGTGTGAATGCAAAAAAAAATATTTCTTTAGACATATACACTAGACAAGACTCATAACCACAAGAATATTAAAGTATAACTTTATAAAACTAACTAGATACAAATAAATGTCACCAATTTAGCAAAGTTTATTTTCTACTTTCTCATAACATTTAACTCTTTTTTTTTTTTGGGGACACAGCCCGCAAGAAACACGACAATGATGTGGTATTTCTCCTTTATTTCATTGGACATGCCGTATGGCATGTCTAACACAGTTTTTGATGCATATGTAATGTCTGCATTGGACATGTGTTTGACATGTACATGGCATCTCCTGCAGCGTGACCGTGCTTCCTAGAACAAAAGTGCAACTACATGACACCATTTTCACAATACCAAAATTGCTCAGTAAAAGCAATACCGAAACAAAATAAGACTAATTCTGTAACCAACAAAGTTCATGCAAAGGCATAAACGAATGAAATGGAAGCAGAAACAAAAACTCACTGTTGTTAGCGCAGCTTGATCAGATCAGGCCAGACACAATATAGATCTGAGATTCCAAACGATAATCCTTCAAGAACACAGCTTATTCAGAAAACTCCAGCATTAGTTGAGTCGGTAAGTATAGAAGGTGCCTATTCCCCTTCATCTCCTCTCTATGAATTTATACACACTACAAGCTTGAGCTCGAAAGCAAAAGAAACTTATTACACACAAGTAAACTGACTGTTTGATGGTCACTCATCCTTTGTTCTTGGTCTTATACACGCACAGCAATGGACTTTCTTCCGCCTGGGGCTCTCTAGTCTCCCATAGAGATAGTCCCTCAGAAGGACTCTAGTTCTCCTGTCTGCAGCTCTTGCTTTCTTGTAATCATGCTCTTCCTTCAGTTTCAGCCAGATATATTCGAGTTTCTGCAGCTCCAACTCCAACTTTCCAATCTTTTCTGACCCTCGTCGCACCCGTTCTGAAATTTTCCATCCACGGGTGTTCCCCATTACATCAGTTTGTTCACCTATCAGGTTGCCTGAAGATGATGAAAGCTTGTCAGCCTTCTTGATCAACTTCTTGTTGGTATCAGTCAGCTCCGAAATTGCAGCATCAGCCTCTTTCAACTGCACTTTTACTTTTTTATATTCGAAACTTGTGGGGTTTTCACTCAGTTCTGATGTCTCCATGGTCTTCATTAGTTCCATGGCGCTCTTCTGAAGAGCTGACAGCCTCCGAGCATCAGAAGAAAGCATTTCAGTGATACTCCCACTCCATTGTTCATGTGACTCTGTGTTCTTCGTCAACTCTACCTTGTCAATGCTCAACTCCTT
The DNA here is from genome assembly GCA_036321105.1 of Dracaena cambodiana. Lineage (NCBI taxonomy): Eukaryota > Viridiplantae > Streptophyta > Magnoliopsida > Asparagales > Asparagaceae > Dracaena > Dracaena cambodiana. Next base: position 38,946,356 of record JAYEPQ010000005.1, read on the forward strand.
CTCACTCGCTTGTCTGGAAGAAGGGCATACACTCTTTTCTTCCTCCACCGCTTCAATCTGGTGGCACTCTAGGTCACGCTCTGAAGTCACTGGTGATGGCTTTGCCATCTTGTTGTAGTCTGTAGTCTCCCACAATTCCATCACTTGATCCTTGGCTGCATGACTGCCAATTGGATCTCGTGCATGTGAATTAGCACCGTTCCTATATCTTGAAGGGCTTACAACATGATCAAGCAGAATATCTTTCATAATCTGCTCAGATTTGTCTTCACATATTTCAGCATCGCCGCCTTTAAGATTGTCAGTTTCCTCTTTCTTTTTCAGATGAAGGATGATATCTTTGCCTATCGACGTTTCTTCTGGGTCTGCAGTTCCGTTTGATTCCAATCCTTCGCTCTCTCTTACTGGAGCTTGTAGAGTAGTTTTAGGAACATATCGGTCATGTTCTAGAAGCCCTAGGATATCTATGACTGTCTCTTCCAGTGCACTAACTTTAGTGTGCAACTTTTGCAGTTCGGAAATTCCAAATGATGAAAGGGCATGATCTCCGTCTCCTTCTGCATTGTTCTTCTTCTGCTGAAGAGGCTGCTGACCATCCTGAAATAGAGGGAAGTGTGTAATAGTCTCAAGATTTCGTTGTTTTTTTTTTTTTTTTTTTAAACTTAAGATAATAAGATGAGTATGATGTTTCGAGATCAAGTTTAGAATCTAAATGAGGTAGAATGTCAAATAAGTTTTTTTAAGTTATGTTAAAATCTAAACAGGCTGTTGACCATCGTCGTTTTTCTTTTTTTTAAGTTTTAACAAAATATTCATACTATTGGGGATGTTACTGATGTTGTTCAGAATGGAGATCAAGGAGCTGGTGGCTATATTCAGAGAGGAGTGCAGGGTGTTGTTTGGGATCTTGATTAATGCTTGAAAAAGGAATGCTGAAAGCTTCTGTTAGTCTGTAAATATTTTGATAGATCTTTACTTTGGTCTCTGAACTTCTTTAATGATGTAATACTATATGGTTGAAGATTGTATACCTTATGCTTTAATAGGAGCTTTGGCTGGGATGATCTATTTGATTTCCCCTACCTTTTTCTCAAACAAAAAAAAAAAAAAGTTTTAACTGAATATATCAAAATATTTAAATTTCCTAAGCTTTAAATCATGTAAAGAGAATAAATTATGACATTGGGAGCAAATATTGAGATGCAACCGAGACTCTGACTTATCTGCGGTGCGCTGATTTTCTAGGTTCCAAGAACACTTGTGTAGCTTGGCTAAATGCATCTAAATGGTTTCTATTGCTATCCCATTTCAAAAGAAAAATCGAAACCAAGTTAAAGTTACCTGCTTTTCTTGATTGGTCAGTGTACGACGACTCGCCAGTGGAAGGATTCGTTGTTCCAGAGAGGTGACAAAATCGCCCAACGACAATATGAGTGGCAAGTATGCACCAAGTTCTTCCTTCAGACCTCTATTCTCGCCATTCAATGCGTCAACTTTCTCCTTCATCTCATCTTCATATACATTTCTCCTGGCAATCTCCTCGTAGAACATCTCCTTATGTATCATGGAACTTATCTCCAGGCTCTCACATTTCATTAGCAGCTCGACCATCATTTCTTCAAAGGTTGCTGCATTGATTGTTGCAATATGGATGTCAGTTAACAAAGATGCAATCTCTGCCTCGCAAGTGTTAACCTCTTGAACTCCGTTCTCCAGCTCAGAAGTCAGATGCTTTTCCCTCCACTTAAGCTCTTCCACTTCTTCACACAATTTGATGAGTTGTTGATCCAATGCATCTTTTGCATGACGAAGATCAGCAATCTCATTATCTCTCTGGCTAATATATTCAAGCAAGGTGAGATTTTCCTTCTCCAACTCTTCCCTTACTGCTTTGGCCTCATCAACATCGATCATAAGACCCTTGATTTTTCCATTTAGTTCACTGTTTTCATCTTCCACGGCTCCAATCTTATGGTTTAGTTGTAGCAACTCCGTGTCTTTCTGCATCAATAGATTCTTCCCGATATCCATTTGAAGGGTCAGTTCTTCGCAGGTGTGTCTCGTCATTTTGACGTCATCTTCAAGAATCGCCAAACACCTTCTGCACTCCTCCAGATTGACGAGCGACTCCTTCAAATTCATATTTTCAGCCACTACAGCTCCCAATTTTTCATTCAGTAATCTGATTTCTTGTTCGAGGCCACTGCTGACCTCACGAAGATGGTCCACATTATCACTTACCAAGTGTAGCTCGTGTGCCCTCTCGCCGTAGTAACTTCTAAAAATCAAATAAAGGTGTTCAAGCATCACGGTCTCAGCAACAAGGGCACCGTTATCCTCTTCTAATATGTCATTTTCCTCCGACAAGTCACTAATTTTCTTTGAAAAAGATTGGTTTTCTTCGATCAACTTGCTGATATCACTTTGCAAGACCGAGTGAGCCTCCTGCAAGTTTGATAGCTTTCTACACAAAATCTCCATCTCTACCTTCAGAACTTCCTCTCTTTCGTTGCACGATTGGACATCTTGTCTCAGACGTTCATTAAGCTCCAGCATTTGATGCTTCTCACTTTGCAAAGCTAAAAGTTCTCCACATCTCGTCTCCGACTCTCTCTCAAGAACATTTTTTTCAGATTGCAGTTCGGCCACATCCAGTCCATACTGCTCAAGAAGGGTGAGAATAACCAACCTTTCAAGAGCCAGATGTTCATTGTCAGCTTCAGCATGTAAGATGGAAGACTTCAGGTCTTCAATTGTAAGCAGAAGAAGCTCAAAATGAAGAGCGTCTGGAGACTGACATTCCTCGCTGATGCTAAGTGACACTGTCACCTGATGGATCCCCTCCACCAGCTTTTCGTTGTACTGTGATAGCCATGTTACCATCTTTTGTTGTCTCAAACTTTCCCGCTTGAGCTCCGAGATAAGTTCCTCTTGGCACCTGGATGTCTCCAAGTACTTCTGGCATTTATCCGAGAGAAGCATATTGTTTTCTTTCATATCATGCAAAATTCTCTGCAAAATGAAGATTTCGATCTGGGCATGGACAATTTTATGATGTTCTGCTTCAAGCTCCTCCTCCTTGAGCCGTCCTTTCTCTTGCAGCATTCGAATCTGGTTTTCTAAAGCCTCGAGATGACTTCTACTGGACTGTGTAAGAGCTTCATATTCTTGCTTCTGTGTTCTCAAAGATTGTTGTAGGTCCCTGACTTGATCAAGTACTTGATCTCTCTCTGTCTCCGTATTCAAATTTTTGCTTTCTAGCTGTGCATATTTCGTTTCCAAGTTCTCCAGCCTTTGGCTTATGTCTTCTACCTGATACAAACAAGCAAATATGATTGTATTAGAAATGAAGAAAGAACTTTTAATAATATAAAAGCTCGAGGAAAATAATCTCAGCAATAGCCTTACTTGGACCTACAAATGCACCAATTTGACGAGTGGAGCTTATCAACATAGGACAAGTTAAAAGAGCAAAGGGATAACCGAAGAAAATATGGATAGAGGTAATATGAAAAGATCCGGATGCTAGAGCTTTAAATGAAGACATATTGCTTGATTGGAATGAGTGGAGAAGGATCATTCATCGATTGGAATGAGTGGAGAAGGATCATTCATCGATTGAAATGAGTGGAGAAGAATCATTCATCGATCCAGCGTGATCTCTTTTGGTTCCTGTAGCCTAACCCCAAGAACTTGGGATAAAAGGCTGCTATGAATTAAAACAGTTTATAATTAACCACAGATTCCTCCCCCAAAATGGCTAGCTACCAAAATGGCTAGCTACCATTACTTTTATGACTTCATGGAAATTATTTAAAATTTCTCTATCTCGTCTCATATCCAATGTGGGACTATTGAGATATCGTTGTTGCGAGCCTTACCTAAAATTTCCAATAGACAATACTTGAAAGATTAAAATGAAAAACATATTGGAAAAGCTAACAAGTTATTTTGCCTCGTTAATAGGATAATGATAAATTGAAAAGATAGCATCAGATCCCAATTGAAGGGATATAGAACAGTTCTAATAAGACCAATACTTGGAAATTCCAATAGGTGATACGTGAACAATTAAAATAGAACTTGTAGAAAAAGCTAAGTTCTCTTCCCTAGTTAACAGGAGCATGCTAAATGAAAAAGATACCATCGGATCCCAATTCAAAGGATAAAGCGACATAGGGAGAGGGCGATGGCAAGAACCGTCATTAAAATATTTAGCTGGATCAATGGCTCTTCAGGTTGCTGATTTGCGATCAGGATGTGGGCGATGGGACAAGTGTTTCAACTAATCACGGAGGTGCTGTGCATAGAGATCAAGATACTCATTCAGTGATATTGGTGCTTGATTGAAGAAGATAATAGACTTTATTTTGGGATTATGTATATATGCTGGTTGTTTTGTTAAAAACAAATAGATGTAATTACTTTAATGGCCTTGTTGTGTGGTGGCTGATTATAGTCAGGACTTTTGCAATATAGTTTTCATAACTGTAGGTTGAAGTTTGCATATCTACTTAGAGCTTAATGGAGTTTTTGGTCCTCGGATCGTTTATCTTTTTTTCTCAAAATAATTAAAAATATATTTACCTGAGTCACAAGTATACTCTTTTCGGCTAGAAGACTGGAATTCTGATCAGAGAGAGACTGGCAGGATTCCTCTAGTGCACTCAATCTTGCTCTCAAAACCTCAAGTTCAACATTCACATCAGACAGGGAGTTCTCCAGTAATCCATTTTTCTCCGATAATTTCTCCATGTTACGAACAATAACCTCGATCTGGGACACTAGAACAGCCTTCTCGGATATGTGAATGGATATCTTTCCTCGGAGAGTCTCACAGGATGCTTCTAATGTCTTGACCTTCTCTCTTAGTTCCATCAACTCTGCATTTGCATTTGATAGAGAATGCTCTAAAATAGAATTCCGTCCGGTTATCATCTCCATAAATTTCAAGTTCTCTAGATGTAGCATTCTTTCATCCTCGTGCTTCTGGTAAAGCTCCTTCAGCTCTACATTTCCATCTCGCAATTCCCTTACCATTGCTTGAAGAGCCTCTACATTTAAATTTACTGCACCAATTTGTTCCGTCAGCTCGTTGTGTCTCTGTTCTAGCTCCTTCTTGTCTGCTTTCATTGACAATACCTCTTGTTTAAGATATTTCTTTTCCTCGAGATGCATCCCTACTTCATTTTCAAGCTTCCTCTTCGATCCCTCCAACAAACTTATTTCGTCTTGGAGGCTTTTTATCTTCAAAGCAAAACAGCAAATTTGCTCGTTTAAGCTAGCAATCTCCTCTTTAAGCCGACGTATCTCTTCTTCCAAACTGACTTTACTCATTTCCACGTTCATCAACTTTTCAACCCAGTCCTGAGCCTCCAAAGTCAGACTTTTGACCTCCTCTCGAGATTGAGAATGCAACTTCTCCAGCGACAAACGAGCTATTTCAGCTTGCATGAACCTTTCGTGTTCTTCTTTTATTGAAATGTTGAGCTTCTCAAGCTCTTCTTGCTTAATGTTAAGTTCTTGCTGTTGCTTTTTTGCTGTCCCTTCAAGCATACCCAGTTCCAATTGCAAAGATTGAATCTCTCCCTCAAGCTGATGGCATCGATCTTCAACACCCCTTGACTTGGTCGTCCCTACTAACAAATCATCATTAAGCTTCTTGAAGTCTAAATGCATGCACGAAATGTCAGCCTCAAGGCTAGATAACTTTTCTTGGGACTGCTGGTACTGAAGCAAAGCCACGGCCCTTTCGGATTCTAGCTTCGACACAGTGTCTCTCAGATTTTCAACTTCTGCTTCTGCTTTATGTGCACGCTCTGACTCACGTGCGAGCTGGCCTTTGAGACTCCGATTCTCCTCTGATAACAGGCAAACTTCTTGCTGCACCTCATCGTCCTGACCTTTTCCATCCACATCTTGGAAATCCTTCCCATTCCTCGCCCACCCATTGGCAAACTCCTCGTGGGTTTCCTCTTCTCCTGTTGTTAGCTTCTTCGGTCCTCTTTTGCTAATATTTGTGTCATCGTGCAAATCGCTGATATCAAACAATGGGTGGTCATGTGGAAGATTCATGAGAGTATGAGGCTCTGCATCATTGAAAGATGATCCGGTTGGAGACTCATCAGGTATCATCAACGGTACCTGATCAGGAAAGGCTTCGGCCATTGTTCGCTGAGCCTGACAAAGTGCACCAGTTGCATGATCATACCTTTCTGCTAATGCACGGTATGCACGATAGAATTCCTCCACTAATTTCATGAGCTCAGGGCGTTTCCTGTAGTACATTTCTGCTCTCTTTCGGAAGGAATCGGCATCCTCTTCTATGAGCTTGATCATTGATTTGACCTTAACGTCCATATCTGTACGGTTATATGCATCATCTCAGTGAGATAGAAAAAAGTTGATACAGAGCTAGAGAAATTGATATAGGATAATGTATAGCATTGTAGCACTTTAGAACTTATTCAAGTAATCGCGAAATGAGACTAGACAAATTTGAGGATACATATTCTCAAAGTATCAAATCTAGAATTACAAATGAAACTATTTCCTTGGAATTTATCTCGCGCAGTACAAATCCCATCCTACTTCCAGTAAGACAAATAACAGGCCATCCAACTAGAACACGTTCCAAGCATGATTACGGGGAAATTGAACAGCCCATAAACATATTATTAAAGTATTAAAGATATAAAATTGAAATTAGATGACCAAGTGATTGCAAGGATATCTTTCCAAGCATGATTACGGGGAAATTGAACAGCCCATAAACATATTATTAAAGTATTAAAGATATAAAATTGAAATTAGATGACCACGTGATTGCAAGGATATCTTTGATTTCAATCATCTCTCCTCAAAAGGGAGAAGAACATCATCCATTCTCCAAGATAAAATTAGATTTGTGAAGATATATCATAGGTTATATGGTACGAAATGACGGGCTATAAAAAAACATCATTCACAGGAGATAAGTATAGCAATAAGTATAGCAGAGAAGCATACTTTGTTGTATGTGCGGTATCACTAGAAGAAATAAAGTGAAAAATAAGGGTATTCTTTCTAAACTAGGTGCAACCCATATCGAAGAGAAGACACGATAAAATTGTTTATGATAGTTTGCTCAGGTGTGAGGTAGACCTACAAATACACCAGTTCAACGAGAGAGCTTATCAACATAGGACAAGTGAAAAGAGCGAAGGGAAAACCAAATAGATGGAGGTGATACGAAATGATATAGATGCTAGATATTTAAATGAGAAAATATTGATCAATAGGAATCAGTTGAGAAGGATCATCCATTTAACCGATCCGTCATGATTCACTTTTGGTTCATATAGCCGACCCCAAGTACTTGGGAGTTGGGACAAAAGGCTTAGTAGTTGTTGTTGTTGTTGATGAAGATAAACCATAGGCAAAATCCTAGTGATAAAACTTTCAAACTCAATTTCAGCAATCAAACTAATTAAATCAAGAATAGGTGGTTCCCTCATTCCAACACCATAGATTTTCTTCTGTATTTCCCATGAGCAACATCATTTTTTGCATGCACATAGTGACATATGATAATAGAGTATTGATGGTCGCCATGTTCGTAATAAAAATAACAGGTTCAGATATGTATATTCACGATATCATTTCAACAAAATGGTTCTAGGATCAACTGAAGATGAAAAACTAAGAAAGCGAAGTGATATAAGCAGATATGGCATTTAAAGAGATCAGCATTTTCACCGAAAAATTGGTAAAGTGCATCCTTTGGGATTACTTTGGATATCTCCTAGGTTTAGAAGATAAGTGGAACAACGATACGACACTACTGAAGTTATCCAACATTATCATTAAATTTCAGAAAAAAAATATTCGAAATGCATGTGTATGTCCTTATTTTTAAGTAATAGTTAGCTCTTTATAAGTAACAAAAGAATCACGTCCCAATATCTGCAGTTATGAAGTATGCACAAATGATATAGATTCAACAGTAATAGAAAAGGTACAAAGGAATCAATACCCGTAGCATTTAATATCTATTGTGACAATAAAAGATATCAGACAACATAATAGCAAATAATTGTTAGTTTTAATTATATGATTGTACTTGTTAAATACAACTACTTAAATGGTTAGAAAAGTAAACCGAGCTTGGATCGGCAAAAATAACTAAGTAAACTAGTGGCAATAAGGTGTGTCAGCAAATTTATTAAGAGCTACAATCTGTTGAAAATAACTCATAGAACAATCTAATACTCGAAGCAAAACAACTAACAAACTCTACCGACATGTAGCATTTAATTGACATTTTGATGAATGAAGGAGTATTTGTATGAACGCAGAACTCTATTCCTCGAAAAAAGAAGATATGCAAGAAAAAAGTAATACCTGCCAAGTTCTCCTTAAGCCATTTAGAATTCTTCGGGCTGATATGACTATCCCACCACCATGAATACAACCTCCTGGACTCAACATGTGAGAGAGTTGCCATGATTCCGAGCAAGGAAACCGAGGAATCTCTGATTCAACCTTAAAAATAAAACTTGATCCTTGTACCAATATAAAAACTAGGTAACAGATCCGAGCCAGAACAAAGGCTGATCAACTAACAATCCACAAAAAGCCGAAGAGAAATCTGCGCTTATTCTTCACCAGTTGATGAATTCTAGACTAACTGATAACACCAACACATATATAGAAAAAAAATCAGGATTTGCAATTGAATCATGCTTGTAATTTATAGAGTTATATCTAAGTTTTTGCCAGTAGAGTACAAGGCATACCTCTTAAGCAAGAGAAATCACCTAACAACAGCAATCTAATCTGTCTCAAGACAAATAATGAAGAGAAATCACTTCAATTGACATTAGAAATCAAAATTAAGTAGAAAAGGGAGAAGAATTCTCACCTTGGCACCAAGAGGCACGAAAATTTCGCAGCCTTCTTATTAGAAAACGGGAAAGATCCCAACTTTAATCAATAGCGCCACCTGATCAAATCCCATACAGAAAAGTTTCAATTTTTATGCAACTGGGTTTTAAACATGGAAAGATCAAATCTTTTATCAGAAAAAAGGAAGCTAAAACAACCCAAATTCAAAAAAAAAAAAAAAAAAAAACAATAATAATAACTTGAGAACAGAAACAGCAGAAATTGAAGATAAGAAGAAACCTCACAGATTCAAATAAAATAAGAATTGGGTTTTGATTTTTTTTTTTTTTTTTTTTTTTTTTTGCCCCCTTCAAAAACGATCTTTTTAATTACCTTGAGAAAAAATCGCAGGGAAAAAAAATCTCCTAAGCAGCTGCAGTGAAGGATCGCGAGCTGCTATTTGCATCCGATCTCAACCCATCTCGCGAAGAAAACAATAGGTCTCAATCGATCTCTTCTCTTGCTCTCAAAAGTAGAAAGTTACCCTTTTTAATCCTCACTCGCTTTTATAAGTATTTTTTATTTTGTTAAATACTTTAAAATTTTAAAATTATTAAGCAAGCAAGAGGAAAGCAGAGGGCAAAGCCAATACAGCCACCAGAAGAAAAAGAGAAAAAAAAAAGTTGAAAGAGAAAGAAAAGCAAAAGACAAAAAAAATCAGAGAAGGAGTTGCTTGGAATTTTTGAAATGGCAAATTTGGTAGCTTTGCTTGGAAAAATAATTTTTTTAAAAAACCAATAATATTTTTTGTCTTTTTAGGTGACGGGTAGATTTCAAAGGAGAAAATGGGAGAGAGTTACAGAGGAGAGAGAGATTAATAGGGCAAAAGATATGGGAACGGCCATGAAATTTGTGTATTAATGATCTTTCATGGATATTAATTAACTAATTTTTTTTTAATTTTAGAAATATAACATTTTAACGAGTGGGTTGGGGATTAGGAATTGTGGCTTTTTGCTGTTTTTTTATCTTTGCTTCTAATTGTTAAGGAATTTTTTTTTTTTTTTTTACACCTTTTGGTGGGGTGGGGGATAATGTCGCAGGCAATCTTTGTGAGTTGTATGACGAAAATGCCCTTCGCCTTTCACTGGTTTCTTTCTAGAATTTTCTTGTTCTGTTGGCTTCTCAATAGGGTTTCTTGGGTCCTCAATTGGAATTGTCCTGTTCAGCCGAAAGTTTATTTTCTTTTATTTTTTGGATGCATGTATTTTTGGAAAATAGTTTTGAGCAATAGTATAACCTCCCTTTTTTGCTTTTTTTTTTTTTTTTTATCTTCCTCTTTTCTGCTTTTAAGCTTCTTAGACCGTCAACTATAACTCTATCATCTCGATTATTACGGAGATCAGCTTCAAGCGAAGATAAAATGGATTTGACACTTGTCTAGAGGAAGGAAAATCGATTAGGAAAGGTTCGAATCGCTAAGATTGCTCCACAACGATACGAACATGACACTCTTATCCATTCCTAAAATCTCATGCCATATTGAGAATTAAAGAGGGACGTATTAGATGTAACAACTCGTTCAAGTTCAGGATTCTGTCGTCCTACTTTTCTATCTCAGCATATTGCTTTTCGATAGATAATCTTCTTTGCTGGTAAAAAATATAATGACATGCATGATATAGTTAAATCTAAGATAAAAAAAATTGTGTTACAAATTAGAAGTAATTTAAGCATTACAGCAAGTTTTATTTTCTTTCCCATTTAAGGTATCTTTTTTTTTTTTTTTAAGAAATAAATATTGGAATAAACATGTATAAATAATTCACTAGTGTGACACATGCACAACTTTTAAAAATTAATTAGCGGAAGCTTATCTAGATAGTGAATAATAAACTTTCCTCTCAAAAAATCTATGCATTTCTTATTAAATTCCATTAAATTACAATCGAGTAATTAAGAGCCCCAAAAATTAGAATAATGCTAAATTTATAACCACATGAGTTGCCATTTCTTATTGTTTGTTTGACTCGTGTGAAGAAAAATATTGGTCCAACGAGACTTAACTTTGGTGTTGGTCGATCAAAGTTGTATTCCTATTATTATTATTTAAATACTCATGACTTCATGTTTCACATGCGCACCATTTCTTCGTCAAAGAGAAAAAAGAATTTATTTAAATAATTATAATAATAATGAAATAAATGAGTCGGTTAGATAGCTTTTAAAAATATTATATTTATTAATAAAGTTGTTAGCAAACAAATCTCATATAATAGATTGGATTAATCAGGTATTTTTTATCTGAACGCATTATACTATTAGTTTTATAATATTTTGCCAATGAACCTTAACTCAAATAATATCACATCTCTCCAAATTGTGATTCCAATTTGAATAATGTGAATTTGTTTGACTTTTAAAAAAAAAGTTTTACAATATCCTAATAAGTTTATACAACTAATCCTATCTCACTCACAATATACATTTTCATTTTCTTTTTTTTTTTTTTTTCCCTTGTTTATATACATGTACTAAGGTGGCTATCATTGTTAGAAGATTATATATATATATATATATATATATATATATATATATATATAGCGTGTGATGCAGTGTTCGCATTTCTCTGTTTGCTAAAATAAAAAATCCTCAATTTTAAGATGGATACTAATAATTTATGAACAGTATCACATTTGTAAGTTCAGTTTTTAGTTAAAATGCATAAATTCAACAATGAGCTAATCATCTCCATTGTTATTTTTTATATAATAGAATGAGCTTCGTGGTATTAATTCTTTTCAATTTATAAAAGATTCCAAGCTTGAGTTTTTGTGAGGATTCAATTAGAATTAAGTTATAAAAATTTATGTGAGTTTGAGAGATTTGGATAATTTTTTAAAAAATTGACTTCAGGGGAAAAAAATAGAAGGGAACAGAAGAACGCAACAGTAGTTAGAATAGATGCGCCCTCGCTTGACTTGCATCTAAAAAGCGAGGGCAATTTCGTAGTTTTGCATAGAAACCGGACCCATATTTATTGGCTTATCTAAATGGGCGGTGCATCGATGTTCCCAAACGGGAAGACCACACGAGGGGAAAACGAATACGCCATTGTGTCGTCTTCCCTTCTATCCGACTTGGATTCCCAAATTTCAAAGTTGATCCTTTTTTTTTAACTGCGTTTCTTCTCTCGTTAAAAAAAAAATAATAATAATAAAATCTTTTTTTATGCAGAAAATGGAATATAATAAAAGCTTGAATAATGAGTTAATTATATTTGAGGTTTTGTTTTCTATGTCTAAAAGTGTGTTTTATATTTGAGAAAGTTTTTCATAGCTATAAAATCAATACTCATATTCCTCTCAATAAATATTTGAAACCTGAACAAATAATGAAACCATGCTCAAAGACAAAAACGAAAAACGAAAGGCTAAATGATAGGTTACATGTCTCGAAAAGAGAGTATCTTTTCTGGGAACTCAAATTCCAACAAATCAATCGTTGTGTCCCCACACTGCAATAATGCAAGGATAAAGCAAATCTCTAACTGAGTTATGTAGCCATTGGCCCATTGTTGTTTTCCCCCAGAAAAAAGAGAGAAAGAACAATGTAGCTATCGGGTCATTTTTGTCAGAGGAGCACGTACTTTTAAAAGACACATTCAATTAATCAACTCTAAGGTGATGAACTCTAATTCATCCCTTCCCTATGATTCGCCCTGAAAGTCCTCTCTGGATCCGCTGAGAGAACAGTGATAAAACTATGCACCATGAGGGTTTGAGAAGAATAATTTTGTATTTTGAGATATATATTAATAAATTAAAAAAATTATCAAATATACTAATTTAGTAAGATATCTTAAATTAGTGAGATATTATAAAGATGAAAAAATTACCTAAAGTGTGTTTGTTTGCATGGAAATAGAATGTAAATGGTAAAAATAAGGCTATTTTCACTATTGTAGGTATTTGTTTGTTCAAAAAACAAGTTAAAAATTACTTATTATATGATAACGTAGTGCATATATGGTATCTTACTTTCGAAATTTACTTCCTCACACTTTTGAGTTGGAAGAGATCTAAAAAATAAAGGAATAAGACAAAAATAAAAAATTACTTTTTTATTTGCATACTATCATTATCATTCAAAAGTTATACTTTTATCTGTAACAAATAAATAAAATAGTATACATAATGTTTTATTAAATAATATTCCCTTGACTTCTTAATATACTTTTTTTTTTTCAAATATTAGCAAACAAACACACAAAAGAAATTTCCTTTTACTTCTTTTATGGTGAGGTAGTGCATATATAGCACCTTGCTTCCAAAAATTTTTGCCTCGCATTTTTAAGTTGAAAGAGCTCTAAAAAGTAAAGGAACAAGAAAAAATATATTTTTTTATTTGCATGCTATCATCATTATTTAAAAATTGTACTTTTATCTATAACAAATAAACAAAATAATATGCATAATATTTCATTAATTAATTAAATAATATTTCCTTTACTTCCTAATGCATTTTCTTCTTCAGATATCAGCAAACAAACACAAAAAAAAAAAAAAAAATACTTTTTTTTACTTTAATTTTGAAAGTTATTTCTCAATTTCTTCATCACTTTCGCTACTTTCAATGAGCCAAACACACCCTAAATCAAATAGGGGCCTGCTCAATTGAAGGACAGGCACAATTGTCAATCCGAATGCAAAGTGGCCATGGATCCATCTAGACCGTGTACTGTACAGCACGTGGAGTCTTAGCCCAATGCGTTACTATGTCAGTAATGAACTATATAGATACGGATACAAAGCATGAGCTATATCATACAACCAAATCAAAAGACCCTAATTATTCTCCCCAACTACCATTGGCATACACATATGTACATAACCAACAGACACTCTCACGGGAAGGGGGAAAAACCACAGTACTAGCATTCTTCAACAGGAAGGACCTGTATGTCACCATTCATCAATGGTGAAATAGGGAAGGAGGTGGTATGCAAGAAAGAACTCCGACAGGGAGACCACTGTCTCTCCTTCTATTTGTTTTAGTGGCGGATGGATTAAATCAGCTTTTAAAAAAAAGCTAGGGACACGGGGCTACTCAAAGGTCTGCCGGCCAGCAGAAAAGTTGCAGTTTGTAACCTACAATATGCAGATGAAACACTAATATTCTGCGAAAACAACCTTAGAACAGCCATCATATTAAAGTGGACTCTTTGCTATTTCGAGGCCTGGTCAGGATTAAAAATTAATTTCCACAAAAGCTCCATGGTGATATTAGGCCAAAAGGCTTTAACAGATTTTATCATCCAAAGTATACTTGGATGCAAGATAGACAGCTTCCCCGTCTAGTATCTTGGGGTTCCACTCAGAGAAAGAAAATTAAGGACGACTAACTGGTATCCCATAATTGATAAGGTAGAGCGGAAACTTGAGGGGTGGAAGGCTGACATATGTCACAGGGGGCGCACTATACTCGTCAATTCAGTTCTTTTATCTACACCACTGTATTTTATGTCAATCTTTCTACTCCCAGTCTGGATCAGAAAGAGGATTGATAAAATCTGGAGAAGATTTTTATGGAGTGGCGTGGGGGAAAAAGCCAAATACAATTTAGTGTCCTGGGGGCAGGTTTGTAGACCTAAAGATGAGGGTGGATTAGGAGTCAAAGATCTAAAAATATCCAATCTGGCTCTACTCTCAAAATGGTGGTGGAAATTACTTTCGGATCCTGAAGGTCAGCTTCAGAAGGCCATTTGGGAGAAATACGGTCCAAGAAAGGGAGGGTGGCGAAATATATCACATAACACTTGCAACACATCGCCCCTGTGGCGAGGGATGAAGGCGACCAGGAAAATTGTTGAACTAAGTATCTCTTTTATAGTGGGTAGAAAAGGGAGGGTTTCGTTTTGGCATGATCGTTGGTGTTCAGACATGTCGTTAGCAACATTATTTTCAAAAGCCTTCGCTGGTTCACTCGATAAGGAGGCAACTACTGTAGCGATGTGGCATCGTAATAGATGGAATTTGAGATTAGAAACTCACACAAGAGACCATGCGAGTACGGAGATCAGGGAGCTTAGAAACCTACTTAGCGTCCAGTCTCCTGCAGAAACAGAAAAGGACTCCACCATATGGAGATGGGAGCAACATGGTGAGTTCTCAGTGGCGTTCGCATACAAATTTATTATAGACGGGGGTCACAGAATGGCATATGCAAGGAAAATATGGCATGTTAGATACCCTTTTAAGATCAGGTGTTTCTTATGGCTTATTGCCAAAGAAGCCTTACTCACATGGGATAATCTCCAAAGACGAGGTTGGAAAGGACCGAATATTTGCAGTTTGTGTGGAGTTGCGGCTGAAACAACTACGCATTTACTTCTTGAATGCAGTTTCACATCCTGTCTATGGGAGAAGTGTGCGGTAGTTTTAGGGCTTACATTCAGACGGTCCGAGAAGTCTAATAAATGGTTTAAAGTAGTTAGTAATAACACAAGTAAAGGTGCTCATATTTGTCATATAGTAGTTGCAGCAGTATACTGGAATGTATGGAGAGAATGAAATAACAGGATTTTTAGACTACAAAAGCATTCCATACTTACATGTTTCTATCACGCATATATTTATATGCACTTCTGGACAGGTCTTTTGTCAGACAGGAAGAAACTATGTCTTTCTGAAGAACATGATACAGAGGAAGATGACCAGGGACTGGAGAATGAGGATTTGCATGCAGGAGCAGGGCAGAACTGATCGTGACAAGTAGACCAGATGGTGACACTGAAGACAGTGAACTTTGTTTTAGTGGTTCTTGTATTTTGATTTTGTTATCTTTATGTCTAAGTGAATTATGAACTCCACTCTAGTTTGTATTAATGTAATCCGTTCTGTTATGACTTATTAATAGAACTCGGAAGGCTTCTTGCTTGCCACTTAATCCAAAAAAATAAAACCGGAAGGACCTGTAATAACCACAACCTTGCCACCCAAATTCTTGCTTTCATTTGTGAACATGCTGCAGAGGTTGCAGCATTAAAAAAAAAAAGGCACGAGACAGGCAATAACACAGTGACTAGTCCACCCACACGCATTTGTTACAGAAGTTGCACAACTTCTATAACTTCACAATATAAAGCAACACTGACATAATCTCACTTGCACGTGAGGCAATCGCCAACACAGCCAAAGATAAGTAATCCACAAGTCTAATTTGATTAAAAAAAAAAAAAACATTATGCATTGTAAATTTAGGAGCAGCGAGGGCCATAACCAGCTGAGGTTGAAGTAGCACCAAACTTCTGAGAAACAAAATAAAGCATATGCTAGTCCTATGGCATAGAGATCTTCTGTAGCCAGCTACATCTCCCCAACTATAACAATAATTCCAAGCTAAGAAAAGAGAGGGCATTATGCACCTAACAATGACAAGAACCTAATTGCTTAGAAATAACAATAACTTATCTTCCTCGTCAGCATTCTATCATGCCACCCACTAATTGACAAACTTCTCTATATAAATACAAAAACCTTTGATACCTTTTATGCTGCTTCGATAACTACAGGTTAAGATGACTTTTGAATTGTTTAGCTGCAAGAGGAAACTCAAAGATGGCATACAAATAAAAATACCTTCAGAAACAGCAGAACAGTCGGCATATAACAGCATTTCAAACTAATTTATACAATTTCATCATAGAACAGCATGAGTCACTACTTCTCAAGAAATTTGGCTCAAGAAAGATACAGCTCATGTGACAACAACAGATAAGAAACATTATATCAGATGCAATCAGCAAGTCTATCAATACTAATAATTTTCTGTACTATAATCGAAAAAAAAAGAAGCCCTTTTAATAATTTAAACAGTGCGTTTGCAATGTCTTCATCCAGCAAGTTGCTTATGTGTATAAATTTGTTTGGGTGTGCGCACAACTTTCATTGGCAAAGACGATTCATTACATGGTTCATTGAAAAATAAATCATCATTGGCATTAACTATTCGAGACAAAGTAATCCCCAACTTAAAAATGTTGTGAGATTGCAAACAATGGCATATATGAGGCTATGAACTCAATTATGCTGCAGAAAAGTAGTTGCAACTCAAAACACAGTTAATGTCAAGACTTGATAAAATACAAGTCCTCTGTGACAATTAGAGAGAGAATATGTAGGCTAAGGGGTGACAAAGATGAATAAATGGTACTAGAAGCACTTGGTTCCATCCATATTAAGCAAGGCAACAAACAAAAATTAAGCATTAAGCATCAAAATTGTTACTTTTGAAATCAACAAGAAGAAAGAACTGATAAGACTGCTGCTGAAATTGATGTACTTGACGCATTCTTTTACACTCTAACAGTGGCAATTACTACTACTACTATTTTGCTAATAAGGTCATAACCGTATTAATCAACCAAGTTAAATTCCCATGGACATCGCTGGGAATGAAACCTAGAACCATCCTCTGGAGAACATGAGGTATTACCAGCTGGCTAAGCCTCTTTCACAACAGTGGCATATCATCCAGTATTATCAATATTTTAAATAATATCCAACATTCATTCAATATATTTGTCTTCATGAGACAGCAACAATGATACAGTAAAAAAAAGGTGTCATACGCTTTTGTGCTTGGATCGTCCAAGATACTATCATCCCAATATGTTATCTGATATGATTTTTTTTTTTTTCAATTACGTTTTAACTTAAAAACCATTTTCACTCAATTTTCATACCCAACCATTTTCCTACTTATAATCAAAATCCTCAATTCTTTCAACACTGGCGGATTCTTAAAAATGTTGCAACAAAAATACAAGAGGGAGAATTTCATGCCATCAGAGAGCTTCAGAGATCTATGCTAAAGCCTTCTTCAAGCATTATTCAAGACTTGAAAACCCTTTTCCTACTTCTGTTCCCCATTTTATTTATCCAGTTGCTTGCCCCACTGTTAGGGCTATCATCATGGCTACCACTACCATTATCATTACCATTTACCAACATTGCTATCAGTTTTGTTATCTTCTATTAAACTTAATTGATTTGCTCCTTACTTTTTGAATTTTGTTTGAATTGGCTTGGGGATTTATATTATTATATTGATTTTGGTTCCTTCCAAAAGAATTTGGAGTCAAATCCCTCCCATTAAAACTCAATAATAAAATATATATTCTTATGACCTGCTCCGTTGAGGTTAGTCCACATTATCTAAAGATAGACCACAATAATTGAAGTTGCTAAAACTAAAAAAATAAGTACTAAAAACAAAGTAGTCCATGAACCAAGTAGGCACAAAATAGAAGGCTAAAATTGGTACGTTGCTTACATATAAAGATTAGGGGCATAAAAATTTTCAATCTTACTATTTGATCTTGATGTACATATTTAAAAACCTCTTGCACACCAATTTTTATTTAGTTCCAACCATTCAGCAGTGTAAACCAACTAATTCAACATTTAAGACCACGTAATTTGCTCTCTATTGATATATGGACAAAATGCTTTTTAAAGACTTGAATTTTGGTTTTAGACATGCTAGGTGTGGTAGAACAAATTTAACGGATTTGATCTTCTCCGTGAATGGCCAACCACAAAATTTGAATAGAAACGATTTAAGCTCCAAATTCAATTGGAGGGGGCCAAGAGATTTCGTGTTCTTGAATAACATGTATGTCATACCATTTTCATTAGATAGATGGCATTGGGAGAATTATGAAAGACGGTTGGGTTAACAATGTTACTTTCATAAATGCTTTCATATATAAATGTTTAATATAAGCCTCTTTTCCCTAAATATCGTTTGATATCTGCCATCATATATGAAAAGCCCCATCCGATATGAGCCTTATAGGGATAAGCATAATTCAGTTAAAAACCAAACTGGAACAAGTTTCAAAACCAAATTGACATCCTCACATCAGTTTTCAAACAATTTTTGGTTCAGTCTGGGTCCAATCTCTTATTTACCCTGCACATCCTATGTGTAATCCATTCGAGAACTGCATCTTTACAAACATCACTTACCCTACATTGGTACATCTCCATATTTACTCGAACTTCCATATTTTACTCAACCAGTAGATACACTACTCTCAAGAGTTCATTAATCCCCAGCTCCTAATTAACCAAAAAATAGAAGCTCTCAGCTTGATCACAGTCCCATCTTTTATGCTCACTACCCACCTCAACTACAACATATGTTGTTCTCTCTCTTGACTCCATCTCCATCTCTGACTCGCTGACAATCAAGACTTTGTGCATCTGCAAATAAAAAGTTTTTTTAATATTTCAATATAAGTTTCTAATAGCTGAATTTTGTTGAAGGGCCTTGGTTTTTATTGTACCAATTTGGTCATTTAAATTGTCAAAGAAGGTTGCACAGTTAGTATGATAATTGTTTAAATATTTATTGACTCTGATTTTCCCCACTTATCGATGATCTGCTGCCTAGTCCGTTTGTGTTTAGAACCTGAACTTTCAAATCAAACTGAACAAATTCTTTTCAGTTCAAATCGATTTTGCACACGCCATGTCTGTTTTAGTCAGTTCTCGAGTTAGTTTGGATTCACTTCGGTTTTGATTAAGTCAATTTGAAGCAACTTATGCTCACTCCAACATCTTCATTTCCAATATTTAAACCTTGCTCATTAGCTTGTTTTATGGTCAAGTGGCTGGCTCTCTGATATAATATCAGAACAAAAGCAAATGAGGTTAAACCTCATAGTCTGCAATCTGACATATGCATACTTCCTTCTACTGTCTGCCTCTCCGATGCGTTTCCAAGAGACTTTTGTTTTGGAGGCTTTTCTACATATCTCAAAGGACAAGGGAGGAGTACTAAGTGTGCTCAATGAAAATTCAGAGGTAGAGCGAAGATTTCTATAACTTGGGTGCTAGATATTCATGGTAAGACATTGTTAAGAAGGAACTTATATCAGCATGGCAAAAAAAAATTATACTTTCACATAAAGAATATTTAATAGCATTTTTAGGTATAACAGTATATCTGCTATAACATTTTAACATGAGCCATCTTCTATATGACAAGCTATTTTTTTCTAGTTATTTTTATAATGGTTATGAAAGGCTAAAGCCAGCCAACAATCTTTTATATAGAATATAATTTTCTAAAGCACAGAAAGCAAAGAGAGACAATACTACTTTTATTCACATGTATGACAAAAGAGAAAAGTTCATCAAAAAAGAACTGCATATATATAAGCCTACATTCAAGATTTGTTTTTATCAAGTGATACACATATTATTGGTCCTATTAGATACATTGTTCTAAATATCAGCGGCGATGAACGATATATCGCCCTATATATTGGTTTGGAGGGTCTACTGGCACGATACAAAAACATGATATTTGCTTTTATCTCTAATATATCGTCCGGTATCCTGTTGTCCGATATGAAATCTGTCCATGCGATACGATACCAATATCCGATGTTTAAAACCTTGATTGGATAACGGTTCATCGTTCTCGTCCCTAAGATTTTCATTTTTGTTCTTTCATATAGGGGCTAAATATATCCAACTGATCAAAGATCGTTGTAAGATTGTTAATAGGATATGCCTATTTGCCAATTAAAATAACTACTGTTTAGAAAGCTTGCACCTACTCTTTGTAAGATCATAATCTATCTAATACGGAAGGACTTTCACTCTCTGAGGGACCCTTGACCCTGACAGCTCCCATACTCTTGTAAATTGTTGGCATAGATTGTTGGCAAAGATTGCTAGATCATTTGACCTATTAAATTGAGCTTTGTGTAAAGTGTTTATCTGACAATTGCATTGCACAAATTTCACAATCAGGCAAATCAAGCAACAAGAGAGAAAAATATTAGCATGTACAGTATTTTAGAGCTCAAACATTTGTAACTTTTCTAATCCGACATTTACTCCTTTATTCTCTTTCTTCATTCCTGACAAGGATGTTTGGTCATCACAAAACATTTCTAATCCCTGCAGCAGCTGAGTAACTTGTTTTCCATGCACCAGGAAATTACTTGGGGAAGATCCCCTGGAATGGCCTTTTTGGGCTTGGATGGATTAGAAAGAGAACAGCCAATTTGGAATCAAAAAGACCATCTAGGCATATAAGCCATTCATTTGGATTTCTTTATATTATGTTCCATCCATTTTTAAAATTAAAAAAAGAAATCTAGAACAAAATTAATAATGACCATTCCTAAACAGGCTATCAACAGCTGAAGGATTCATATAAAGTCTCCTAGAAACAATGCAAGTTATTCACGCACAAAGCAAGACAATTTGTTGCAAGTAGCTACAGTTGATATTGTGCAACTAGCTACAATTTCCCTTCCTGAGGCTGCTTTTACTGACTTATTACTTGTCCATCCAGAATACAGGCCCAATAAGTTGTTAATTCTCGATGTAATTTAGAGAAGTGGAATGGATAACACATGGAGAAGGGCACCTCCTTTAAAATTTTACATTAGGAGAATAGTACACATGCACAGATATTTTAACAACACGAAAGTACTTCACATTATATTGCATTATACATAGGAACATACCTCATCGACCAATTACTAAAACGAGCAGTTCACTAATACTTCATATTGTAGTAGCCAACTTTCAAGCTTGACCAAATGTGAGAATTTTTCCTCTTGCAGGTCCCAAGAAGGCCATTCAGCTTGAAATCACCTGTGTAAATGTTTAATGTAGGATTTTAAAGTAAACTGTTGAAAGAAATAACATAGATCCATTTCCCGTAGCACTAAGTAATACCTTAGTTCAGTGACAGATGAACTGAAAGGACCCCCGGAATAGTTCGCTGAAAGTTCATTGGCAACATCACCATTGAGTGATGGAAATGAAGGAATTGATTTTAGTATCAATTTCCTTCCCCCTTTGCGATTAGGAGATATCCCAAGTGCACTGTATGGAGGTGAAACCCTCTTCCCATTTGGAGAGATGGTCTTCACACTTTCATTAGGAGATACGTCACATCTTAGGATCTCAGGAGTATCATCCTCTACAGCAGGCTTAAACTGGTCTGCAGTTTTGTGTTGGAGCGGAAACTCACATCTTCTTAGTGTCTGCAATGCTGGATACCCAATGGAAAGTTTGGAGGATCGTGGGGGCTTCCTACTTGAAAGAAAAGGTGGTTTAACAAGTCTGAAAGAAAAACTTATGCTTAGTAAAAGTTTCCAAAAGAACACAAAAATAAGGAAAAAGAAGTGCCAAAGGACATGACCTGCAAATTCCAAAAGATGGTGTAACAGGTAATATACTTTCTGGTGAATGTTGTTCTCTTCCCTGTGAGAGAACATTTTGTTGATCCTCGTGCAGCTTGCCCTGTTGCTCCTCAGAACTGTCTTTTATTTCTTCAGCATGTTCAGCTTCATCAACTGCTAAAGGCAAAACAGGGACCATATTATCAAGAGATGACAATAACTATTTGAGGTGATATCCTTGGTATGGTAAATAAAACCTCAGAATATATAGAACATACATCCTAATTCTTACTTCTTTTTTTTTTTAAAGAATTAGGCCGTAACCTGATTAATTACTCAAATTAATTCCTTTGATTGATGTCAATTGGAATTGAACTCTGGAACCTCCCTCTTGGGAGTTGCCTACCTGCTTACCCGCTTTCACTATCAAGTTTACTATGAGTTTTATATATAAACGGAAGTCAGAACACAGTTCAAGCATCCAAAAAAACAGGCTAAAACTAACAGACATTTAAATATTTACAGAATCAAATCCTCTACCTATGATTAAACCAAGGCTTCTCAATTTGTCCCACCTTGCAAGGACACTGGCCTTAGCTATCAGTTCATAAATAAGTAACGAAAAACATGTTTCTTGAGTCCAATTCAAGGCAAACGATTCATATTATTTGCATTAAGTGTGCATGTTCTAAACAAAGTACTCTACCACCCTTTAAGTACCTTCAGCAACTAATTCAATTCAGAGATATTTTGATACCAGTCCCTAAATTAGGTTTAATTTGAAGAGTCCTCCCAAATTATATCAATTGAAGAGGTCCCTTTCCCATGGCCTTTCGCCTCTGAAAGCAAGCATCCAAGCTGTCCTGGTCGCCGTACGCTAAACTCTCATCATTAGCAACCAGCACACAGAGGCTCCATTCGAGTTTCTTCAAATATGTCTGATCCTTCACAAACTGAAGCATTTCATTAACATTTCTGTTATTTTGAGTTTCTTCACATATGTCTGATCCTTCACAAACCAAAACATTTCATTAACATTTCTGTTACTCCCAGAATCCCATTCTAGCCCTAAAATTTTCCTATGTTCTTCTTCCCTAACTACGCTTTCTAATGCTCTTCTCCAGAAATAAATGACACCCACTCTTTCTTTTTCCTAAAAAAACCCACTCTCTTTCTATAGGCATTAATTATCAAGAGACTGCACTCAATTGAAATGATTTAGAAGATGCCATTAGAAGGAAATATTGGAGCAGATGAGAAAAAACGAAAGGGATAAAACAGGTATACGAAAAATTTAATGAAGTATTCCACTATTTAGGAGCACATGTTGACCTTAGGGGATAACTTCAGACAACTTAATATGATTTTGGCGACTCTTTTCAGATTAAGTCCAATTTGGGTTGTTGATATCAGCAAAAATCTACTCATACTTAATAAGAATGGAAACACAAATTCTAATTGTCATGCCTCACATGTATATGCAAAAGGCCGTGGCACATGATGCAGCTGCAGTTACCTATAAATACAAAACTACAAGGCATAAAGAGCACTAAAAGTTCCTCAATCATGAACTTATAGGAACTAAAAATTCACTTATTATAACAGCGTTTACATTCAAAACATAGGTGCATGTTACACAATCTAAATATCTAGTTATACATGCCACATGTGCATGGCATATAAATTGGCACATGATGTGCAAGTTGCATGCCAAACTGTAAGAATTCAGTAATGATTATGATCAAAGAGGATAATTTTGATGGCGCCTGTTGAGTGTGTGGAAAGTCCAGTAACTGCCAGACCAAGGGAGAAGAATTTTTCAAGTCTTGTTCACTAAGGTGTAGTAATTTGGTTGACGTCAACTGAGAGGCTGAATATGGCTATCAGAAGTACAGAATTTAGATGCACAGGTGTTAAATCTATAAGAACTCGACATTGACTCCAACTGAGGGGAGTAAACTCATTAAACACTGCCAGGTGCAGTTAAAATCCGATAAATCTAGGATTCCAGATCAAAAAGAGAAGTTCCAAGGCCTAATTATTGATCGTAGAAATGTGATGATCAAGTCAAAAAGCTAATCTTTTTTAAATTCCCCATTCGTGGCAAACAGGAAATTGCATTTCATATTTTCACATTATTCCACCTTGTTACGTATGGTCTAGTGAACTATACATGTGAAGCATATTTGATATTACCTTACTTGTACATCTTACTTGATCAGCACAAGCACAACGCAACACAATATTGTCAATAGGGTCGGTTTTGACCCAAATTCCCCAAACAGATTACTGAGGGTTCAAAAGACTATTAAAATCCTGCCAAGACGGACAACAAGAGAACACGGACGGATGCCGACATTCCTATGAGTCATTACTTTGGAGGATAGAGATATGGATAGAGAGGAAGGTGTCCACGAAAAGAAAAGAGAAAGGACAGGTGCCACCTACCCTGGTTGCTTATTTTGGTGATTTATGCAATGACTGTAATAGGACCACATATTGATGCGGTCGCCGCATGAGCTTATTTTGTAATAGTAACTAAAGTTCTGTTAATTAACTTTAATGAAATGCGACAGAGCTACCCACCGTTTTAACCTTCAAAAAAAAAAAAAAAATCCAGCAAAATCTGATCAGGCAGATCGAGCAGGCTTGACCATGACTATATGAAGAATTTTGTTTAGACGAGGTTTCACGAAACCATGCAAGTTACTACAGTGGTACTAATTTTAGTCAAATAGAACATGAAATGTCAATAGTAGAATTTAATAATTGCAGTAGCTTGACATACTAAGTAGATATGTGTGTACTGTGTAGTTAGTGAATTTGTAGTTACAACTTTATTAAAGAGGGTTTTTATTTTATGTGTTAGGCCTTGCAGTTTCATATATATAGCCTTGACATGCACCCTCAGCCTTTTCAGTATGTGTTTCGAAACATGACACTAATTTAGTGTAATTTGAGAGAAAAGTGATTAAGATTGAAAGGTATTGGTGTTAGGAGTGCAAGTTTTAATTTAAAAAGCAACCTGAATGGCTTCAGCTGTCAATTTAATCTACACACAACAAAATGAAAGGGTGTTTCTAAGAAATTTGATGGAAAATTAACACCTAAGTTTACATATGTCAGGGTGAGGATTGAATGTCTTTTAGGATCTAAGTTTAATCATGGCCAAAAGAGTTACTCATTCATTAGGGAACTGAAAATTCTAATTGAGTTCGATTAGAGGGGAAAAGTCACCAGGACATATCCTAGTGTGAGTGTGTTAATGATTTAATACAATTACAGGGGAAAAGTCAGATTATATTTATAGCTGTTAGGTGTCAAAATTTCTTTCATATGTATACAGGAACTCACAAATGCAAGCTACCTCCTCTATTCTGGCAGCAATAGTATATATTATATCCATTTTAATGGGCTTCCCTGCATTACATTCTCTAGCAATATCACTTGGCTTTATCCCGACCTGAACTCAGCCTAGAACTATTCCTTCTACCTAAACAAGATTCCAATTAGCACCAGAGAGGCAGTTGTGCTCCATTCAGGCTTTAAGCAACCAGCTTTAAGAGAATGAGAAAGAGTCTGGGTAATAGCTTAAACAAAGTTTTGTTCCTTCATTAAGGTCTTCATCGAGAACTAATGTCAAGTCCCAAAGGTTTGTTTACTTTGGAGTCTGTTCTCTAGTTTCCCAGTTTGCATGTGCTTATATTTAAACAGCTAAGCATATCCTAACCATGTGTGGCTGTGCTGTGAACATGCAATCAAGAATACAAGACACCTTATACATCAGAGCATCTTGCATTCCATTTTTTTCATAGTTATCTTAGTCCCATAGTTATCTTAGTCCACCAAGATACAGTTTTTCCCATTATTATCACAAAGAAATGAATAATAACAGAGGCATATTATAGGATCAAGCGGCACATTAAAATATTCAAAACCAACCTTGTAAACACATTAATTGCTGACACAGGCATATTAAAATCTCATAAATAAACATTGAAAAGCAAACCTTATGCACAGAAAAGGTAACAACTATTGAAAAGGAGACAATACAGTAAAATTGGAAAGAACTTGAGCATGTGTATAAGCTTACACATGGGGAGAAAAACAAAGCGATAAATATACCACAGCCCCTTAAAAAATACAGGTTGAAAACATAATCACAAAGGAAGTCCAAGAATTCATGCTAATGACCATGTTGTTTGAGGACACAGTGACATTTGGCAAGGAATAAGTTAATAAATCACACTCCCTCTAGCTCATAAAGAGTGTCTTGTTAATACTTAGCCTTTCAGTTAAGTGTCATTTTGAGTAGTCCAAAAAATATTTATTGATTCATTTCCTTCATATCCTTAAGAGTTAACTTTTACAGTTTTACCCTTTGAATTAAACGTACTTCCCTCACATTCTCCCAAGGGTATGATGAAAAGTTTTAAAGCTTGAACCCAGATGGAAGTAAAATAGATTGCTCTTCTTAATCTGTATCAGAAACTTAACAACACTGACAAGAGACCCAAAAAAGTACAATTTCAGGAAAACCCTCTAAAAGAGAAATGATAAACTAGATACAAAGCATGCCAACCAAGGTGCAAGAAATTAATAGACTTCTGTCTTAATGGAGAACTGATTATAATAAATACTCACCATCTTTTCGTCCAAATGCATTTCTACACCCCTCACATCTGCAGCTTGGAGAGCACCCAACACCACCCTTCAAAGAAGACCCAGCATGACAAATCAGATTACAGATGACAAGAGAAGAAGTCAAATGAATCATGATATAAACCTGAAAGCATTCACAATATTTCTTTAGGCAACTTGATTTCTTGCAGTTGCATCCTCTTTTATGTCTGGCTGAAGCGGGAGTCTTGTTGGTTTCCTCCTAAAAGATAGTGAAAGGGACACTTTCACAAGCAATGGACAAATATAGTGGTGAAAGCAGATTTCAGTTGAGACATTTACCCCCAGTTCCTCAACAGGGTTAGAAGCTCGAATAACTTTCGGAGCAAATGCAAGTGGATTGCGAGATTCTATTTGTTTGCGAGTAGCCAGAACTGTCTCTTCATGAATCGGTTTGTTGAAACATCCCTGGCACGTACATGGCTCGACACAATAGATTCCAGCTGCAAAACATTCGCAATAACTGCAGAGGATATCAGTTTGATATAGTTAGTAGGAAGCGAAATGGACAAACAAAACTTTGACGCTTCTCTATTCAAATTTAGATTCAGTAACAGGGAAAGATTTCAACTTGATGAACTATGTGCAACTATAACTATTAGAAAGAATAAATCTAGGAAGAGCAGAAGCTTCTATTGTGAAGTCATGTAGTGTCAGAAATGTAACGCACAAGGCACTTATTCCATGTCATTGTTTTATATGTAATTCTCAGCATTTGTTATGTGCCATATCATACTGCACATGTGCCAGTGCATCAGTGTTATGGCACCATAGGAACAACTATATATATATATATATATATGCAGAATCAGTTTAAATCATGCTAAAACAGAATTCTACTGAAAAGTAAGCAGACTGCAAAGCAAGGTCAATACCTGATGTATGGAAAAACTGAGTTGACACACAGAGAAGTTGGGAGGATCAAAAGTAAGAGATCAGAGGGAAAGTGACAGCAGAGCAAGACCAGTAGAAAACACAGCTTGTATCAAGATGATATTTTCATGAAATTCATCTCAAGTAATGCATCAGAAAAATTAGATAGTGTTAATATTAAAAGAAGGGGAAAAAACCATAATCACCATAATGAGTTCTCTTGGCCACTGACTCGAACAACTCTAGGAAGTCATTCCATGGCAAATAGCAAGGAACAACCTACATCAGGATCAGGGTGCTTTATCTGCAAAGCCCTTGAACGCCTCTAAGAGGAAGGCTCGCAATTCATTGCTTAATTAAAAAGAGGCAATGAAGCCAGTAAAAAAAGGAGAATGATCCATTTCCTTTGAACAAGCAAGCTTGGAGTCAATCTAATTCTCTGTCATTGACTAAATCTGATTTCCCCAAATTGTACAACAGTAAGCGGCACTGAGAAAGCACATAGAAGATGAGCCCTTTCACCCATATTCCGTAAAAGGTTATAGGCTATAGCCCTCCTTGCTTGTTTCACTCATTTCTGTATATTACACACTAGGAAGAGTCATAGTGTATGAACCTTGTTGTCCATGTTATTTGTTGATATCATATTTTAACTATAAGTTTGTTGCTATATAGAGAATGAAACCAACATCCAAACCATTGGATGTTTAGAACTTACTGCCAAGAACATACTCCTCAAATCTGAGCTAAATCAGACCACCGACAACTGCCCTAGAAACCAAGCTTTGCTTATACTTCTCTCACCCTCTTCTTTCTGGTTTTTCTTCAACTCAACTGAAAACTGAGCTCTTTTCTCCTGCCAACAGCCCCGGGAGACAAAGTAAATCTCCCACATCCTTTCACTCGGTTAGAATATATGTCATATATTTTCTTTGGAAAAGCCTTCCTAGTCATATATGGCTTGGGTTGACAAAGATGCCTGACCTCTTCATTAGACTGGGCTACCTCAACAATGTCCCCAATCTAGACTCATGAGGATTCTGCTAGCCCGGATACTTCTTATTGGTGTGAATTGTAACAACTTCATATCTACACATGATGAATCCAGTGTTATCTACTATCAATGTGCTTGGACTTTCACGTAGTTTTGGATCCTTGCTGAGATAAATGCCACTCTAATTATCACAATAAACGCCACAACTCTCTTTCTTCAAATCCAACTCTTTAGAAATCATTTCAACCACAAAACTTCTTCTCAGGCTTCAACCATTGTGACATACTTTTGCTTTTGGGGTAGATAAAGCAACACATTTCTGCAACTTGAACTGCTATAGCTCTTTAGAAATCATATATCCAGAGGTTGATTTTCAAGAATCAATATTGCCAATCATATAACTCAGGTTTACCACTGTCATAATGCAAATATAAACTTGAAGTGTATCCAAGATATTACCTAATCTTTCAGAAATCAATTCAACCTATAAACTTAAATTGTTAAGTATTAGTTTCAACTTTCTATTTACATCATTATTCCTTATTGTATCCGATGTGGGACTATACTTACACACAAACTCATAACAATCTCCCCCTTTATTTGTGAGTATATCTCAATCATTTATGGAAATTATAAGCCCTAAGTCAAGAACTAGAACACCAGTTAACCACTCAGAGACAATCTCGATCTTGATTTAACCTGGTAACCCTAGGGAGCCTTCATGTCTACCAATACTGTAGACAAACTGTTGAACCATTATGAACTCCTTAAAACATCATTATCTTACAAGAAGGTGAGGCAACTACATTAATGAAGGTTACAGGAATAAGAAACTAAACCTCCCAGGAAAGCATGGTTACAAAGGTAGTATTCTAAATATCGGCCGGTATACCGATATACTGGCCGGTATACCGATATACCGGCCGGTATATCGTTTTTTGTGAAGAAACGAGACGGTAAGCGAATTTTTTTACCGTTTTTGACTGGTATGGGCCAATATATCGGCCACGTAGTGATATATCGGCCGATACCAGGATGAAAAATAACGACCGATATTTTTAAATATCGGCCAAACGAATTCCCCCGGGTAAAACCCGGTAACCCAAACCCGACCCTTTTTTTCAGTTAATAACAAGGATCGGATTTTCTCTTCGATCCAATGAAGAGAAACCCTGATTCCTTTCTCTCTCCCTTCGCCGCACTCGTGTGCCCTAGAATCACCTCCAACGACTCCAACAAGCTGCTGAAGACCCTCCAATCATCTCTCCGGCCCCAAAATCCCTTTCTCTCTCCATCTCCCTCACTCCTCCAGTTGCTTGATCTTCGACTCACCGGTTCAGCCAAAATTCAGAAGCTCAAAACAATTATCGTCGGCCAAAGACTACTTCACTCGTCATCTTCATCCATCACTCTCCTTTTCGCCAGCCAAAAACTACTTCACCCGTCATCTTCATTCATCACTCTCCTTTTCGCCGGCCATATACAGCACATTGGTAAATGGTAAGACACTATCCTTATTTGTCAATTTATCAAATTTCTTTCATGAAAAAAAGATTTAGGTCAAAATTTATCAAGTTTTTCTTTGAATAAATATGGCCATGTGAATTGTTTTAGTATTCAATCCACTATTCAGTGTATCAGTGGGTCAAACACTGATTCACCTCTGCGAATCAGTGGGTGAATCAGTGTTCGACCCACTGATTCGCTGAATCAGTGGGGCGATCAATGATTCACAGCCGTGAATGAGAGATCAATCGACTAATACAGTGAATCAGTCGGTCGATCACTAATTCACAACGGTGAATCAGTGATATGTAAGTTGTGAGTTTTGTGACAGTGTGTGTGTTTTGGTAATTTTTATTAGAAGTAACTGTATATGAGAAGTCACAGCTATGTATGTGAATATGAAGTTATGAAAATAATTGATGTGGAAAAATAAATTGAATTATGTATGTGAATTGTGATTATGTGAATATGTGAATGACTGAATCTTTGATTCTTTATGTAGACAATAATTAGAATTACATATGTTAAGTGATGAATTTATGCATGATGTGAACAAGTGAATAATGATGTGGAAAATAATATCAATTGTGTATGTGAACTGTGAAGGAGAGAAATTATGATTTATGCGAATATGTGCATGTGACAGTTATAAATTATAAGTTATAAATAATAATGAAGTGCGTGTTTTGGTGTGTGCTTGGGTGAAAAATAATAATTGAAGTTCTTATTATAATTTTTTTATTTAAAAGATTATTGTTGACGTGAAGAGTATACTTTTATTTTAAATACTATAATTGGTGCATATGCGGACGTTCTGAACGGTATCTACAAATTCGTAAGTAGAATGCAAATAAGCCAAGGTAAATACTCTAAATTTGTTTATATGTTTTAATATGTTCTATATAGTCAATTATATGATTATTCTTTAACTAGTATGATACTGATATAACACTCCGGTATATAGAGTCATATTGTGATATCCCGCCCGATATCCGATATATTTGGCTAACCGGTATATCACCGGTATCCAATATTTAGAACACTACAAAGAAACCATTAAATTGCAACCAAGGCTCATGGGCCACTATAATCCTGAAAAGCGGGTATGTTAATCACTGACTGTAATCCAAATGCTCAATAACTAGGCCCATGGGCCAATATAGTAGGAATTGCCCATTTGAAGAAATAGATCATAGTGCACATAATTGTGCACTGCTTTCAGAATCCCATGTATTTTAGGATGAAAATATATCAGATTGGGCAGCATGTGTAGTTAAGTATGGATCGGCAGACAATTGTGAAGAAACCCCTAAGACTTGTGTGCCTAATAAGTAAAAATATCCAAGAAAATATTTAGAGATTGAAGCCTCTAACCACAAGAAATGAAACGATCAAGAAAGGGCAGTTGTCTGATATGGAATGAATCTGGCGGCCTGTGAAAGAAGTTATAAAATGAAACTTTTGCAGTGAATACAGGATAAACTGCATTTGACAAACTTGGGGGAACTGCACAATGTAAGTTATAAACCTGTGAACCTAAAACAGTGTTCAACAAGCGGTTTGAGGGTTTAAGTCCACCTATCACCTGTGTGGGAAAGAATTTTCAAATAAATTTGGAAGGACACAAGAAAATTGACAGGGAAAATGAACGAATTAGATAATTAGATATTAGGATTATTTAGTCTTTTATTTTATTTAAAACTTTTAATTAGAGTTTGACTAGGATTTCGATTTAATTAGGGTTTAGTTTGCATGCACGTAGATGTTTTCTGCATATATATATATATATATATATATATAGAGAGAGAGAGAGAGAGAGAGAGAGAGAACATCTACGTATGTGTGTGTGTATATATATGGAAAAAGTGTATCTCAGATGTCTTCATAAAGAGTTACCCATGGAGGCACCTTCGAATCTCAATATAAAGAGTTTCTAAGGATAATCCAAACCATTAATTGTGATCTCCATGCTTGGAAATAATGGTACAACAAAATTCATGCATTTTAAATACATTTTCACCGTATATTGGATATGTAGAAAGTAAATGATTTTTCAACAACAGAGTAAATAAAACGTCTTGATCGATGATAAAGAAGTGTCTAAATCACATGATTTTTTATATGCTATCTTTTTAGAGTATGAAAATTATAATCAACAGTTCAGATCATTCACATTCACCCCCTACATTAAGATTTAGGGCGCCTCCTTAGGCAACTCTCTTATGAAGGCAACTTAAGTACGCTATTCCCTATATATATATATATATATATATATATATATATATATATATATATATATATATATATATATATATATATATATATATATATATATATATATATATATATATATATATATATATATATATATATTTATTTATTTATTTATTTATTTATTTATTTATTTATTTATTTATTGTGTGTGTGTGTGTTCGCGCGCGCTAATCTTTCCCTTCGAATGATTGTGGTTCACTGAGTATGAGGACCAAATTTTATCCTCTTTGTTCCAAATCCTAGTTCTTCCACCAAACCCCAAAACCCCACCACAAAAAACCTAAATCGCTTCCATTCTGCATAAAAAAGAGCTATAAATGCACAATGGCTCAAGACTATAGCATATAGAGATTCATATTAAACAAGAAAGTGTGCAGCATTCATATTAAACATATGCAAGATAAGAATGAATAGCACCGGGTGGTTCAACATGTCAGCATAAAGAGATTCTACAAGTTGATTTACATCTGCTAACTCGTTTAGGATTAGATGAAAATAAGAAAATACCACTAAAAAAATATAGATACACAGAACAAGAGGTTCTTCAACCATGACATGTAAGAAGGTAAAAATACCAAACTTAAAAAAACTCTAGGTCACATGTTTCTTCAAGTGGATGACGATGTAACTCATTATGCTAGTTGAGGACTCAAAATCATCTTATAGCATTATTGGCAAAATATAGTGCAAATTTACCTTTACTGTTACCTGGTCATAGTACCGTTTTCAATACTCTATTATTAAATTAAAGATTTAAGAATCAAACAACTATTCATTCATCGACTCAAGATAAACTTGGTCATTAGCTTCAGTCTACAAATCTGTTTATGGCGAAAAACAAAGATTTTGCAGGTAAAATTCAGTGAATTTCAATTATTCAACCAAGAGTATGATTAAACTAGTGTAATGTAGTTACAGGGCCGTCATGCTTTTTCCTTGGGTGGGGGGAGGGGTGCATGTGTGTGGATCCCATCTTGTTATTTTGCCCCTTCAGTAGCATGAAAGAATAAAAGATGCAGATCTCTTGAACAACTAGCACTTTTGCAACAAATGCATTACAGAGAGTGAGTATGATGAAAGAACCTTACAGTTTTAAACATTTTGACTTTTTACAGTTGCATCGCTTGCAACCCTCATTTTCACCACCATTTTCTGGCTTCCGCCTGCATATGGAAACCCACAAAGATGCTCTGTTAAATTACCAAAGTCTATAGAGAATTAAGAAGAAAGTTCGGATTCAATAACTTACTTTTTCTTCTTGGGACTACTCTGACTTAAACTTTCGTCAGCTCCAAAGTCAGGTTCCTCAGAAACAACATCATGTGTGACTTCAACATCTCGAACTTCACCTCCAGCTGGACCTTCGTCCTTTTCAACATCCAATGACTTATTCTGAGAGTTCTCAGTACATGTTAATGAAGGAAACGGGCTAATAGAGCATGGTGTGCTTATAAACCGTTTATTCGAAGCAAGAGTTTCCTTTGTGACCATTCTATCATTTTGGGTTGTTGCTAGAGCATTTAAATGCAACCCAATAGTGGGTAATATGCATGGTGATGAACTACTTCCTTGGTTCGACGACATTGATTTTTTATCATCTGAAGTGAAATTTCTACTGGGTGGAAATGAAATTGAAGACTGGAGCTTTACATTGGTGATTGAGTTCTTCGTAAATCCTCCAACTAAATCAAAAGTCAGACAGCGCCTTCTCACACCACGCTGCTGCTGAGACTCGACCTGCATAAGCACAAAGAATTAAAGTTCAAGATAGTAATTTCCACATAAACAGCAATCAAGGCAGTTTCTATGCTAAGTACAAAATCATCATAAGGAGCAGAAGGCTAATATTTGCCAAGAACTAGTTCTTTCAAGATTCTAATTATAGTCTAGAAACCACTTTACCTGAAATCCTAGGCAGCCAAATTGCGGACTAACAATGCATATCAAACAGATTTAATAGTTCCCCTACATGGCTTTAAGGCCACTTGATCATCAAATTATGAGAACTTTTTGGAAAGGCAGAAATAAGAATAAATGTGTAAAAAAAAAATTCGAAAATGATAATATCAAGGATTAAAGTCAGAACTCCCAGGAAGCCAAGTTCTCTAGATATCATGTTATGAGCCTCCCTTTTTGACCATTTTGATAGAGGATGGACCTTTTCTATTAATAATCATAAGTTGTTGAGTTGTAAAAAAATAAGAATAAATGTGTAAAAAAAATTGAAAATGATAATATCAAGGATTAAAGTCAGAACTCCCAGGAAACCAAGTTCTCTAGATATCATGTTATGAGCCTCCTTTTTTTACTATTTTGATAGAGGATGGACCTTTTCTATTCATAATTATAAGCTGTTGGGCTGTAAAAAAAAAATTAGCAGCTATGTTGATTACTTATTAACCCTGACCTTTCTCAAATCAAAAAACAAAATCGGTGAATAAACAAAGAAACAGGGCCTTATAAAACTCGAAACATGGACTTATAAAGCTCAAAAAAGAAACTCTCTCAATCAACCCACCAGCTTGTTTGGAGGACCCATGCAATTAGCATTTTCCACATGCAAATTATGCAGCATAACCACTTTATGACCCTTGAAGACCAAAACTGCACATCAAACAATCTTTAGTAGCCCCACTAACATGAGTAAAGGCCATGTACGGCAGCCTCTAGGAGAAGGGTATTTCATTCACAAAGGGCAGAATAAACAGAGGTAATAAGTAATTTTTTTTAATTTGGCAATTATTATGTTTAAACCCAAGACCTTTTGAACCTGATTCTCTAACATCATATACAATATTTGAAGGATCCAAAAGCTTAATTTGAAGGTTTGCGGGACAACACTGTATACTTCTCAACATTTATCAATAAGTAAAAATAAACAGGAAGGGGGAGAAACATAATGGTTAGGTGGAGGTTGTCACGCCCCGCTCCCAATATACGGTATACGAGTACGTGTAACAGGTACCGGCAACATATTCAGTTTGAATATACTAAAGCCTCAATAAATTTGCCACAATAATACTCAATAATTACGATAGAAGAATTCAACAAAGTTTTGACTTTTCATTTATTGGAATGAAGTTTAGATACAATTAAAACAAAATATAATAAAACTAAACAAAAGAAAGCAGGGAATATCTAATCTGTTATTGAGCTTCAATCTGATCTTTAAAGTACACCAGATTCTGCGTCAGTTTTGGCGTGTCCATTGATAAATCTGGGCATGCACACCCAGGGCGTCAGATTGCGACCAAAATAAAATATGCAGGAAGAATGTGAAATATAATGATTATGTCCAAATATAATAATAACACAAGTTTTAGAAAAATATGGAATGAGATGTCTGAAATAATGATGTCAATTGATTTATGTTATCTTAATGTCATTTTAGTAAAGTCAACTCTATAATAGAGATATTTTTGTCTAGGATGTGTAATTGGAAAAACTAACTGATGGGATACAACTGTTTCGATTGTTTCCTGTACAGACCCAGGAAATGATCACAGGATTGTCCGATGCTGAATCGGACCTGCCGTCAGGCAAACAGGAATTATAATCAGGTATGATCCAGCAAATCATCACGCACCCATGGTGTGCGAAATATTCAGTTGTACAACTTAACAAGTTTACAGCCGAAACAAAGTATATTTCCATCATTCAGTTTCTCCCCCAACCCATTGTCATTTAGGTATAGTACAGTATATTGATTATATCAGGTACATATTTCAATTGAATTTTGTTAATTTGTTAACAATATGATTTATAGAGTCCGTTCAGTTTATACTTTATTTAATAAATCATAATTAGTTATATGCAAGAGTTACTGATTTGAGACATCATAAAGATATCGGCCAGGCAAGTGTATGGATGCTGGGAGGTTTTCCGTGCGACGCACGTTCCTTAATTAGAGAACCAGCATACAAGACAACTTTTCTAGACACCGATACAAAATGATATCACAAACAGTATTTTTTCGTGATTATAACTTTTATGTGATTTATCAAATATTGTATATATGATATTATAAAATCTAACTATACTATGTAATTTAAATTTAATGACAATTGGCAATAGATTTTTGATGACAAGAAACATAATAAGTAAATGATAAATTCCTACAAAATAACAAATCAATTTACACAAAATAAATAACATGATTGAAACATGTATATAAAATAGCATGGTTAGTGAGTCCAAAAATAAACTCACCTCGATTTTGTTTCCCGATATTGCTCAATGGAGTAATCCTTCTCCGGTGAAGTGGCGGCGGCTCTGGCGGTGGCTCCTGCGGTGGTATTGAAGATGGCTCGGGCGAGATGAGGGAGAGAGAGATTAGAATGTTAGAGAATGATTTTTAGAATGAGTGAAATATATTTTGATTTAGGGGTTTATATAGGATTGGATTTAGGAGTTACAGAATATGAAGGGTTTTGGGAGTTATAGAATTTAAAAGGTTTGAGGAGTTATAAAATTAAATTGGAGTTTTAATGTAGATAATTTATGGAGAAGATGAAAGGATGGGAGTTAGAGAAATGAATGAGTAATGAGTTGAGAATATGAAAGGTTTTAGTTTAATTAGGGAGTTTAATTTTGAGAATTAAATATGGGAGTTTCATTATTGAAATAATAGAGAAGATGAAGAGTTTGGAGGTTGGAGAATGAAAAGTTTTGGAGGTTATAAAAGATAAAATGTCATATTTATTTGTGTTTATTTATTTATTTATGTCTAATAAAAATTAAGGGTTATTACAGAGGTTAAGCCTGGCAATCGGACCGTGTCCGGCATGACACAGGCATGCCGCACCCGTACATGTTGCGCACAGCCCGACACCAAATGGCCGCCTGGCGTGCCTCAAGCACGGCACATCATCCTGGGCATTAGCCCGGACTGGCCTAGCAGCATGGCCCATGCACGTTCCCGGCCGTGCCGGCCCGCCCAGGTATTTTTTTCAAATTTTTTTAATTTAAACTAGTTTAGTCATTTTTTATTGATAAAAATAAATGATTAACAAAAAAATAGTATGGAAAATGAAATATTATTCCATTAAATATCATTAAATTTACAAATTTACTCAATAAACCTCTTTGGATATTACACAAAGTCCGAAAAGAGAGGAGAGGACCATGGCCGTCACCCTCAATTTGTTCTTTGTATTACTTCCTAGAAAATTATGAGTTATAAAAAAAATAACATGGAAAAAAATACAGGTATAAAGAGAAAAAATAAAGACTTATAATGTAGGAGTATTCAATTATATTCGGGTGAGTTCTCCTGCGCCAGTTCAACTGCAAATCCTTGATTTATTTCTTCTGCGTCAAGCCAGCCCATTAGGCATGAACACATCTCTAATGTGCTCATCACCATTGAGTTCTTCTATTCCGTTAGCACTCTCCCAGCTACATTAAAAGTTGACTCCAATGCTACCATGCACACCGGAAGGGTTAGTATATCACGGGTCATGTTAGAAAGAATAGGATATATTTTCTCCTGTAATTTCCACTAAGCTAAAATATCAAAACTTCATACCG
The DNA here is from genome assembly GCA_036321105.1 of Dracaena cambodiana. Lineage (NCBI taxonomy): Eukaryota > Viridiplantae > Streptophyta > Magnoliopsida > Asparagales > Asparagaceae > Dracaena > Dracaena cambodiana. The sequence goes on from JAYEPQ010000005.1 coordinate 38,984,296, forward strand.
ATCATGTGGATTACTATATGTGATGGTCCTATCTAGATAGTAATGTGGTCCTATCTAGGTTTTTGCAGAACCCCCCCCCCCCCCCCCCCAACGACCATCTTAACCATTGGGATTTCATTTTGCAATTTTTTTTTTAACAAAAAGCCCCCAGTTGAGAGGGTTTTATGCAAAAAAATAAAATGCAGAAAGAACCTTCATTTAAGTGCCAACGGCTCTTAGAGTCATTGACACTGTTTGCCATACCAGGTCGTGTCGGCTCAGCCGCAAGCTCGAGCAGCATGGCTCGGGCCATGCCGGCATGGCGGGCTTGGCCCTACACACTACCAGCATGTCATGCGGGCATGCCCGACAAGCCACCTGGCCCATTTGCCAGCCCTAGTGGGGGTAGCCCCAAAAAAAAGGTGATTTAGCCCTCTACCCCCTCCCGCCCCCCTCAAAAAAAAATGTACTAAAAAAAAGAATAAATAAAGGCAACTTAAGGACTCAAAAATGCAACACGATGGATGTTGCCCATGTGGGCCAACATTGTATAATCCTTAATAGTTACCAGTAAGCAAAAACGATACAGAAGGGGGATAACAAGAAGAAAGAAGAAGAAGTAGAAGCATAACCATATGAATAGATATAATACTGCACCAGTGTTATTATAAAATTGAGTTGCCAGTACATATTGGGTCATATAAACATAACCTTTCTGCACATTCCTCGTCCTATATTTAGTAAAGAAGTGGTTAGATATAAAGATACATATCTTCCACTGTCATTTTAGTTTTAGTTAGGAAAAGGTGTAACAGAATAGAAAATAATATAGTATAGTCTCTTGGCTTCTAGTTACCTTACAGTCCATGGAGATGCAAGCGCCAGTTCCATTTCTAGTTTCCCGATTTTCATCACCAAAAACTAATTGATTCTGAAAAGTGCCTGAGAGTATGTGTGGAGTGTGATCAGTTGCATGTTCCTCAATCATCGGTTCATTATTCCCATTTAAAGGACACTGAGCTGCATTATGAAGGCAAGAATCAGCAACTTTTATAGGCTTCAATGAAGACATTAATGAATTATCACCACCATCACCAAATTTCTCCTGCTGACCTTTGCAAGCATCTGAATCTGTTGAGGAATCAAAAATCAAAAGATCATCAGCATCTACCGAAATTAAATTCTCCCAGTCACATGTGGCCATTTCTTCCTGATTTTGTGTGACATGGTGCTCTTTCATCGGCAGTTCGATCTCAGGAGCAAACAAAAGTTTTCTCTTTTCAAGACCATCATGAGCAACATTGTCCACTTCAACTGGAGTCTGACCATTGTCAACTTTATGTTCTATTTTGATGCCATAACAAGGAGTTGTATTATGGTTGGGACTACCACAGTCATACTGAATGGGCTGAGACAAGTTACTTGGTTGAGATGAACATTCTTCTGGAGGGTCAATAGTAGCTTCATTGAGTGAGCATATTGTGTTGCAGTCCTCTCGAGCAACAGCAGGGTTAATATTATCTGATATCCCAGGACATAGGTTACTTTCATCCAAATTGCCAGAAGAAGTCTCAAGCTTTGATGGGTCTGAATAGAGATGTCTAAAGATAGAAAGGAATACAAAATGAAACTATTTCTGTAACCAATAGTATCTATATATGAATTGGGATCTGATAATTACCCTGCCAAAAATCTTGATTCCTTTTGAGAATTGATATGTGGTGAAGCGAAGACTGAAGAGATAGATGCAAAACTCAGAGACTGATGTGCTCCATGTGTTGACTTAACAGGCTGGATAGGGGAGAGATTATTGATAAAGCTGAAGATTGGAGAATCCTGCATCACATAAAAAAAAAATATTTGGGGAATTAAATCAAAGTCAGTCTTATGATTTTCATCTACTGAACATATAGCGAGTGAAGCATTGAGGCCATGTAAAAGATGAAGCAATATCCACACTTTTCGCTAGTTGCTGACATTGACTACTGCCAAGATGTCCTGTGATTACTGGTCCTTAATGTTAAAGAAGAATGTTCCATATAATTCAGAAATAGTCAAATGCATATGTGATGAGTAAAAAAGTAAGTTGAACAAGTTTTTGATTTTCTGGTGTATATGTATGTTTTTCTCATGCTCATTTGCTAAAATGCAAAAGAAGATGAAAGAAGAGTCGGACACTTGACTATTGAAGCTCTTGAATGTTTTAAAGTTGGATGCAGTACTAGTACCAGAATGTCCTCTGATGATATTACCCTTCGAAATTCTACACCAATCTGATGACTTCATAATGAGATAAAAACATTCCCTTGCAGAGCGTTAAGGTGTTACTGTCACGCTGTCTCGTGTCCAAGCATCTGTAAGCATCAGAACTTCAAGACATTGAGTAATTTTTGCCCAGACAATATTTACATTAGGTGATCATCATAGTGTGATGCAATTAACATACATCCCTGGCTCTCAGTAATTCTATCCTGGATGGTTAAAATTCAATGGTTGCTATATTTCGGAAATAACTAAATAGATATGCAAAGAGTGAACAGTATGTTAAATAAGTTTAGATTTTCAGGCCAGAAAAGAAGTATGCATGTATTTTATGTTCATTTGATACAACAACAAAACCTAAGCCTTTTATCCCAAGTACTTGGGGTAGGCTACATGAACCAAAAGAGACTCACGTCGGATTGATCACATCGATAATCCTTCTCCATTCATTCCTATCAAATAATATCTCCTCATTTAAACCTCTAAAATCCATATATTTTCGTATCACCTCAATTCATGTTTTCTTCGGTCTTTCCTTCTCTCTTTTAACTTGTCCTATATTGATAAACTTCGCTCGTCGAACTGATGCATTTGTACGTCTACGTTGTAGATGACCAAACCATCGTAAGCGATTTTTTCGCATCTTCTCATCGATGGGGGCTACAAATATCTTCATTTCTCACTTTATCACTCCTAATGTTGCCACATATCCAGCGAAGTATACGTATTTCTGTTACACTTATTTTCTGTGAATGACGTTTCTTTTTAGCCCAGCATTCTGTATTATATAATAAAGTTGGTATAATAGCAGTTCTATAAAAATTTTCCTTCAGCCACAACAGAATATTATAGTCGTATAGAACTCCCATTGCACTCCTCCATTTCAACCAGTCAGCTTGTATCATATAGTTAACATTACTATCAATCTCTCCATCATTCTGAATAATAGAACCCAAATAGCTAAAGTGATTACTCATTTGTATCTCTTGCCCAGTGTAACAATACTATAGTTTAGGGTCTGTCGTTTACTAAATTTACACTCCACATATTCTGTTTTAGACTAACTCAATTTAAAACCTTTAAATTCTAACGTGTTCCTCCATAACTCCAATTTGGCATCACCCATGCTCTTGTCTCATCAACTAAAATAATATTACCAGCAAATAGCATACATCAAGGTATCTCATGCTGAATAGCCCTGGTAAATTCATCCATCACAATAGCAAATAAGAACAGGTTCAATGCAGATCCTTAATGCAATCCAATTGTGATAGAAAAATCACTTGTTAGACCACCACATGTTCTGATATTGGTCACTACTCTATCATACACGTCCTTAATTATATTAATATACTTGATGAGAACTCTTTTTTTTATCAATGTCCATCAAAGCGGTTCTCGTTGTACCATCATAAGTTTTCTCTAGGTCAATAAATACCATATGCAAATCTCTATTAATCTCTCAGAATCGCTCTATAAATTTACAAAATAAATGAATAGTTTTTGTCGTCGATCGCCCCGACATACACGTCCTTAATTATATTAATATACTTGATGAGGACTCTTTTTTTTATCAATGTCCATCAAAGCGGTTCTCGTTGTACCATCATAGGTTTTCTTTAGGTCAATAAATATCATATGAAAATCTCTATTAATCTCTCAGAATTGCTCTATAAATTTACAAAATAAATGAATAGTTTCTATCGTCGATCGCCCCGACATGAATTCAAACTGGTTCTCTAATATTTTAACAGTCTGCCTCAATCTATATTCAACTATCATTTCTCAAAGTTTCATACTGTTACACATGAGTTTTATTCTACGATAGTTAGAACAACTCTTAATACCACCCATATTGTTATACAGAGCAATTAGGGTACTCTTTCTCCATTCATTTGGTATTTTTTTAATTTGTCAAATCTTATTAAAAAGATCTATTAGTCACCTCATACCCATCCCTTCTAAATATCTCTATAAGAATCTCATCTGAATCAACAGTTTTTCTTAATTTTATCATCTTCAAAACCTCTTTTACTTCAGTTTCTTTAATTATGCGCATTAAAAATTAATTCATATACTCAAACTGAATAGTAAAATCTCCCAAATTTTGAGTAAAACTATCATTATATAATTTATCAAAATAATCTTTATATTTTTCTTTAATCTCTTCGTCTAAAACTAGAACCTTTTGATCATCATTTTTAATACACTTTACAGTACATAGTCCGTAGACTTTCTCTCTTATTCAAGTAATTCTATAGATATTCTTCTATACCTCTTTATTGTCCAACATCTCGTACGCTTATTTATATAATTTAGTTTTTGTATTCTGTACAGCTTTCTTCGCCTCCTTCTTGACTAGTTTATATCTCTCAAAACTTATTCCATCATTGTTCTTCTTCAATCTCCATAAAAGTTTTGCTTGATCTTAATAGTTTTTTTTATCTCTTTATTCCACCATGATGTGTCCTTATACTGTGGAGCTTCGCCCCTCGACTCACCAAATATATTTTTAGCTACCCTCTTAATACAGCTAGTCATTTTGTTCCGTGTTACGTCAAGATCATCATATGGTCCTTCTAATATGCTTCTTGTACTACTCTATTTACAAAAACTTTTTAATTACCTTCTAATCACTACCACTTAATCTAATCTAAGATCTAATTTATACTTAATCTTTCTAAGTCTCTCTTTAATATGAATATCTAAATTAAGAGTTTATGTTTGGTAACTACACAATCTGGCACTACCTTACAATGGATGCAACTATCTCTATATACCCTCCTAATTAAAAAGAAATATATTTAGCTCGTACTCGATCAACTTTTAAAAGTAATCAAGTGAGAAATTCTCTTTTTAAACTAAGTATTCACTAAAATCAAATCATAAGACAACACAAAATCTAGAATTGAGTTATATACTTCATTTCTTTCTCTAAAACCAAATCCTTCATTATACCATTAAACCCATTATGTCTAATTCCTACATGCCCATTGAAATCACCACCAATAAATAATTTTTCTCTAACAGGTATTTCTTATATTATCTCGTCTAGATCCTCCCATAATTGATATTTACTAGATTCATCAAGTTCTACTTATGGTGCATACGCAATAATAATATTAAAAATCTCTCTATCTAAAATAAGTTAACCTAATAAAATTCTATCAACCTCATCCTAACATCCAATACATCTCCAAGTAATTATTTACATACATACCCTATTACGATTTTCATCTATGCCCGTATACCAAAATTTGTAACCCCACTCTTTATGACTTTAACTTTCTCACATATCCACTTAGTTTCCTGCACACAAAATATTAATTCTCCTTCTAATCATAACACCAATTAACTCTGCTAATATACCTGTAAGGAAATCTATGTTCCACGATGTCAACCGAATCATATATTCATGAGCTAACTTTTTTACCCCCACCAGCTCATTAAGATATGAAAACCCTCTTACATTTGACACTATATCCGAATATCGATGTGGCGTGTTGCTTCTGGGCGATGACCTAGCGACCGCACCCGGGCTCCGATGTAGCGTGTCGTCCAGTAAGGAATGTCCAAACGAAATTCATATTTTGATTCATGTCATAATATATGATAATATTTTACGTTGGTTATCACCGGCCTACCACAACCCTCCTCAGTAAAAAGATAAATTTTTAAGCACAGCACTAGCGGAGTTTTATGTTCATTTGATAATAGAGATAAATCATAAAAGAAGAACCAAACACTTTGCTGACAGTATCCAAGCATTTGAATGGTTAAGAATTAGAAAGAGTACTAGTATCAAAAAGTCTTTTCTTCAAAATTCTACAGAGGCTCATGACTTTAGGTTGACAAAGACATTCCCATGTAGAGGATCAAAGGTGTCACTTTCATAGCATGTCATAGGCCCAAGCATTAGTAAGCATCAGGACTTTCAAGATGTAAAATACTTTCGTGTATCCAAACAACATAGATATTTTGTGATCATCATAATATGATGCAACTGAAATATAAAATCTTCATCCATCTACCAACACTTGTATCATGGGATGGTTAAATTTATGCTTCATTGATGAAGAAAATTATCATTTATATGCAGCATGTAAAAGACTGAACTTTAGAGATTATGAACTAATGCCCTATTCACATATGTTTTAGTGAAGATAACACAAAAGGCAGTAATAACCTAAAAGTCAAAAATGGAGTAAATCAAGAATACATGACTAAACGGATCCAAAAGAGGAAAAGGGTTATGACATAACAGACAGTATAACATAAGTTCTATCTAAAACCTAAACAATGATGCCGATAAAAAAAAGATGCAACAAAAAACACAGACCTTTTACTGGAAAAAAAATGGAAGTTTGAACGAACAGTTATTTGAGTTTTTATCAAAATATATCTAAAATTTAAGAGGGTAAAGTGAACACACAAATACACACATAAGCATATTCGAGAGGCGCAAAATCTGAGATACATGCAATCTATAAAATTTGAAAGAACTCCCACGATTTGCGAAAACTTATGCCAAATGAGCCCTTTGCATCAGAGCAGGGAACAAGTCCTCTTACACAAAAACAAGAGAAAATGACAGGTTTGGGGAAAGGAAAGGACATCGATAAGCAAAGGAAAACACAAGCAGTAAATTCCAATGAAAATAATTTACACATGATACAAATAGAGCATCTGATTTAGCGTCTTATAGTAAAGCGTGTCTACAGACTATACCGAAAAAATAGACAAATCAAAAACCCAAAACCTTAAGAAACATACTTCTACAAGATTATAAAAATACTTCAAAGAGCACTAAAATCGAAAAACTGCCACTAGATTGCATTCAGTCCCAAATGCAAGCCCTAAAAACCCTAATGCATTTATTTTAAAATAAAAAAAAAACCTCAACTTTCCCCATAAATAAGCTTCAAAAAGGAGGAAAGGAAAAATATAAAATCGAATCAAAATGAAGCCCAACTCAGATGGTTGACCGCACCCAAAATTTAAAAAAAAAATGAAAACAAAAACGAAAAAACTAAATAAGTGAGTTTCTAATATTGCATCAAAACAGCAGATGGATCAATTCCCCGACCAAAGCTTCTCATATAACTTCAGAAACTCTAATACACACAAATCAAAAGAGAGGTAAATGGAAACAAAGCATGCAGTCCTTATATTAAAAGATTGAAGACTTTTACATGAAAACATCAAATTGTGGTTCTAATTACAACACCAACCCAATAATTGCAACAGTTCATACTCACGAGCCACACTATAGCACAAAAGTAGATAAACAAAAACCCTAAACCCTAAAATGCATTAAATCCCAAAATAATCTTCTCAAAACTCATAAACGTACTTCAAATCAGCGCCACAATTAAAAGACCACCATACAACGCATCAAACAACAATTCAAGCCCTGGATACCCTAGTTCTTGTACAAAAACTTCAACTTTCCACAGAAACCCTACACATAAAGCCCCAAAATCCACAACCACAAAAATCGAAACAATAAGAACCGAAACTCAAATCAAATTGGCCTCATAAACCAAGCAAAACTTCCTCGGGTCCCATCAAACCCTTCCACCCTCAAATTCCCCGATCCGTACGAATCCAAACTTGATCTCATATCAAAACCCCAGAAACATAACTAATCGCCTAAACTGTCAACAAACCATCCAAAAGGCCACTAAAAAAGACAGCAGACAATAGGATCAGACCTCGAATTTGGACATGGAGAGTGGCGTCCCTCCGATCTTGCTCCTCTCCGGCGTGTCCATCTCTCGCCGGAACGCCTCGGAGCTCCCTCTTACATCCTCTCTCTCCGGCTTTCTCTCTCCTCTCTCCCCGCTTTCTCTCTCCTCTCGTCGACCCTATCCTTTTCCTAGATTTCAAGATGAGGCAAGGGCGGGAACTGGGACTTTTCTCGTGACAATCACCTGACCCTACCACTGTAGATTAAAGTAAGAAAAGGTAAAGATACTCCACCCGCTACGCTCCGAAAGTAGGTAAAAGCCTTGGGGCGTCGGATCCGGTCACCGCCTTCGAGATGCGAGAAGCTCACCGCCGCATTCCTCTCTGCCTCCGTCTTTATTTAATGCTTGGTCATTAGTGCGGTTAATGGCGGATTTCCGTTGGATTTTCCCGCATTAATCGCGGTTAAATCGGGAAAGATAGATCTTAACTGAAACGGCACCGTTGACTTGACCGACTCTCGCCCTCGGATTAGGGCCCACCGATGGTCCAGTGACGTGGCTATTAAGTTGTAGCAGCATTTGATTATAATGTCCAGCAAATGAGTAAACAATTAAGGAGTACTAAATCAATCATTATGATAATAATTGGTGGAGTAATTTGCAATGAGTGTGTTTTTTTTTTACATTTATTACCGGGTAATTGTCTGGCAAGTATAATTTTCTTGTGTTCTTGATTTGATTTATGGACTTGCATTCATAGTCCCATAAAGCATTAATTTTTAGCTCCGATCTCTAGATTCGTTGCAAAGTTTAATCCTATACTTATCGCTTGACTCCTCGAATCATTCCTTTTTAATAAAAAGAAAAAAAATTCGAATTTATATCTTCTTTAAGAAAGCAAACTGTACGCCCTGCACATAATCTTGGCTCTCAAGATATATGTGATTTTTTTCAAATTGTTTTACACTTTTATGCTTTTGATTACTTTTATGAATATCAAAAAAAAATAATGAACAAAGCATAATAATAATAATAATAAAATATATATATAACTCGTAAAAGTTGACATTATCAACACAGGTTATCTTTTTTTTTTAAGATGTCACGATTTTTTTTTATTTTTTTATTTTTTTTATCTGGAAAAAAGACCATAGGCTTACTACTTATCATATATTGCTTTACATATATTTATCGTTAAAAGTTCAGTGAGTATAAATGGAGAAGACTCTTGTCGAATTATGTTCGAGCCTAAAAACAACATGCATATTATCATCCCTTCAAGAATGATAGGCTCAAATATGAGAGAAGCATCATCTCATTAACTGGACATTCCATAGTAATGGATAATCCGATTATCGTCCTTTAGAAATAAACTAAGGATGTCGCTGATTACATATCATATCAGTTCTTTTAAATTTGTTTTGGTTAATCATTTTTTGTTATCCATACGGCTGTGATTGATTGGGATATTGCTGGACAAAATAACAAATGCCCTTCTGCCTCGGACGGACAACAGTATTTTGGCTTGCTAGCGTTAGAAACTTGACAGAGCTAACAGAACACACCTTCGCAGTTAGTTTCCCCGTAACTCACAGTCCAGTTCTTGCCGCTGGCCTGACTGCAGCCTGCAATTTCCCTGTAGCTCAGCTCCTCGCAGTTCGGATGCGGGGCCCACCCGCGGGCCTCCATGATTCTGTCGTGTCCTTGTGCCTGAGAGTCAGAGTGGTGTGAATTATGGCGACCATGCGCGCCTGGATCACGTGAAGAGAGAGAGTGTGCGTGATGAGTACTGTTGGATGTGGATGATTGGAATGGGTCCATTTTAATATGACTCGCAAAGCGGCTCCACCATGTGCTTATGGGTCCATCGATGCGCACTGGTACAGTGGTACATCTTGATCCTTGATCAAAGGTCGTTTTATTTTTGCTTTTTCTGGTCAAGTGAGAGTTTAATAAGGATTTGGTAAGCTTTTTTAGACTTTGTAGTACTCCTATTTGAAGCTTCCCCCGCCAAAACATCATTGCTTAACTTTGACTTGTTAAGCCAAAAAAAAAAAAAAAGGGAAAGAGAAAACGGGAACACTTAATAATTCTTTATAGTTTGGAAGAATTCAATAATTTTATAATTGAGAATGGCTAGAATATCAGCGTGATCTCGATTACAATCCATAAATAGGGATAGTAATGGTCTGTTAAACAAGACCCGATTTGAGCTTCTTAAGTATTCCAATTCTGATCGTGGTCTAAACCACAAGTTGGGTAATTATAAAAACACACACCAAATATCTGATAACGTAGTTTATAATTATCTATTTGGATAAGTATACTTGTCTTTTCGTTTTAGTTTTAAAGAATTAAGTTATGATTAGGGACAGTGGCTGGGCGGGAATTGACAGTAGTGGTGGAAGTGCGGCTGGGAAGGGAGAAGGTGGGTGGTCGGAAGTGACATGGGAGGAGCAAGACGAGGAGGAGGAGGGGAATGACTGGCTCACAAAAGAATGGAGGGGTGGATAAGGAGGGAGGGAGGGGGAGGAGGGGGATGGCTAGTTCACATAGGAGGAGAGGGGTGGAAGGAGAGGAGGAGAGAGGATAGTGGGGGAGGGGGAGGGGGAGGAGGAGGGAGGGTAAGGAAGTAGATGGAGCAGGGAATGGCTAGTTAGCAGAGGGAAAGAGGGAGTGGAGGTTGTGAAAAATAACATTTTTTAAAAAACGCTGTGTGTACTCACAAAAATATCGATGTTTTTAAATTTCAAGAAGTACGCCTCTAACATGAATATGCCCTTAGAGAATTGGGATATGCCTTTACAATTACCCCCTCCCTCCCTTAAGTCCTTCACTAACATACCTAGGACCAATCTTTTGTGCATTTGTGCACCCTATATTTATTTAGATATATATAAGTGTAATTAACTTATCTTTTATTAAATAGGATGTTCTTTCTCTTGTTTTGTTATTTACTCAATAAAATATAAAATGTCAGTTATAATTGTTGGATAAATAATTTGCTAATATTTCAGATTAATATGGGCAGACTTATTACTGTTATTAGTTAACAGAATTACTACCATTATTATATACAGAATTACTACTGTAATCACTCACAGAATTAATTCTGTTATTGTGCACAGATTTCAGTGTTATATTTCAATCAAAAATAAAGTTGGAGAAGAAAAATTATGAATTATTATGTATAATAGCAGTCTATATCTTTCCAGATTTGAATTAAAAGAATATTCCTATTACTGTTTACAGAAAACTATTAAACTGTTACTTTAACTAGTTTACTATCATAAACAGAATAAAGAATTACTGGATTAAGAAAAACCCGTATTCAGAAGGATGAACGTATACAGAATTGATGAAGACAGGAAGATGATCGAGACTAGTGTTGAACACTATCTCCTTAAAACCGATTCGCCCTCCACCGCTTGCTTCTGGATTGCAATGGGCGTCGGTCTCCCAGGATACAACGACCGGTTTGCAATAGGAAGAAAGCGGCAATTCTGTTGTTCTGGCGAATCTGATAAAGAACACTCTCTGTATGTATGGTGTAATGCATGACTGATTTAGGACTGTTCTTCTGGAAACAGAAACTCTCTGTCAAAAAGACCAAATTTCTGTTTGCAGAAGAAGGAAAAATTTTGTATATTGTATGTTCTAAAAGGTCTGGACAGAGGCCTATTTATAGGCTTCTGGGCAAACGGTCACAACAGTTGGCTGTTAACAGTTGTGACCGTTTAACGGCAACGGTTAACAGACGACCGTTGAATATTGGGATAACCCGAATCCAATAGCACCAAAAAGGAGCTGCGTACGTGCGACGTGCCAAGTGCGCCACTAAAGCGCCCAATGCGCCCTAAACGCCCATTCGCCCTCGCACATGCGCGTGCGGGCGGTGAGTAGCACGCCCCGTGGTGTTCAAGGTTTCTCCTCTTCTTACATAAGTATTGTCATGGAATAAACAATCATATATAAACCCACATCCTAACAAACCTCTAACCAATATGGGACTATTTTTTTCTTCTTTTCTTTTTGTTCCCTTTACTATGTACTGCTCTTTGAAACCATTTTCCATTCACCTAATTCATTTTATTTTTGAACTAGTGAATTGGCTCAAAAACTCAAGTTCAAACATACATGAATTCAACAATCTCCCACATGAATGAAATGACTTTGACACTAATGCAACTAAAAATTCTCATAGAAGCGGCCCCTTCACACTCATATAGATAATCTCTTATTAAGAGTATCCTGCCATACTCTACTTGGATTTCCAAGATATAAGGATTATTAAAAACTTAGTTTATCCTTACACATTGCAGGTTAATCACTATTTTTCCATAGAAATGAGATAGGAATTATTTCCTCAGTGATTTTTACGAGTTCCCCCACAATTCGGTTGTCCCTTTGAACCTAGATCTTGGGATCTCAAGTCAGCTAGGTTGGGTTGTCATTATGGAGTTACTCTATTTAGTAAGCTGTAATCACATTCCTCTCGATAACTATATACTTGATCTCTGGTCAAGCCTTTTGTTAATGGATCTGTAATATTATCTTTTGATTTTATATAATCAAGAGATATTATTCTGTTTGTAAGCAGCTATCTTACAGTTTCATGTCTACGACGTATAGGTCGTGACTTTCCATTATATAATACATTATGTGCCCTTCCAATTGCTGATTGATTATCGTAGTGGATGCAAATTGCTGACACAGGTTTATGCCACATTGGAATATCTTCTAAAAAGTTTCGAAACCATTCTGCTTCTTCTCCGGCTTTATCTAAAGCGATAAACTTTCCATAGTGGATCTGGCTATATACGTTTGTTTTGAAGATTTCCAAGAGATAGCTGCACCTCCAACAGTAAATACATATTCACTTGTGGATTTGATGTCCTTAGAATCTGTAATCAAGTTGGCATCAGTGTATCTTTCTATCACTGCTGGATATCTAGTATAGTGCAACTCATAGTTAGTAGTGTACCTCAAATATTTGAGTACTCTAACTATTACTTTCCAGTGGTTCTCTCCTGAATTACTTGTAAACCTACTCAGTTTGCTTACTGAGTATGCAATATCAGATCTTGTGCAGTTCATTAAATACATAAGACTGCCAATGATCTGAGAATATTCTAATTGAGATATACTAGCACCTATATTCTTTGTAAGATGTAGATTCTCTACAGGTGTCCTAGCTATATGATTATTTTCCTTATCAAATTTTTCTAGTATCTTCTCGATATAATGTGACTGGGATAAAATATATCCATCAGATGTCCTGAGATTTTAACACTAAGAATAATATCTGCAATACCTAAGTCTTTCATGTCAAATTTCTATGTTAACATGATTTTTACCTTTTTAATTAGAGCCACCGTGCTACCGGTGATAATCATGCCATCCACATATAAATATACAATAATATAGTTGTGCATATCCCCTTTTATATATACACATTTATCGCATTTATTATAACGAAATCTATTTGACAACATAACTTGGTCAAATTTTTCATGTCATTGTTTAGGTACTTGTTTAAGTCCATAAAGTGACTTAACAAGTCTGCACACCTTCTTCTCTTTACCTGGAACTACAAACCTTTCAAGTTGTTTCATATAAATTTCTTCATCTAATTCACCATTTAAAAATGCTGTTTTTACATCCATTTGATGAAGTTCAAAATTATATAATGCAACAAAAGTAATTATTAATCTTATGAATGTTATTCTTATTACAGGTGAATATGTATCAAAGTAATTAACACCTTCCTTTTGTCTATAGCCTTTTACTACAAGTCTACCTTTGTATTTATCTATAGACCCATTAGGTTTTATCTTTCTCTTAAAGATCCATTTATATCCTAATGGTTTACTTCCTGGAGGAAGATCTACAAGTTTCCAGGTGTGATTTTGAATAATTAATTCAATTTCACTATTTACAGTTTCTTTCCAAAAAGGAGTTTTAGGTGTAGATATAGCATCTTTATAAGTTTGAGGTTCCTTTTCTAATATATATGTTAGAAAATCCGGACCAAACGATTTATTAATTCTGGCCCTTTTGCTCCGTCTACATTCATCCTCATTAGTTTTATTTCCAGAATCAGATTCTGTTTCTCTTATAACTTCATCACAAGTCTTTTTATGGGAACTTGGTTCATAATCTTTACTAGGAAAGATATTCTCAAAAAATACTGTATTCCTAGATTCAATAATAGAGTACTTATGTATCTCTGTATGATCTGATTTGAAAACAAAGAAATGATAAGCACTGTTATTATGTGCATATCTAATGAATATACAATCAATAGTTTTAGGTCCAATTTTAGTCCTTTTAGGAGTAGGAATTGCAACCTTTGTAAGACACCCCCACACTCTTAAGAATTTATAGTTAGGTGCTCGACCTATCCATAATTCATAAGGTATTTTATCTAATTTCTTTTGGGGCATTTTGTTGAGAATATGATTAGCAGAAAGCAAAACTTCCCCCCACATGTTCTGAGGTAAAGCAGAACTTATTAACATGGCATTCATCATTTCTTTTAATGTTCTATTCTTACGCTCAGCAATTCTATTTTGCTGAGGTGTGTAAGGAGCAGTTGTTTGATGTATAATACCATATTCTGCACAAGTTTGTGCAAATTGTGACTCATATTCACCACCTCTATCACTTCTTAGTATTTTTATCTTTTTGCTAAGTTGATTCTCAACTTCATTTTTATATTGTATAAACATTTCAATTGCCTCATCTTTTATTCTCATTAAATATACATAACAATATCTAGTACGATCATCTATAAAAGTAATAAAATATTTCTTTCCACCTCTAGTTTGAACAGATTTTAAATCACAAACATCTGTATGAATTAATTCTAAAAGTTCAGTACTACGTTCTATAAAACAACACATGTTTCACATTTATCATCAAAGTTTATATTAAAATTAGGCAACATATTTAAATTTATTAATTTTTGCAAAATATAATAATTTACATGTCCTAATCTACCATGCTAAATATAAGGTGACTCAGTCATATAAGCAGAAGAATCAATTTTATTATTAACTTTAGGGGTAATGGTCATTACATTTATTTTAAACAGACCATTTGTCATATACCCCCTGCCTACATATACACTATTTTTTGTAAGTACAAACTTATCAGACTCAAATACAAGCCTAAATCCTTTCTTACTCAAGACTGATCCTGAAACCAGATTCTTGCGGACATCTGGTACATGAAGTACATCAGTAAGAGTAAGTTCTTTTCTCGAAATCATCTTTAGTACAATGTTTCCTCGTTCTTAAATTTTGGAGGTTGCAGAGTTACCCATGTAGAGTAGTTCTCCTTCCACATGTTCATATGTAGAGAACATCCACTTGTTGGCGCAGATTTGGCGAGTGGCCCCAGTATTTACCCATTATTCTTTAGAATTGCCACCAACTATGTTAACTTCTGAGATAACAGATGTACAGTTTACATCTACATTTGCACAAAGATTTTCTTCCTCGGCCAAATTTGCATTAGGATGCTTCTTCTTCTTCTTTGAAGAATCTTGTGCCTTGCGCACACGGCAGTCCTTTGCACGATGTCCAGGCTTGTCGCAGTTGTAGCACTTGCTATTGAATCTCTTCGAGTTACCACTCTTAGAATCTTCACCATTGTGCTTTCGCTTCATGTCATTAGACTTATTGGAATTTTCCATAACGTTAGCTTTAGAAACATTGTATGGATTTTCAATTTTCTTTTCAGAAAGACGGTTATCTTCTTCGATCCTCAAACATACAATCAGATTTTCAAGTGTCATTTCTTTTCGTTTATATTTTAGGTAATATCTGAATTCTTTCCAAAATGGTGTCAATTTTTCAATAATTGCAGCCACTTGAAATGATTCACTAATAGTCATACCTTCAGCATGAATTTCATGAATGATCACTTGAAGATCTTATACTTGGTTGATTACATTTTTAGAATCAACCATTTTATAATCCAGAAACTTACCGACTACATATTTCTTAGAACCGGCATATTCTGTATTATATTTCTTGTCTGAGAACTCCCAAAGTTCCTTAGCAGTAGCAATTGAACTATATACATTATACAGTATATTGTCCAATCCATTGAGGATATAATTCTTATTCAAGAAGTCCGCATGTTTCCATGCATCAACCGCCTTCACTAATTGTTGATCATTTTCAACAAGAGTCGGCACAGTCTCCTTCAAGTACTTGGCCAGATTTAGTGTAGTGAGATAGAACAATATTTTCTATTGCCATCTCTTAAAATCTGAGCCACTGAACTTCTCTGATTTCTTATACTGACTTGAAGGCACAGTTGGAGTAACTATGACAGGAGTTACCACAGTGGACATATCAGATGCAGTGGCCATCTGTAAATATTAAATTTATCTATCTTAATATTTTGTAACAAATTTTAACTTTCTAATAAAACTGAAAGTCAATTCTTACTCCAAAACTGAAAATCAATTCTTGCTCCAAACCACAAGATTTCTAAAATTTTTCTTTCTCTAAACAGATTTAACTATCTTTTTCCAGAAGCAATTAGATTTAAATAAATAGTGATTAAACACTATTATGACAGTATTCGAAATTAATCTAAAACAAAAAAAAATCGGTTTTAAGAATGTTGGATAAATAATTTGCTAATGTTTCAGATTAATATGGGCAGACTTATTACTGTTATTAGTTAACAGAATTACTACCATTATTATGTACAGAATTACTACTGTTATCATGCACATAATTAATTCTGTTATTGTGCACAGGTTTCAGTGTTATATTTCAATCAGAAATAAAGTTAGAGAAGAAGAATTACGAATTATTATGTATAATAGCAGTCTATATCTTTCCAGATTTGAATTAGAAAAATATTTCTATTACTGTTTACAGAAAACTATTAAACTGTTCTTTTTTAACTAGTTTACTATCCTAAACAGAATAAAGAATTACCGGATTAAGAAATGTCATGGAACAAACAATCTTATATAAACCCACATCCTAACAAACCTCTAGCCAATGTGGGACTATTTTTTTCTTCTTTCCTTTTTGTTCCCTTTACTATGTACTCCTCTTTGAAACTATTTTCCATTCACCTAATTCATTTTATTTTTGAACTAGTTAATTGGCTCAAAAATTCAAGTTCAAACATACATGAATTCAACAATAATATGAGAGACATTTTTAAAATTTATATTGTACTTTAAATTAAAATAATTGGTAAAAACTCGGTTTTAGACAAATAAAGAAATTTTCAAGAATGTTTCATGATAAAAGAAAATTGATGTAAATGAGAAAAGGATTATATGGAAAATTATTAATGGTTCCAAGTCAAAGATATGGATTACTGTTATGGGTGAGGAGATAGTGATGGTGTAGATTTGTGAGGATATTTTCGGACTATTGGGGAGTATATTTAATAAATTAGTTCAAATTTAAACATTTTCACATGGATGTACTTAGCAGGAGGTAAGCTTGCTAATGAGATGGGTGTAAACTAGAGATGTACAATCGGTCGAAGGAGGCGACAATCAGAGAATTTAGACCGATATATAGGAGGATGTGACACTCCGATCGTCTTGCTTGCCTGAATTCTGACAGTTTTAAGTTTGTTGGATGCGTTAGGATTCTGATGAAAGCGGTTGAAACGTGAGTGAAAGAGGGAGAGGGGGAAGGAGAGAGAGGGAGTTGAGGAGGGGGAGAGGGATATTGGGGGTGAAGTGGGGAGAGGGCAAGGGTGTTCATCAGAATCTGATCGCCTCCAACAGTATTCCATCTGTCTCTGACTGTCAATTCTTCTATCCATACAGCTCAAACTGTTTTGTTCAGAGTTGGTTGAAGTTTCTTGGCTTGTTCATCCCTAGTACAAAGATCAACCTTCTGTTCAGGCTTTGCATTAAACCCAATGTTCAAAATTGGATACTGAAAGGACTCAGCTTGGCCCGGCCCATCCCTCTTCTCATCTTACCATCCAGTGTGCTTACCTTTTCTTCCTTAACGTGTCAACCAACCAACTTCAAGAATTGCTGCTTCGTGTTATATAAGCCGCAGCTCATCTAATAGCACATTAAGCTTAGTCCGACACGTAAGCTCCAGACAACTGCCTCCTTATCCATAAAGCCCAATAAACCCTCAGCCGTTTAAAATCCCAGAGTCTCCGAAACTAACGACCAAGATTATACAAGATTCGCACGCACCAGTCGCACAAAATCCCCGACACTGATTAAATCCCACCCTTCTCTTCTAGCTGCCCCTCCAAAACCCAAACCAAAAATGTCGTTAATGGCGTCAATAGTCCGTCGAAAATTCCTCCCCAGTCGCAACCCTAACCCTAGATTTCTCCTCCCGAGGCCATACTCCTCGTCGCCTGAGCAAAAGAGCATAGAGAAGATTCTGGTGGCGAATCGGGGCGAGATCGCGTGTCGGATCATGCGGACCGCTAAGCGATTGGGGATCCGAACCGTGGCGGTGTACAGCGACGCGGACTGCAATGGTCTCCACGTGAAATCAGCCAACGAGGCGGTGAGAATCGGGCCGCCGCCGGCTCGGGCGAGTTATCTCAACGCGTCGGCCATCGTGGAGGCTGCTCATCGAACTGGAGCTCAGGTTAGGGTTTTGGTTTAAGTTATTATTCTGCGTAGTTGTTTCGTTTTTCTTGTAGTAGCGTACTAAACTTTTGCAGAGAGAATTAACATTAATCAGTATAATGAAAAATTGGGAATTTGATCCAGAGTTAAGAACATACTGATCTAATGTGCCATTATTATGTTTAATTTGACATAATACTAAGATTCATTTAATTTGAGGTATCATGTTAAAAAAACAGAGACTTTGCGATGAACCTTTTGCTTGATATTTTCACTTTGGTAGTTTGGTTCATAGAAATTTTTGTAATCGGGGTCTAGCCTCATTGTCATGTGGAAAGGCCACCACTCGGCATGTTTGCTCATTGCTAACTTTGAGCCTTGTATGATATATTCTCTAGTTCAAAACTATAAATTAAGTAAATAAAAAATAGCTTCAAAGTAGAAAATATGGCAATGTAATAACCAAAATAAAGTCCCACATTAGTAAATGAGTTGTAAAAGTGTAGGTTTATATAGAATTGTTTATTTTATTGTATTACTTATGTAATAAGATGAGAATCCTCTGAGCACTATGGACGGTGCTACGCACCATTTGCACGCGCGAGGGCGATTGGGCGCTTTAGTGGCGTTCTTTCTATTGTCGCGAGGAGTTGAGGAGATTTTTATTTCTGGTGCGGTTATGTTTGCCTCCATTTTGCTAAATGGGTTCAGGCTAATTCGGTTGGTCATTGTGATCTATCCGCTAGAATTCATCTTATGGTTGTTAGCCATTGTAATCTATCCATTAAGATCCAAACAACACTGATATGGCCGTTAGCCATTAAGATCCAAACTGAAATGATACGGCCGTTAGCTATTAGGATCCAACCGTTTCAACAAGCAGTCACTTCTATTAAATGTTAGTGTAACGCCCCACTTCCAGTAGTGTGGAAAGCTGGAACGTTCGGCATCGAATGATAACTCGACGAGCCTCAAACAAAATATTACAGTCACCATTTGCAATTTAATATGAATAATATGCAGAAGCTAAATGAATTTTTTTTTTCTTTATCAAAACAAAGCAATAATAAATTCCCTCAAAATAAAATTAACAAATGTCACCACAGATAAATTCTTTCTGAAAAGAAAAGGACTGTCTCATATGAAACTAAATATAGTGCCATGTGCACTTATTATATTTCTCTAAAAAGAAAGCAGCTAACAAAAGGAAGTAATCACTCCTGCAGATCTGCTTGTTCCTGAAAGTACAACATATCCTGTTCTGCCACTGGTGGATCTACCTCTTGATAGAGGCCTGCATCTGGTCATGCATAAGCAGGATCGTCATCAAAGCGACCCAATATTCAATAATTAAAGAACAACAAAAAAATAATGAATAATAATATCTCAATGTCAGGAACAATCATGCAAATGAAGGACGGGAGATTTTACGTACTTATACTTATCATCACTATTACTTTAATCGATGTCTTTTAAATTTTTACAATTAATGTCTTTTAGTTATGGTATTTGAAAATTCAAGGAAATATGAATATAGCTAAGCTGAACGCATCCCTGTCTAACCCCGGGAAAACGGAACAGTAATTGATCAGAGCCTATCCCGATCCTCCCAAAAATGGGAAACAGTGGCGCAGTAATTTGATCGGAGCCTATCCCGATCCTCCCAAAAATGAGAAACAGTGGCACAGTACAGTTACGTTCAGCCATCTAATTCATACAAACCTAAATTTTCCCCCAAATCCCCAGTGTATATTAAGTTCGGTGTTAATTATCAATTTCAATATAATTTATGATCTTAGTAAATTTCAGTTCAATATGTAGATTGGTGATAATAATTTGGGTTCAGTGAACAGTAACAATATCAGTGACAATATAACGTTGCGGTAATTTAATTATCTATCACCAATATTATACAATAACAATTTGCATTTATATGGTGTCTTTTCGGACTTTATTTCCAATATGATGTATAATAAGTGATTTACAATATAGGAAAAATGGGGCTCACTACTAAATATGTGTGCATTTAGAATTTCCTAAAGTTTTCCTGCAATGTTGAGATAGTTCTAGATGCGCACCCAATACTATATAATTAAGGTGAATTACAACATAGGGAAAAGATGCTCACTAGCAGAGATGTGCGCATTTAGAACTCCCAAGTGTTTCCTGCACTACAACCAGATAGTTCTACCTGCACACCACAACCTATTTAGTAAAGTGATTTATAACATAGGGGAAATGGTGCTCACTGGTGAAATAGGTGTGCACTTAGAATTTCCTAAAAGTTGCCTGCAAGTTTGCAGGTAGACTAAATGTGCACCATATACTAGATAGTAAAGTGGTTTACAACATAGGGAAAATGGTGTTCACTAGTGAAATGGGTGCGCACTTAGAATTTCCTAAAAGTTGCCTGCAAGTTTGGTGCACTAGATAGTAAAGTGGTTTACAACATAGGGGAAATGGTGTTCACTAGTGAAATGGGTGCGCACTTAGAATTTCCTAAAAGTTGCCTGCAAGTTTACAGGTAGTCTAAATGTGCACCATATACTAGATAGTAAAGTGGTTTACAACATAGGGGAAATGGTGTTCACTAGTGAAATGGGTGCGCACTTAGAATTTCCTAAAAGTTGCCTTGAAGTTGCAGCCAAACAGGGAAAGGAGAAGAGAAGCAGCAGCAGGCGCAGAAAAAGGAGAAGAAAAAGAAGTACTCTAAATGCACCCCCCCTTAATACATAATAGTGATTTACAACATAGGAGAAAAGATGTTCACTAGCAAAATATGTGCGCACTTAGAACTTCTTAAGTTTCCTTGAAATTGCAGCCAAACAGGGAAAGGAGAAGACAAGCAGCAGCAGAAAAGGAAAAGAAGGAGAAGGAGAAGGAGAAGAAGAAACACAAGCAGGTGCGGAAGTGGAGGCGGAAGAAGAAGCACAAGAGGATGCGGAAGTGGAAGCCGAAGAAGAAGAAGCACGAGAGGATGCGGAAGTGGAAGCCGAAGAAGAAGAAGAGGAAGAGGAAGCAGCGGCAGAAGCAAAAAAAAGAAGAGAAAGCAGCAGCAAATGCAGAAGCAGAAAAGAAGAAGAAGAAGCAGTTCTAAATATCTACAATCCTGCATCTTCTATAAATACAACCGATTGTTAAGAAACAAATATGTCATTAACTAGGAAAATTTAGAGCTTAATGAAGTTCAAATCCAATCCTTAACCTATATTCAACCTCCAATGACAGGGAAGAGAAAAGTGTATGCCTCAGGTGTTTGAGCTTTTTTTTTTTTTTTTTCCCCCACAGAATTTAGCTTTTGTTCAGGTGATTCACAACTCAAGAATCCCAAACATGCATGCACCAGAGTTGGGACTTTATTAACTATTATTATTATTATTATTATTTTCTCACAAATTTAAATTTGGAATGCCTGCGCATTCGCTTAGTGTTTCGTGCCATCAACATGGAGTAGTAAGGTCAGCATGTTAGTAGCTTGCAAATTGCAGAGACTTTTGATTTGAATCCATCAGGAAAAGGCCATGTCTTCTCTAATCAGAAATCAACTTTTCCTTGGTCTAAGCAAAATATTTTTCACATTAAATTACAACGTCATCTAGTTTTTATGCATACAGTATTTTGCAAAAATCATGATAGCTACCGTGGTTGTTTTATGGTTAATTTTGACCTAAGTGAACAATATAATACATATATACATTTAATTAAATAAAACAAGAAGTATAAAAATAAGCATAACTATTAGCATGTTAAAGTGAGTCAAAAAAACTCACCTTTGGTTGAGTCGTTCCCCTTCCTTGCTTCCGCTCTTCTTCTTTCCTTACGTCCTGCAAGCGTTCAAATTTCTCAGTGTTCCAGAAGAGGGATGAGAATGAGGTTTTGGATTAAGATATAGCCTATTTAGTTGGGATCCAACAAAAATATATTTTTTTGGTTAAGATTTGATTTCCTTTCAACTATTTAGATTTCTATCCGATTTTCTCTCAACTATTCAGATTTATATCCAAACAAATCCCAATATAATTTTATATTTATTATTATTATTATTTTCATATTTTTTTTTTTAAAAAAGATTTGAAAAAAAAATGGTCGTTACATTCTACCCCCCTTAAGAAAAATTTCGTCCTCGAAATTTCTTTAAACTTAAATGATAGAGAGGGGTTATACCTTTATTCAAATAAGTGTGGAAAACGTTCTCGAATGTCTTCCTCTCGCTCCCAGGTTGCTTCCCGATTAGAATGTCGATTCCAAGAAATCAACACAAGTGGAATTACTTTGTTCTTCAAAGTCTTCTCCATTCGGTCAAGTATGGAGACTGGTTCCTCTAGATATGAGAGGTCTGGTCTAACCTCCAATTCTCAATAGTCCACGATATGCTTTTCATCATGAACATATCGTTTTAATTGCGAGACGTGGAATACGTTATGTACTTGCTCCAGTGTAGACGGTAGTGCCAGGCGATAGGAGACTTTGTCTATCCGTTCCAAGATTTGGAAGGGTCCGATAAACCTTGGGCTTAACTTCCCACGATTGCCAAAGCGAATGACTCCACGTGTGGGGGACACCTTCAAGAAAACTGAGTCCCCAACTTGAAATTCCAGAAACCGTCATCGTTGGTCTGCCCAGTTCTTCTGTCGATCTTGAGCTGCTCTCAGATGTTGCCGTATTAAGTAAATTTTATCTACTGCCTGGGTAATTATCTCTGGTCCAAGCAGTTTTCTTTCTCCAATATCATCCCAATATAACGGAGACCTACATTTCCTTTCATACAGAGCCTCAAATGGTGCCATCCTGATACTTGCTTGGTAGCTATTATTGTAGGCGAATTCCACTAGATGCAGGTAATCCTCCCATGAGCCCCCGAAGTCAAGCATGCAGGCCCTCAACATATCCTCCAATGTCTGGATAGTCCTTTCTGATTGACCATCTGTTTCTGGATGATATGCTGTGCTGAATTCTAATTTTGACCCCAGACTATCTTGCAATTTCTTCCAGAACTGAGAGGTGAACCGAGCATCTCGATCCGATACAATACTGACTGGCACACCATGTAATTTTACCACTTCACGCATATACTTCTCTGCCAACATTTCGGTAGACTGTCTTACACGAAATGGTATGAAATGCGCTACTTTAGTAAGGCGGTCCACAATCACTCAGATTGCATTATTACCCTTGGGACTACGTGGCAATGCGATAACAAAATCCATAGTAACTCTTTCCCATTTCCATTTAGGTATGGGTAGAGGTTGAAGGAGTCCCGGCATTCTTTGATACTCTGCTTTAACTTGTTGACAAGTCAAGCATTTGGAGACAAACTTGGCGATTTCACGCTTCATTCCATGCCACCAAAAATATTGCTTCATGTCTTGATACATCTTTGTTCCTCCGGGATGGATTGAATAGACTGAACTATGAGCCTCTGATAATACTTCCTGCCGAATTTCTCCTTTGGGCACACACAACTTGTTGCTAAATCGAAGAGACCCATCTGCGTGAATACATAAATCTGTTCTCCGTCCTTCTTCTACTTGTCTTCGAAATCTTTGCAACTTAGGATCATCTTTCTGAGCTTCTTTAATTTTCTCTACCAATGAAGGTTGAAGTTGCAAAACCAGCATTTGAGCCTTAGCACCGGGTAAGAAAATTTCTAATTCTAACTTTATAATTTCTTCAAGTAGCTCTTTTTGCTGAGTTAGAACCATTGCCATTGGCTTCCTGCTTAAAGCATCTGGTACCACATTGATCTTACCCGGATGATACTGCAAGTTGATGTCATAATCTGCCATCAATTCAAGCCACCTTCTCTGTCTCATATTAAGTTCTTTCTGTGTGAAGATATACTTAAGGCTCTTATGGTATGTATAAATCTCTACTCTACTACCCAACAAGTAGTGTCTCCAAATCTTCAATGCAAAAATCACAGCTGCAAGCTCCAAATCATGTGTGGGATAGTTTTTCTCATGTAGCCTCAATTGTCTAGAAGCATAAGCTATGACTTGTCCCCGTTGCATCAACACACAACCTAGCCCTTTGCCGGATGCATCACTGTACACAACCATTCCTTCGGTCCCTTCCGGAACGGCTAATACTGGTGTTGTTGTGAGCCTCCTTTTCAACTCATTGAAAGCTGCATCACATTCAACTGTCCAGTCGTACTTCTCTCATTTCCTCAGGAGTTTGGTCAGAGGCCCTGCAATCTTAGAAAAGTCCTGAACGAACTTTCGATAATAACCTGCCAATCCCAGAAAGCTCCTCACTTCTGAAACATTTTTCGGAATCGGCCAATCCTTCACTGCTGAAACCTTGCCAGGATCAACAGAGATTCCTTCTTGAGAAATAATGTGTCCCAAAAATGAAACACTCTTCAGCCAAAATTCACATTTGCTGAGCTTCCCATACAATTTCTCTTTCCTTAGCGTCTCCAAGACTACTCTTAAATGCTTAGTGTGATCCTCTTGGGTCTTAGAATACACCAATATGTCATCTATAAACACCACAACGAATTTATCCAAATATGGAAGGAAAATTCGATTCATTAAGTTCATAAAAATTGCAGGTGCATTTGTTACTCCGAATGGCATCACTAAGAATTCAAAATGCCCATATCGAGTTCGGAATGCTGTTTTAGGAATGTCTGACTCCTTCACTTTCACTTGGTGATATCCAGACTTAAGGTCCAACTTGGAAAATACCTTAGCACCGCCAAGTTGATCAAACAAATCATCAATTCTCGGTAGTGGATACCGATTCTTGATAGTGACCCTATTCAATCCTCTATAGTCAATGCATAATCTTTTGCCTCCATCCTTCTTCCCAGTCAAAAGTACAGGTGCACCCCAAGGAGAAGCACTTGGTCTGATAAAACCTTTAGCTTCCAACTCGTCTAATTGTACCTTAACTTCCTTTAGCTCTGCTGGACCCATTCGATATGGTGCTTGAGAAATTGGTGTGGTGCCAGGAAGAAGCTCGATGGCGAACTCCACTGTCCTGTCTGGTGGTAGTCCTGAGAAATCCTCGAAGATATCTAAGAACTCCGACACCACTGGGATGTCCGCCGGTATGACATCCATTTGGATTATTACTCCTTCCCTAGGTTGAGCTCTAAATTCTGCTGGCTCCTTGGTACTGCTGCCCCCGATGAATTCGAACTCCAGGTGATTCAGTATCTTGAAGACAACGCTCCTCCTCCGACAATCAATAATTGCATGGAAGGTACTTAACCAATCCATTCCCAGTATCACATCAAATCCGTGAGTATCAATAACCAGGAAATTAGCATAAAATTCCCTTTTACAAATCACTACAGGACACATTCTACACATTTGGGTAGAATCAATACGCCCATTACCCATACTTATTCTCCATATAATGTTCAGGTTTTCACAAGGTATGGCATGTCGTGTCACAAATGTAGAAGAAATAAAGCAATGTGATGCTCCTGAGTCAAATAAAACGGATGCAGGTACATGATATACTAGAATCATACCTGTCACCACATCATCTGACCTCTCCGCTTGCTCCGCAGTTAGATTTTATGCTTGCCCACGTCCTTTATCTACTGTCATATTCTTCTTGGCCTGCTCGTAAACTTTATTTTGAGGTGGAAGTGGTCGCCTATTCTGACTGCTGATTTGATCCTTGGGTGGTTATTGTTGTTGGGATGCTGGAAGACGAGGCATTGGTCCCCTGTTGCTCCTTCGTGGGCAATCTCCGATCCTGTGTTCACTTGATCCACATGCTAGACATAAGTTGTTGGCATACCGACACTCCTTGAGAGTGTGCCCTGGCTTCTGGCAATGTGTGCAAGTGACCTTCTGTTGCGAAGAAGTAACCAGCCGTTTCTTCGCATTCCTAACTGAAGTTCCACCCAACATTTGACTGGTCGACCTCTTGGGCGCAGAAGATTGAATCCTCCTCTCCTTATTTATTACTTGCTCTACATCCTGAGCTGCATCAATAACCTCAGCATAGGTCTCTATTCTGGAGGTTACTAAGTATTTCTGGATATCTATTCTCAATCCCTGTTGGAAGCGATGAGCACGATCTTCCTCATTTGACACCATGTACGGCGCAAATCGACTCAGACGGACAAACTCTGATGCATACTCCTCTACTGTCATCCCGGCCTGCCTCAAGTTGATGAATTGGTGCTCCATTTCCCTCCTGGCTGTTCTCGGAAAGAACCTTGCAAGGAAGCTCGTTGTGAAAGTTTCCCACGAGATTGGTTGGGATAGTCTGCTCTCCTCTGTTTGCCACCAAGCCCTTGCAATATTCGTCAATTGGATTTTGACGACATTCACTTTGTCGGCTTCAGGAATCCGAGCGGCCCTTAATAAGTCTTCCATCTGCATGAGCCACTGTTCAGCCTCCAAGGCTCCTACTGTTCCTGAGAAAGTTGCTGGATGAAGACGTCTGAAATCCGATATCCCTCCTGGACGCTGGTCCCTCGGTTCCGCCACACGATCTAGGGTTGCCATCACTCCCGCTCGAAAGGCTTCGGCCTGCTGTTGTTGCGCGTCGACCATCTTGCTAAGCAGTCCCAACATTTCATTGGCATCAACGGAGTTTGAGGTCGAACTGGAATTTCCCCCATTCCTATTAGTCTGACGGGCCATCCTTCTGAGGAACAATATAACGTAAGTATCACTTAAATAAACATAATAAAAGTAAATAGATATACGTAGAAAATCATATTTATGCATATATGTGTATAGTCGTATCGAACTTTAAATGGTTTAGTAAATTCAAACTATTATACTTATTTATTTATTTGCCGACTGTAATGATATTCAAGTTTGTTCAAATCACTTGAACAGACTTAAAGAAGCCTGGGCTCTGATACCACCTGTAACGCTCCACTTCCAGTAGTGTGGAAAGCTGGAACGTTCGGCGTCGAATGATAACTCGACGAGCCTCAAACAAAATATTACAGTCACCATTTGCAAGTTAATATGAATAACATGCAGAAGCTAAATGAAATTTTTTTTTCTTTATCAAAACAAAGCAATAATAAATTTCCTCAAAATAAAATTAACAAATGTCACCACAGATAAATTCTTTCTGAAAAGAAAAGGACTGTCTCATATGAAACTAAATATAGTGCCATGTGCACTTATTACATTTCTCTAAAAAGAAAGCAGCTAACAAAAGGAAGTAACAGATCTGCTTGTTCCTGGAAGTACAATATATCCTGTTCTGCCACTGGTGGATCTACCTCTTGATAGAGGTCTGCATCTGGTCATGCATAACCAGGATCGTCAGCAAAGCGACCCAATATTCAATAATTAAAGAACAACAAAAAAATAATGAATAATAATATCTCAATGTCAGGAACAATCATGCAAATGAAGGACGGGAGATTTTACGTACTTATACTTATCATCACTATTACTTTAATCGATATCTTTTAAATTTTTACAATTAATGTCTTTTAGTTATGGTATTTGAAAATTCAAGGAAATATGAATATAGCTGAGCTGAACGCATCCCCGTCTAACCCGGGGAAAACGGAACAGTAATTGATCAGAGCCTATCCCGATCCTCCCAAAAATGGGAAACAGTGGCACAGTAATTTGATCGGAGCCTATCCCGATCCTCCCAAAAATGGGAAACAGTGGCACAGTACAGTTACGTTCAGCCATCTAATTCATACAAATTTAAATTTTCCCCCAAATCCCTAGTGTATATCAAGTTCGGTGTTAATTATCAATTTCAATATAATTTATGATCTTAGTAAATTTCAGTTCAGTATGTAGATTGGTGATAATAATTTGGGTTCAGTGAGCAGTAACAATATCAGTGACAATATAACGTTGCGGTAATTTAATTATCTATCACAAATCTTATACAATAACAATTTGCATTTATACGGTGTCTTTTCGGGCTTTATTTCCAATATGATGTATAATAAGTGATTTACAATATAGGAAAAATGGGGCTCACTACTAAATATGTGTGCATTTAGAATTTCCTAAAGTTTTCCTGCAATGTTGAGGTAGTTCTAGATGCGCACCCAATACTATATAATTAAGGTGAATTACAACATAGGGAAAGATGCTCACAAGCAGAGATGTGCGCATTTAGAACTCCCAAGTGTTTCCTGCACTACAACCAGGTAGTTCTACATGCACACCACAACCTATTTAGTAAAGTGATTTATAACATAGGGGAAATGGTGCTCACTAGTGAAATAGGTGTGCACTTAGAATTTCCTAAAAGTTGCCTGCAAGTTTGCAGGTAGACTAAATGTGCACCATATACTAGGTAGTAAAGTGGTTTACAACATAGGGGAAATGGTGTTCACTAGTGAAATGGGTGCGCACTTAGAATTTCCTAAAAGTTGCCTGCAAGTTTACAGGTAGTCTAAATGTGCACCATATACTAGATAGTAAAGTGGTTTACAACATAGGGGAAATGGTGTTCACTAGTGAAATGGGTGCGCACTTAGAATTTCCTAAAAGTTGCCTTGAAGTTTACAGGTAGTCTAAATGTGCACCATATACTAGATAGTAAAGTGGTTTACAACATAGGGGAAATGGTGTTCACTAGTGAAATGGGTGCGCACTTAGAATTTCCTAAAAGTTGCCTTGAAGTTGCAGCCAAACAGGGAAAGGAGAAGAGAAGCAGCAGCAGGCGCAGAAAAAGGAGAAGAAAAAGAAGTACTCTAAATGCACCCCCCCTTAATACATAATAGTGATTTACAACATAGGAGAAAAGATGTTCACTAGCAAAATATGTGCGCACTTAGAACTTCTTAAGTTTCCTTGAAATTGCAGCCAAACAGGGAAAGGAGAAGACAAGCAGCAGCAGAAAAGGAAAAGAAGGAGAAGGAGAAGGAGAAGAAGAAACACAAGCAGGTGCGGAAGTGGAGGCGGAAGAAGAAGCACAAGAGGATGCGGAAGTGG
The DNA here is from genome assembly GCA_036321105.1 of Dracaena cambodiana. Lineage (NCBI taxonomy): Eukaryota > Viridiplantae > Streptophyta > Magnoliopsida > Asparagales > Asparagaceae > Dracaena > Dracaena cambodiana. The sequence continues at coordinate 39,013,728 of JAYEPQ010000005.1, forward strand.
AAGCCGAAGAAGAAGAAGCACGAGAGGATGCGGAAGTGGAAGCCGAAGAAGAAGAAGAGGAAGAGGAAGCAGCGGCAGAAGCAAAAAAAAGAAGAGAAAGCAGCAGCAAATGCAGAAGCAGAAAAGAAGAAGAAGAAGCAGTTCTAAATATCTACAATCCTGCATCTTCTATAAATACAACCGATTGTTAAGAAACAAATATGTCATTAACTAGGAAAATTTAGAGCTTAATGAAGTTCAAATCCAATCCTTAACCTATATTCAACCTCCAATGACAGGGAAGAGAAAAGTGTATGCCTCAGGTGTTTGAGCTTTTTTTTTTTTTTTTTCCCCCACAGAATTTAGCTTTTGTTCAGGTGATTCACAACTCAAGAATCCCAAACATGCATGCACCAGAGTTGGGACTTTATTAACTATTATTATTATTATTATTATTTTCTCACAAATTTAAATTTGGAATGCCTGCGCATTCGCTTAGTGTTTTGTGCCATCAACATGGAGTAGTAAGGTCAGCATGTTAGTAGCTTGCAAATTGCAGAGACTTTTGATTTGAATCCATCAGGAAAAGGCCATGTCTTCTCTAATCAGAAATCAACTTTTCCTTGGTCTAAGCAAAATATTTTTCACATTAAATTACAACGTCATCTAGTTTTTATGCATACAGTATTTTGCAAAAATCATGATAGCTACCGTGGTTGTTTTATGGTTAATTTTGACCTAAGTGAACAATATAATACATATATACATTTAATTAAATAAAACAAGAAGTATAAAAATAAGCATAACTATTAGCATGTTAAAGTGAGTCAAAAAAACTCACCTTTGGTTGAGTCGTTCCCCTTCCTTGCTTCCGCTCTTCTTCTTTCCTTACGTCCTGCAAGCGTTCAAATTTCTCAGCGTTCCAGAAGAGGGATGAGAATGAGGTTTTGGATTAAGATATAGCCTATTTAGTTGGGATCCAACAAAAATATATTTTTTTGGTTAAGATTTGATTTCCTTTCAACTATTTAGATTTCTATCCGATTTTCTCTCAACTATTCAGATTTATATCCAAACAAATCCCAATATAATTTTATATTTATTATTATTATTATTTTCAGATTTTTTTTTTCAAAAAAAGATTTGAAAAAATAAATGGTCGTTACAGTTAGATTCGTTAGGATCGAACCTTTTCAACAAATGGCCGTGTCTGTCTGAAGGCCTATAAATAGGCTTGTTCGGTTTCATTACAAATACCAATTTTTTTGTATCCAAAGTTTTGTGCATTCTCACATATTCCATCATTCAGACAAGAAAGTATTGCTTTAAATTCGATTTGTTAAGACAACTGGACTGCTGCTTCTATGCAGTTGTTGAGCGATTGTTATGTTCTAGGAGATTGACACCCACTATGATCTAAAAGCTTATCTAGTGGAGGACAAATCGGTCTTAAGGAGATAGTTTTTAATGTTATATTTGATCATCTATATAGTAATATTTTTCTAACCTATTTGTATATTTTGTTTCCTTTACTAAACTTCTAAACTGATTTTATTTTTATTTAGTTCATTCGGTTTTCCAACATCTGTTTTTTCCTTAAATGTAATATAACAGTTTTAATCTGTTAGGATTTCTAACATCTAGTTCAAACCAAAATAATAATATTTAGTCTATTCACTAATCTATATAGTTATATCCAATAGGGGGTATATAAATATGTTATGAATTTTCCAAATTGTTGTTGAAACCCAGAACTCTGGAAATGCTCAGGGGCGTGACAAGGAACAATTTTACCCAGAAGCTTAAAAATTTTAAGGTATAATAGTGAGCCAACAATATCTATAAAGTTTTCCTGTTCCCCTTTTTCTTTATTTTTCTTTTATGGGCGAGAAAGATAACTATTAAGGAAAATAAAAAAATAAGTAGATAATAGAATAACAGAATTTTGTATAATCTGCTATTAGTAAACGGTTAGAGCAAAAGCCATTGAATTCAACATGTTGACTGTAGGACTTGATTAAAGATCACCATCCTAAAATGATACTCTGGTGGACTTACAGTGAGAACTTTTATTGATAATTACTCCAGATTTTGGTAATCTGGCAGACATGGTGTTCAAAGGAATTATGGATGAGAGAAGGCCTTGCCATAAAACATGAAACTTGATGATGGGTAGGACGATCTACCTAGGGTCATGCAATCAAGAGCAAGGATTCAAAATTTTGCATGGAGAAAAAAAGTGTTTCAACAGTCCAAGATTGTAATAACATATCAGGAAGAAGAAAATGAGAATGCACAGACCAAGTCTTGAACTGAACTATTTGCCTATTCTCTCTGTTGTGCCTTTACACAGATGGTTCCTGCAATCTTAGCAGTTACTTAATGATTTGTTATAAATTTTTAACTATCATGATGGTTGATATGAACCCTAAGGCTCTGATTGGTTTGAGGGAAAATGAGGAAAAGGAAAAAAAGAAAATGTTTTCTATTGTTTGGTTTGAGAGAATTTAAAAGAAAAGAAAATGGAAAGAAAATATTTTCTTACTAATCAAACATCAAAGAGAAACTAATTTCTATTTCCTTTTCTTTTCTTTTCTTTTTCACTTTTCTTTCCTTTTCTTTCTTCTATTTTCTTTCAAATCAAATATAGCCTAAGGAAAGAGATGAGAGTTTAATATTCTTATTGTAAGGAATGAGCATGATGTGGTTGTGCATGCGATGTTGCATATATTACTGAGGCTTGATCTAATCAGTTGGACGATTATGATTATTTCTCAAGTTAAGGAATAAATAATGGTATTGCTATCTAGGGATTCTGGGAGAGAACATTTTCCAGAAGGGATCTCCAATATCAGCTAGAGAGAAGGAAAATTAGAGGAGCCTTCTATAATATCCAGAGAGATTATTTCTTGAGTAGAGAGTTTTTGTGTCACAGTAATTGAGCAAGGGTTAAGGGTTATTTCTATGAGGGTTTCTATCAGAATCTAGAGTGCACATTAAAGCAAGTGCATGCAACTCTCTTGTACTTCTTTATATATTTTGATCTATCTTTGGCTTTCCCCATGGACATAGACTTGGTTGGCCAAGCTTCAAACTATGTAATTCTTTTCTCTCTTTCTTATGCATATTTTGTGAGCAGATCATCAAGACAATCCTTTGAGGCTGCTGTTGTGCTCGTGATTGCTATTACAGTAGCATCATGCCTTATGCCTTTCATCTTTTGAAATAATCTATAAATGAAGTATTTTTTTTATATATATTCTTCCTTGGTTGCCAATAATTTATATACCATAGGCACTTTGAGCTGTTTTGCTGCTCTTATAAACTGTCAAATGCCAATCTTAGTAGTGGTGCACTACATCACACCACTCTTTAATTAGTTAAGACCTAAATACAGGGCTACCTTCTTAATCTTTTCGATCTTTGTTTGATCTAGCTATTATGTTGTACAGGCTATCCATCCAGGCTATGGGTTTTTGTCCGAGAGTGCTGACTTCGCCCATCTTTGTGAAACTGAAGGGCTTATATTTATTGGTCCTCCTGCATCCGCCATACGAGACATGGGTGACAAAAGGTATATATGTGTCTGTGTAAGCATTTACTACCTTTTTTCTTCTTCATTTTCCAATTTTCATTTACTCCTTAGGCTTTTGTAAGACTTGTTTTTTTTTTTTAATGTATATAATGCCATTAAATCATTGCTAGTGCATCAAAGAGGATCATGGGTGCAGCAGGAGTGCCACTCGTGCCTGGTTACCACGGTGACCAACAAGATATTGACTTCTTAAAATTACAAGCTGAAAAAATTGGTTATCCCATATTAATAAAGCCCACACATGGTGGGGGAGGAAAGGTATGTACTTCGATGATCTCCTCTTCATCTGAGTATTCAATATTTTCTTCAGAGAATTTATATAGTTGTTCTTTAGTCGCGATCCTTTTATTTACTGTTGTCATTTTAATGCACATTATTACTTGATTGAACTGATACAATACACGTATCCTCCAAAGAAAATTAATCAGATATACTATTTTTTAAATAGACATTTGGCTATCTTATATATAACCTTGATGGGAAATAAAATTCCAAGGCCAGCTTGTTCCGTTTTGTTCCTTTTGAAATTTTATTGTAATGTTTTCATGGGCCAATGTTACGACATTCATGGTAAGCTTTTTGTGGACCGGGTATTGGTACAAATATGCTATTTTGGACAAAACATTACGTGGGTTAGGTAAAAGTGTATAGCTCAACCAATAACATCCCTTGCTTCCGAGAGGATGGTTTCAAGTTTGATTCCGACTGATGTTGATTGGGGTGTTAAGCTGGATGATTAAATTTGGCTAAGATATTTCTTCTCCAACTTGTTTAGGGTGGGTTGGTTTTTTTTTTTTTTTTGGGGGGGGGGGGGGTGGGCGGATTAGGGGAGAGGGGGTAGGCATTATCTGATCAGTATCTAGGGCCTAGAACACTAGAGCCACTCCCACAATTATGCATCTTTTCTTTTTATAATAGAAATTCTCATTTAAAGATGTGTAAAACCAAGGGTTTTGAAAATTTTCATATTTTCAAAATGTAGAAAGCACTGATAAAACATAATAAAAATTTGCATTAAACAAAACTTCTAATTCTGAAATTGCCATAGTGTAAGCCTAGAATACTACAAGGAGGCCTAGTAAGAAAAGGTTCATATAACCAATCAGACACTAGTTCTCTTCTAATAATTGCTAATTCTCATGATCCAGGTCATGAATGCACCATGAACTGAAATGTACAAATTGGATCACAGTTCTAGGATGATTAAGCAAATTAGGTAACATTGGCGCGGACTTGGAAGTAGTTTCTATGTGACCGTTGTGTGGCATTTGCGTTATTTAAGTAAGCTACACCTCAACTTTCATGTAAATTTTAAGAAGGTGGTTATTAGTAACCTCTTCTTTTTAAATTTTATTTATTAGTGAAGGCTATTCTGCCCCTATATTATACACAAAAAATTGGCTGTTCTAACACGTAAAAATGGCGCAGATTAATCAGTTATTATGGCAGTTCAAAGTTTAAATGTGTAAGCTGTAATTTCTTTGAAAACATGGTTCTTGGCTCCCACCTTGGAAGTTGCCTCTTCATGGGTGTTCCCTTATCCCAAATCAAAAAATTAAACTTGTAAGGAGGCACATGGCATTCCCCATGCTGTGATTCCCTCAAGTTTGTTCCAAGTCGAGTTAGGTGAACATCCGAGCAATGCCTTTGGATAAGAAATGCACTGGGCTTGTAAATGCGATAACATTTCTATAGAGAATGATGATTAATTCAGGAAAAAAATGAAGTAATTGTAAGTTTTTTTTTTTTCCAAATAAGTTTGATTTTGATGGCCCGACGAGCCATCCGCTGAAAAACACCTTTCTTGAATTACTCTGTTGTGCAAAATTTATTGAATACAATGAAAAAAATGCAATATGTGTGTGTGTGCACAAACGTTCTCCTTTTTGGGTGTATATAATGATCTGGTTAACCAAGTTTGAGTTGAACGAAAATGCAAGAATTCGAAGAGCACCTGCCTTTTGATGTAAATTCACCTATTGTAGTTACAGAATTTGGGGATCCCCCATTTTTTGATATAACTTCATCTGCTGCGGTCACTTTCTTCTCAAAGAATATTAAATGTACAACCATTTCTTTCTGTATTTGCTATTGCATGTTACCATGCGTGCATCTCTATTCACACAGTAAAGCAAGCAGTATGCCAATATTATAATTCATTTTCAATACTTCAAGTGTTTGTCCTTTGAACCCATTAGAAGGTTTTTTGACATTTCTATCACAGATATATATCCAAATTGGTGCTTGAAAACCTGTTTTTTCTTTATGTTAAGGACCATGTTAAGGACCATAAGGAACTTGTTTACAATTGCTGCATACAGATTAAAGTATTCTATAGCATCAGCTAGATACCTCATGCAGTGCGGCAAGAGTATTGCATAAAGCTTATCTTTATTGAAAAGGAATGACTCTAAAAAACGCAAATGCTTCTCTTTCTTGAAAAAGAGTGTCTTTAAAAAAAATGTTTATTTGTATAAGCAAAATTTATAAGATTTCTGCCGCTATTCTTTTTCAGGGAATGAGAATAGTGCAAGGGCCAGAAGAATTTGTTGAGTCCTTGCTCGGAGCAAAACGTGAGGCTGCTGCTTCTTTTGGTATAGATACGATCTTATTAGAGAAGTACATAACTCAACCCAGGCATGTAGAAGTCCAGGTAAAATCTTTCAGAATTGTGAATCTTGCTTAGCCATCTGAACTATCTGCATTGATTTTGTTCCATATGCTTGACCAACTATTACTGCCATTGCTACATATTAAAAGTTGTTCCATTATTTTTCTTTTCTAAATTATAGTATTCTCCGTACATAAAATTTTGTAAGCCAAATGGTTAGTGAACTCGTTCAAATGCATGCATATGCAAAATTGGCCCGAGGACACTTGTCTGGCGAGAAGAAGCTCACAACATATGTTCATTAATTTTTTGGAGGAAGACTGGTATTGTTACATCATTTGGGAGGGTCCTACCGAGGTGGACGAAGGCACCCCGATTCCCAAAAAAGCTTCTATGAAGGGAGAAATAAACCCCAGGTTGGAAAAGAAGCTTCCATGATGGGAGCATGAACTCTCTGAAGCCATCTTTATTTTAGTCGGTCTATCAAATTATTTTGCAGTAATAAAGTAGTTCTTGTTATTTTTCTTATTATGAACTTCATATTCTCCAGATGATGGATTCCCGATGTTCACTTGTATAAGTTATATTATAGCTGGCCTTCATTCTTCAGTGTTTTTCCCCTTTCCCATTCCTTGCTTCCACTTCTAACATTTACTCAATTTTCATTGGACCATGAGAAGTGCATATATTTTTGGTGATGGTCTGATTCTCAATAAATACTGGATTTTTGACATTATTGAGCTTTTTTAATCACATGAAAGGTTGAATATTATGAACGATGGATCTTTTTGGTTTCGATCCCTTGATAATCAAAGTTAGGGTTAGAGTTGGAGATAAATTAGGGAGAATTAGATGGGTCTCCATTCTAGGGATGGACAGAGACATTCACTCCGACCACTCTGTCTCGCTTCGATCGGATTTGGGCGGAGTTTGGTCGGAGTTTAGGAAGAAATTTGGTCGGAGTTGTATACCTAAAATAATAGGCAGTTGGAGGTCATTGGAAATTCGTCAGGATTGGTCGGACTCCGACCGTCTGACGAGGTCCCCTTCTCTCTCTCTGGTTTCCTCTCCCAACTCTCTCTCTCTCTCTCTCTCTCTCCCCCCGTACTCTCCTCTCTCCCCTCTCCTGCTCATCTTCCTCTCCCTCTCTCCCCCCCACTGCTCTCCCTCTCTCCCCTCTCCTACTCCTGCTTTCTCTCTCTCTCTTCTCCTCCTGTTCTCCCTCTCCCCTTGCCTCTTCTCTCTCTCTCTCTCTCTCCTGCTGCGGAGAGCCCAAACACTCAGCCGACGCGATCCATAACCCCAAACCCTCAAAATCCCTTAAAAAAATTTCCAACTTTTTCCTGAGATCAAATAGAAACAAGAGGAAAGCGAAGCGAAAATATTTTCTCGAGGCCTTCTCTCCTTATCCTTTTCCTTTCTCTCTCGCTCTTCCCTCTACCTTCCTCTGAAAACTCTGACCGACGCCGTCAGATTCCGATCGCATCCGACCAACCTGTAAACGGTCGGAGATCGGTCGGATTCTGGTGAGCGAGACAGTCGGAGGTTCGCCTCCTCTTCCTTGTTGGAATCCTACGACTTCGTCGGCTCCGACCAATTGTTCACCCCTACTTATCTCGTACCTTTTACTACTCTATATATATATATATATATATAGAGAGAGAGAGAGAGAGAGAGGGGAAACAGGAAATACACCGGCGGTGAAGAGAGTTCATTCACCGTCGCTTAGATAGCCCAATAAAATTATTACACATGGCGTCATTCAAGATAACAAATAAATAAATTCTCTTAATCGCCCTTTGAGTGGTGCCACATGTAATAATTTTATTGGGTCACCTAAGCGACGGTGAATGAACTCCCTTTATCGCCGATGAATTTTCCGTTTACTCACATATATATATATATATATATATATATATATATATATATATATATATATATATATATATATATATATATATAGACTTTTACACAAAAGTCCCTCACCAAATATTACATAACGCTCCCCTCAAACTGGAGCATATATATTGTATATGCCTAATTTGTTACAAATAAATTGCACTCGAGGTCTTCCAAAGGGTTTATTTAATAAATCTGCAAATTGATTGGTAGAAGACACATGATTTGCATCAATAAAGTCAGTATCATACCTTTTCTATACCAAATAACAATCTACTTCATTAATCATTAAGCTTCTTCCTCTCAAGAAACACAAGATAATTTAAATGTAAATAGCCAACTAGTTATCACAGTATAACGTCATCGTCAGAATCTTGGACCTAAACTCATCTCAATAAAAATATTTTGTATTCATACAAGTTCACATGTAAGATCAACCATAATTCAATATTCTGACTCGTGCTTGATCTCAAGACAACAAATTGCTTCTTACTCTCGCACGACACAATTTCCGCCAAAAAAACACAAAATCCTGAAGTAGGCCGTTGTTGATTGAAAAATTTGTCCAATCTGCATATGGGATTGGACATATGAGAAACCATCATGTGGTTGGACCTCAATCTGAATATAGAAGTTCTTTTTCTAGGAGCTTTTCAGACATGTAATATTATGACCATCATTATCCCATTGACTAATCCATGGAGATGATATGAACTGGCTAATAACACTAACCGGATATGCAGTATTAGGACGAGTCATCGTCAAATAATTTAGTTTTGTAACTAATCTTTTCTAACTTTTTTGTCCTCCAAAAGCTGTCCCAGATCAAGTAGAAACTTCAAGTTTGAATCCATTGGCATATCCGAAACTTTAAAACCGAGCGTTTCTTCTTCTGATAGTATATATCCAACACATATTTCCTCTAAGAAAGTGAAATCCCCTCCTTAGATCTAGCTACATCAACTCTCTGAAAATACTGACCCTCAATCTTTAATCAGAAACTTCTGTTGTGTTACTTTAAGTCACTAATCCCCTTACACATCATCTCTGATAATTACAAGATCATCCAAATAGACCACTAATAGGATATGTTTTTCCTGGTGAATGTGAAAGACAACCGAGTGATCCTTCTGCAAAAGATGAATAACAAACCTTCCAAACCAGACTCGAGAGGATTGTTTCAAGCCATGTAGCAATGTTCGCAGATGACAGACTTTGCCGCACTTCCCTTAGCAACAAACCCATGTGGTTGCTCTATTAAACTTCCTCATCAAGAACGCCGTGGAGGAATACGTTCTTAGTATTTAGAGCTAGTGGTGCATAGTAGCAAGTGAAATAAATAATTGAATTGTAGCCTTCTTTGCTATTGATGAGAACGTGTCAAGTAATCTATACCATATATTTGGGAGTATCACTTTGTCACCAAACGAGCCTTAAGATGAGTTAAGGTGTCATAAGGGTTTCGTTTGACAGTATATATCCAATGACATCCACTTGCCTTCTTCCCATGTGGAAGTTGAATCTCATATTTCATTATGCTCAAGGGCATACATCTCATCTTCCATCGCTACTCACCAACCTTGATTTGACATGACATTTAAAACAGACTTGGAAATATATGATGAGAACAATGGAGGAAACAAAAATACGATAGTGTGGAAAGATGCGCATAAGACAAGAATGTATGAACGATAGTGTGGAAAGATGCGCATAAGACAAGAATGTATGTAATGAATGCAAAGCGCAACTTCATTTTCTTCTACGATGAACAATGGAAATCTCAAGATCAGAGAGAATCAAAATCAACAGAAGGAGGAATATGAGCACTCTCATCTGATACTGTATCATGCCTCTTTTTCTACATGCGAATCAGGTATCGTTTTTTCTTTGAAGTGCAAGATCATTATATCTATGGCCAGATCCTATGCAAGCCAATCTATTGAGTTCAAGTTGGCTATTCTCACAGATTCGGTATCAAAACTAAGGAGAATTATTTGATAAAAATTATGTAAGGAAATATTTAATGATGGAGAAGAAGCTCTTGATACCCTTATTTGACCTTCGCTTGGAAATCCAAGGCAGATTGAGGTTGGTTCAGACGTGGAGTAAGCCCAAGATTGCTCACTGAAGTTTGGGTTGTTAGCTAGTTCAGGAAGCTTCTCAACTAGCTAAACTCCTTGGAGAGCTTCGAAAAAGTAGGATTTACTTTTCAACATATGGAGCAGGCATGTCACATGTGCAAGCTCACTGATAAACACATAAATACATCAAATATTCGAGCCTAATCAAGCCAAGCCTGCTGGTTCTTGACCATAGCTTGTTAACCAACCAAGCTCGAAATTCGGTGTGCTAAGTTAAATCAAACTGTTCTTACACTTAAAGTTTCAAGCTTACTATCTAAAGAGGATTGTTTTGTTAATTTGCAGATAATCATAAAAATATTTCTATTTCTATTTTGAGTTTTTTCTTGCAATCTATTTTTCTGTTTAAATTGCTCTTATTTGAGACATATGCATTAACAAATGTCAAAGGTATTTGGGGACAAACACGGGAACGTTATACATTTAAATGAGAGAGACTGCAGCTTGCAAAGAAGGCACCAGAAGATTATTGAAGAAGCTCCAGCAGTAAAGTTCATCTGCCTGTTTTCTGGCTTTGATTTTTGTTTTGAGAAGTATACTAGTTCTGATTTCTCTGTTGCTGCAGCCAAATGTTGTTGATGATTTTCGGTCTCACTTGGGAAAAGCTGCTGTTGATGCTGCCAAGGTGAATCCTTTTTTTGTTTTTAAAGATCATTGTAGTTGGCTGGTTGATATGGTGTTGTTTACACAAGGAATTATTTCGGCAGTGCAAATACCTTACTGTCATTCATGTTATACTGTTACCCATTTTAAAAAGAAAAACATTAACATGCTTAGATATCTTTACACTTAGGGGCTGTTTGGTTGCTTGCATAAGTGTGTGAAGTGTTTTGCAATTGCTACCACTTTTGCTGCAAGTGGTGCTTTTAGCCGTTTGGTTACGGCTGTAGTTGCAAAAGTTTATAACTGGAATTGTAACCGCTTATGTACTTGAAATAATTGTAGTTGTGGAAAAAAGTGTATAAGATACTTTTTCTCTCCCCTTTGCAAACGATGATTGTATTATTGATAAATTGGGTATTTTTTTAGACCTCTTGAAAAGAAATTAATATTTAAAATTTTGGCAACTCGAGTTACCACTTGTAACGCTCAAGTCAAACACAATAATACAAGTTGCAATAAATTCTATCGACCTGTAACTTCAGTTACAATAATATAAGTTGTAACTTGAAACATCACATGCAAACGACCAAACAACCCTTTAGACATCGCCTAGGTAATTGACAACAACAACATCTGCTTTCAAGAAAGACTAAACAAGGTTATTCTTACCACTAAATGATGTTACTTCCCAATGTCCTTACATATACGCCTGCATGTATTTGCATGCTTACGTATATTCTGTTGCCTGCAATGAAAAGTCTATTGCAGATCTAAATATATCATGTAATGGTTCATGGTAGAGTGGTCACAAAATATCATTTTCTTTTCTTTCTTTCTTTGTTTTCTTGCTGGAACATAAAATGTTGAAGAATTAATGGGATAGAATCTTTTGTTGTTTGACACCTGCCTTTTAAATAATTAGGAATGGGAATGGACAGGTCCACGGGTTAATTTTTGGCCAGTCCTATTCAAAATTTCGAATTGGAAAAAAGAAAATTTTCATTTTTAATTCAAAATTATGAATAGGGCGAGCCAAAAATTGTCCCGTGGATGGATCCACTATCATCCCTACTTCTAATGGATAATGCCGAAGAGGCTATTACTTGCTACTCCATTGGACTGCAACATAGGCAATCATAGTGTTTTTTCCGAAGAAAAAAAAAATTCTACTCCCCCTAATGTATAGATTAAGTCTGTTTATTATCTACAACAGACCAGCTATGTAGTCAATATTAGCATCATATTATGTTACTTTGACTTTTATTTTTCTCCCTTCATCTACAGAGGTTTTGGCAAACTCAGATCACTTTCACATCAAGGTATATTTTAGATAGCTTATTTTCTGAGTTTTACTAGATATTTTTATTTTTAATTCCTGCATAATTGCCACGCTGGACTTGGGAACTCATTCTAGAACCAATGTAGGAATCCTTGCCCTTGGTTCATGAAGCTTTACCCAATATCTTATATGTAATTGCTTCCGTTGTCCTGTAGTCAACTTTACTAATGTTAGCATCATGCCAAGTTACTGACCCTTCACATTCAAATCTTTTTTTAATATATAATTTTCTACTCTGCCGTCTATTTTACGAAGTACTAACTCTTCCAATGTACTTTTACTGGTGCTTTTGTTTGATACTCGCTGTCTGAGAAGGCAGTTAGTTATCACAGTGCAGGGACAGTAGAGTTTATAATGGATACTGTTTCAGGCCTATTTTATTTCATGGAGATGAATACCCGCCTTCAGGTATGTAGTTTGTCCTTAACCAAGTCATCCAATTTGTGTTACATTATTCAGCATATTATCAGTATGACTTTCATGTGACAACAAAAAGGTTCTGTAGTGCGTTACTATTTTTCTACTAGTATGTTGCTTCCAGAAGTTTACTCAAGTAAAGTGAGCATTATGCATGTGGATATAGCCACAACTGAAATTCTTATCATTTGAACTTTGAAGGTTGAACACCCTGTAACTGAGATGATTGTGGGTCAAGATCTTGTGGAGTGGCAGATCAGAGTTGCCAATGGAGAACATCTACCTTTAACCCAGTCGGAGGTTCCCTTGAAAGGTAAACTTGTAATAACCATACTAAATTCAGATTCCATTAACTTTTACCTCACATTCTAATAATTTTGCCTCTGTTAAACCGGATGAACCACAAGCTTTTTTAGCGGATTATTTCGATGTTGTTCCATTAACTTTTACCTCACATTCTAATAATTTTTCCTTTGCTAAACCGGATGAACCACAAGGTTATTTAGTGGAGGCTTGACTTGTTAGCAAGGTTATGTCAAATTTTCTTGTTTCTTTTAACCTCTCTTTCCTTGTTACTAGTATTTCTTTTTCTGATGCAAGTGGGCAATCATATTTAATCACATTGCAGAAGGAGGGACAGTTGGCCTGATAAATAATTATGTCTGCTCATTAGAAATATTTTGGTAAATGAACCCCACAAGAGTCACTGAGCATATTATGTCTACAATTAGGATTGGTCTTGCATTCATAATTGCCTTCATGATTAATAGTAGTAAACATTGAGCAAATGTGCAATTCCGGAGAGAGATGACAGCCATTTTATCTTCGTGGAAGTACGAGGCATCAAACAAAACTTTCTTAATATGAAAAATGAAATTACCCGAGGAAGTAATTATATATTGATAATTTTTAATTTTAAGCTGGACATTTTTTTTTTCTCACTAGAATTGATCTCACTAAGCGTACTCTGCCTCTTTCGCATTATTTACTTCCAGAACCCATGTATATCAGTGATAAATGTCATGCCTAACTGTGACCACAGCTAGCATTTAAATATCTCACCCAAATGCTTTGTTTAGCAATTGTCTTTGCTTATTATTCTCCTTGTGCTATTTTCAGAAGCTTTGATTTGAGATATCATTAAATTTTTTAGTAAATAAATACCTGGATGAGGGTAATGGATTTTTTTCTCTCTTTGTCTGAGAGCTGTTAAGTGCTTGATATACATTGTTAGCCTAGACCATCATACATTAAACTTTTGGATACATTGGCTTCATGACATGGTATTAGAAAGTTCTGAGAGGTCATGGGTTCCATCAACAAATTTTAGAATATATTTAACTTTTGGATACATTGGCTTCATGACATGGTATTAGAAAGTTCTGAGAGGTCATGGGTTCCATCAACAAATTTTAGAATATATTTAATTACTCCCATTATCTGCCTTTCCAAGCAAAAAAAAAGTTTAGTGCTAGAGCCTAGAGACCTTTCCTCGTGGCCCAAAGGCTCACCCGGGCAGGAGGGAGGGAGGGCTTTTTTTTTCCTTTTTTTTTTGTTGTTGGGGGGGGGGGGGGGGGGGTTGTGGTTATGGAGGTGGTTGGTGTTATGTGCTATTCTGCCTTGATATACATTGTTAGGTTGTTAGCCCATAACCCAACAGCTTAAGCTTTTGGATAGTCATTCCCTGACAAGCGTAGTGTGTCATTCCTTTTGACTTCCACTGTCCATCAAGCACATGAATAAATGCAAACACGATAATAATCTTTTTACGGGTGAAGACATGTGAAATCGAAGGTAGTAATTGAAGACAGAGGTTTCTAGGCCAGATGCTATTTTGTTCCAAATAGCAGAAACACAGTCTGGATTCCCCAAAATCGTCTAACTGCTTAGGCCACAAGCCTGTAACTCAGGTTTTATGAGTATAATTTGGAGCTTCATTCATTTGAAATGCAATGTGACCCCTGAAGGGCAAACGAGTTTGGTTTATGTATTCTTGCTATTTCCTATTGCCATCAGAATCAGCATTAAGATGTTTCACAATCGTTTCCTATTCATGCCGAGGAACTTTCAAAGAACAGACTAATGATTAAAAGATGAGAAAAGAACAAAAGAATAATACTCGAGGTTTCTGTGTGGTTTCGCTAAAGAGGAGTCTGTACCCATGTCAAGTGGAGTCTCCATTCTCTGTTCTCAACCACAACAGGGTTTTAGTTATACATAAACCTGTACAACATCTGGCTTTTGTGCAATACAATTATACCACCCAAAATATTAACAATGCCCAGAGGACCTATAATTATTTACATCAGATTAAAACCAGGTTCAGGATTAAACCAGACTGAGACCAACTGATTCGACATTTGCCTCTAGTGATGATGTTTGTGCCATTTCCTATTTAAGGGCACTAAAGAGCACAATAGCAGAAGTAAATAAAATAAAATAAAAAGATGTGGCCCTCATACCATTGGAAAACAATGGCCACTCACTATTTGGCAACTCACTGTCACAAAGGACAGTTTTCTTTTCATAAACAAAATCTACTTCATCCCTCTTAACTCCCCAGTCCCACATAGAATGAAGCATAAGTTTTTGTAATAAAGCTAATTATTGCCTAAGAAACTAATGTTAAAATTTTGAAAGTAAGATACTCATATCTAAACTAAAAAGGTTTGCCTTTATCTTAGGTATACAAAAGATTTGGAAAATAAACTAAAATTATATCTTTTCTTATCTAAACTAATCAAAATGAACAGAATCCTAATTAAATATTTATTATGATGAAGAATACAACATATGAGTATACTCGTTGCAGCTACAGTATTACTACAGTATTCTGAAGCATATAGTAAGTGTGATTTCTTATTGGATTACTAAAACGCCATGCGGGATGTCAACATCAAATCAAGCCATGAACCCTAGAATTAGGAGATGTAAGATGAAAACCTGTATGGGGTCAACTGCTTCAATTGTACTCGTCATGCATCATTATTGCTATCAGAATTTGTAGAGTAGGAATATCCATTAAGGTGTTTCTAAACTCTTTCCTTTTAGCCTTCTTGGTTGGTATGTCGCAAGGGCATAACAAGACTACAGATAAGGCAGTTTGACATACCTCATATTTTAAAATTACATAGAATATGAGCGTCCATTACATATAGAAGAGTTCCGACAACATAGTTTTTTAGTTATGTGCTTTTGCTGTTTCATGCTGCTTTGTTTCATGGCTGTCATGGTTTTGAATTCATTTTACAAAGTTCTATGTTTCATATATTTCCGAGTTGTATCCATTTAATGCATATCTACTTTCTCACAATTCAGGGTAGCAGTGCTACCAGTGCTTAAGCTTATTTATATTATTATTGATTAAGTTGTATACATTCGTGCTCTTATGATAGGGCATGCATTTGAAGCTCGGATATATGCTGAAAATGTTGCTAGAGGTTTTCTTCCAGCAACTGGAACACTACACCATTATCAACCAATCTCTGTTTCACCAACAGGTGTTGAGGAAGCACTAAGTTCAGCAATTAGCTTATGCTTTTAGAGGCTTGTTTTAGTTTTAAATATATTTGTGTCATCAAGCAGTGAGGGTTGAAACGGGTGTTGAAGAGGGAGACACAGTCAGCATGCATTATGATCCCATGATAGCTAAGCTTGTTGTCTGGGGAGAAAACCGCAATGCAGCATTAGTCAAATTGAAAAACTGCTTGCAGAACTTTCAGGTTTAGCTAGCATCTTTTCTGTGAATGCATGAGGAATAATTTAACTTTAGATTCTGTACTTTTCCATCTTAGCTCATGGAAAAGCCATCAGCAGTGTATGAGGGTTGTAATATGTAACTACCTTGCTTTTGCAGGTTGCGGGATTACCTACCAATATCAGTTTCCTCCAAAGTCTTGCAAACCATTGGGCATTTCAGAAGGGGCTAGTTGAAACACATTTTATTGAGAACTTTAAAAATGATCTTTTTGTTGATTCAACTGATAAGGTAGCAAAAGAAACACATGCTGCAGCTAGACTTGGTGCAGCGTTAGTGGCTGCCTGCATTTGTGAAATGGATCACATTTCTTCCCTGGGAACGCTATTGGGTATGTCTAATGTTATTTATCCTTATTTAATTTCTTCTGGCTGCAGAGCCAGGTTGTATACTAGGTCAAAATTTCTAAGCTGTTAGCATGTACAGGTGGAAACAGGTTACTTTCACTTTGGTATTCTCATCCACCTTACCGTATGCATCATTCTGCTAAGCGCACAATGGAACTCGAGTGGGAGATGGAATCCAGTGGCAGCTGCCAGGAACTATTCAAGGTTGCCATTATATATCAACCTGAAGGAAGCTATTTCATGAAGGTACTGTAATTATCTTTCAATGAAGACAACAAATTGATTATCTAGTACCTAATTTTTGTTTTACGGATCTGTTCATCTGACGCAGGACGGAGACGAAATTAGGGTTAGGGTTTTGAAAATTAGGGTTTTTAGAGGAATTGGGAAAGAAAAGATAGATTGAGGAAAACTTACAGGAGTTGGGAATCCATCCAGGCCCACACCCACTCTCCATGAATCCACGAGGAAAGATTTTGATTTTAGCGAACTCCACGCCAGAGATTTCTCAAAAAATTTTCAAATATTATTCATCTCTTCAATACTTCATACAAATCCATATATATAGGGAAATCCTAACAAACAGAATGTTAATAGAATCCAAATTCCTAATCCAATCAAATACCCTAATAAAATCCAAATTCTAATAAGATCCAAATCAAATCAAATCAAATATATTTCCAAATCAAATCCTGATCTCTATCAATTCTCCCCGGCTTCAAAACATGAACCTCCGGTGAATGCCGAAGATGATAATTATCGAGCAAATCCGTGTCGAGCTGCTGGACTTCTTCGGTGCGCAACCAAGTGCAATCTGAGTCTGGACGTCCACACCAGCGCACCAAATAACGCTTATATCCACCATCAGCAGTCGAAACAATCTCATCATCCAAAATGTTTTCAATCTGATCTATATGATGCTTCTGTGGAGCAGGAGGAGGCGGTGTACGGATGGGAAAATGCCGATGTCCTGGCGAAGCTGATGATGGTAAATCCGGAATAACTGCTGGATAATCAAATGGAGCACGGTATGGAGTCAGGTCCTCGACGTTGAAAAATGGATTGATTCCGAGATTGTGGGGGATCGCAAGCTTATAAGCATTAGAACCAATCCTCTTTAGAACTCGGTAAGGACCCATACGTCGAGCATGAAGTTTCTTCAAGGTTCCTGGAGGGAACCTCTCTGGACGCACTCTAACCATCACCTCATCATCAACTGCAAATTGCTGCAATCTTTTGTGCGAGTCTGCTGCAGACTTGTAGTTATTATTACTAATTGCTATTTGCCGACAAATATGATCATGCAAATGCTATGTAAAAGACTCGGCTGAGGCATTAGGCCTATCACCTATGGGGAGGGGAAGAAGGTCTATAGGTTTTTTAGGTTTATAACCTGTAACTATCTCAAATGGACTTATTTCAGTAGACCTATTGACTGAAGTATTATATGCAAACTCCGCTATAGGCAAAACAAGATCCCACATGGTTAAATGATCGCCCACTAAACATCGAAGCAAGTCACCTAAGCTATGATTGACAACTTCTGTCTGACCATCTGTCTGTAGATGATAAGCAGTGGAGAATTTAAGTGGGATACCCATTTTCTTCCAGAGAGTTCTCCAAAAATGACTTGTGAACCGAACATCTCTGTCAGAAACAATTGACTTAGGAAGATCATGCAAACGGACTATTTCTTTATAGAACAAGTGTGCAACATGTGAGGCATCCGAAGTCTTGTAGCAAGGGATAAAATGTACCATTTTGGAAAATATATCCACCACGACTAATATTACATCATGTTTCCTAAGTGTGCGAGGGAGTCCTAAAATGAAATTCATGCTAAGATGCTCCCAAGGTGCAAAGGGTATGGGTAATGGTGTGTAGAGTTCTGTATTCTGCTTCCTACCCTTAGCTACCTGACAAACTCGACACGACACAACTCGCGCAACATCATATTTAATGCTTGGCCAATAAAATCGGTCCTCTATAAGAATGATAGTTTTATCTCGATCGAAATGACCAGCAACCCTCCTCAATACATTTCCCAAATCAGATGATCGCGCAATGAAGTATTGGGAATATATAGACGGGTATTTCGAAATAAAAAACCATCAACAATTGTGAAGACATCTACTATAGTAGGAGGATCATGTGTCAGAAATGAATATATGTCACTAAAGTCTCGACAAGTAGGATAGTCTTAAATGATTTGTTCAAATCCGATAACTTTTGCACTCATCGTCCGTAAAGTGTAAAGTTTCCTACTTAATGCATCAACGGTTTTATTTTCAGTTCCGGCACAGTGTTTGAGTACAAAATTGTACTCCTGAATAAACTCAAGTCACTTGATGTGTCGATACCCTATTCTCTTTTGGGAATTGATATAGCGTAGAGCTTGATGGTCTGAGTATAGAACGAACTCTTTTGCTAGCAAATATTGACGCCAATGACGCAAACATTGCACTACTGCATAAAACTCTCTCTATCATAAACATCATAGTGCTGTTTTGTCTCATGCAATTTTTCGCTAAAAAAGACGATTGGATGATTTTCTTGGCTCAAAATGCCTCCTATACCTACGCATGATGCGTCACATGCTACCTCAAAAACCTTCGAGAAATCTGGAAGACGAAGGACTGGAGCAGTAGTCAACTTCTCTTTAATCTCTTCGAAAGCATGAGTAGCAGATTTAGTCTATTGAAACTCCCTTTCTGAAGACAATCAGTGATCGGAGCCATAATGGTACTAAATCCCCTAACAAACCTCCTATAAAATGTGGCCAGACTATGGAAGCTCCTGGTTTCATGAATCGTATGAGGAGTAGGCCATTCTCTTATAGCCTTAACTTTGTCAGGGTCTGCTACTACTCCGTCTTTAGAGACGATGAACCCAAGAAAGTGAGCAGAGGAAGTTAAGAACGCACATTTCTTCAAATTGACAAACAGTTTCTCCTTACGGAGAGTCTCTAAAACCTGTGTCAAATGAGAAAGATGCTCTTCTTGAGTTTGACTAAAGACGAGCATGTCATCAAAATAGACACCAACGAACTGCCTAAGAAAGGACGCAATATCTGGGTCATAACTCTCATAAATGTGCTGGGTGCGTTTGATAAACCAAAACGCATGACCAACCATTCATACAATCCGTCCTTAATTTTAAAGGCAGTTTTCCATTCATCACCTTCACGGATATGAATATGATATCCGCTTCGAAAATCTATCTTCAAAAAGATTTTAGAGCCAGCCATCATATCTAATAAGTCATCAAGTTTAGGAATGGAAAACTTATACTTGACGGTAATTCTGTTGATGGCGCGACTGCCAACGCACATCCTCCAGCTACTGTCCTTTTTAGGTGTGAGTAGAGCAGGAACAACATAGGGACTCAAACTCTCTCTAATAAAGCCTTTCCGCAATAACTCATCGATCTGTCTTCTCAACTCAGCGTGCTCAACAGGATTCATCCGATAATGAGGTAAATTGGGCAAGCTGGACCCTGGCACGAAGTCAATGGCATGCTGAATGTCCCGAAGGGGAGGAAGTTCATCAGGTAGCTCATCGGGCATGATCAGTAAGAATCTGATGAATCTCAGGGCGGTAAATGACAGGTGGGCTAGAAGACTCTTCTAAAATAATTACCGCATACACTAGTCCCTCTTCTAGGCTCTCCTTGAGGAACTGTGATCGACTTACCAGGTGAAGAGACTTTTTATGTATCTGGCCTGCGACTTTTTCGCTCTTTGGGCTCTCATCTCTTGACTTAGGTGGTGCGGGTTTCAAACAATTTTCTTCCCATTAAATTTGAATGTATGTATTTGATTTGCCGAAACTCGTCACATCTAAGTCATACAACCATATCCTACCAAGCAAGATATGTGCGGTGGTCATATCTAACACGTCGCACCAAAACTGGTCCTGATAGCTTGACATCTGGATAGGCACTAGACAACGCTGGATAATAGATTGAGCAGTTTTATCTACCCATGTTACGTTGTATAGTTATGGATGGGGTTTAGCTTTGAGGCCAACTTTCTCAACAGCTGTTCTTGAGATTATATTCACACAACTACTCCCGTCAATCATTACTCGATAACTCTTTCATCCGTGTGTGATGTACGTGGTAAAAACGCTAGAACTACGCCAATCTTCATCTTTCATTTTAGTGTAAAGATACCTAACGACGCTTAAGCGCATATTTGAAATGACTTTTCTCGTCTGACTCACTAGCGTTTCCTACTGGTTCATATACTTCTTCCTCAAGATTATCATCATCACCATTATATTCTCTTTCTACGAGTAAAGCCCTAGTAGGACACTGTGAAACTTTGTGGCCATTCTCGTGACACCTAAAATACTCTACGCCTTTCGTACCGTGTTTAGATGACTCACCAATTACGGTTTTACCCTTAAAGTTTTTGTTGAATTGGGTGTTAGGTCTCTTGTTTTCTTTAGAAGGACGTCTGGACTGCTCCCCGGCTCTAGGAGTAAACTTGCGGTCAGTAGAAAATTTGAGAGAGTGTTTATATCTTCTGCTAATTGACAAGCTTGAGGAAGGGAACTTATATTCTGAGAATGGATATGCATGGCTCGTTGTATGTCTGCGCGTAGTCCAGAACGAAATCTAGATATCGCCTGGTGTCGGTCCTCTCGCAAATCACACCGAAGTGTCAATTCATCAAATTGAGTTATGTACTCTTGGACCGTCATGCTTTCCTGGCGAAGACTATGTAACCTATTTAAAAGGTGACTCCTAAATGTGACTGGAAGATACGTCTCTTTAAGTCTAGCTTTCATGTCATTCTAAGTCTCTATCGCGTTCAGGTATCTGTCACATTCTCTTTCTACCGATGTCCAATATATCCTAGCGGGCCCTGTCAGTCATATCCGAGCATATCGTATTTTACGGTTTCCAGGCATGTCAAATCAATCGAAATAGTAATCCATGTCTGCGAGCCAGTCACTAAAAACTTTAGGGTCGTGAGTGCCGTCGAATGTAGGAGTTTCAACTTTTATCTTATGTGTGATGTCATTTTCAACACGTCTAGTTTTAGGGACACTCTACACTCTCATCTCTATTCCTTTCATTTCGATCTCTTGGTTCTCTATCGTAATTCCTTTCGTTATATTCATTCTTATAAATTTGATTATTTTGTTCTTCTATTTGTCATTCTAGTGCATCCAATCGTTTATTAACAATTTTAAACTGTTTCATTTATTCAGTGATAGTTTTTAATTGTTTCATCATGATTTCTAACTTTTCATCCACATTACTAGAACTTGGGGTAGTCATTTTACCGTTACGAAAAAGCATACAATCAAACAAGCGTATGCAATGCAATTTCCTAGACTCAGGTAAATTCTATATGCGTGCATTATATGATCAAATAAAATTTTCTAAGATTCAGTTTCTAAAATATAAGGAAATGGATCCTAAAATATGTGTATGCACGCAAACAATAAGTTGGCAAATAATTATTAGTAATTCTAACTAAAAATCTTATGCAGAATTTTACAAAATAATTACAAAATTTTGCTGAAGAAAATGGGTTAGTTTAGAGATTACCTAAATACCGAAGAAGTTCGTGCACTTGTAGTGGTCCTTTAGAGTTTTCCGAAATTGGTTCGCCTGCTGAATAGCCCTGAAATTCTGCCACAATTGTTGGAAACAAATCCAGGAAAACAATGCTTCGAATCTGACTCGAATTGGACTCCGAACGGGCTCCAAATCACCACTTTTCCCTTCACTGCTGCACTGATCTGCTGTTCTGCTTCTACTGGTTGCTGCCACACTGTTCTACAGCTGTTGCTACTGTCCTACTGCTGTTCAGCAGTAGTAAACTGCTGCTGCTGCAGTTCTACAACTAATATTGCAGTTCCTGCTGATGCTGCTGCTTGCTGCTGTGCTGCTATGCTTACTATGCAGTTATTATTGCAGTGGATTCGCTGGAGAAGGGAGAGGGGTGGATCCGGATAAGCGGATAAGGGAAATGAAGAACATGCGAAAGAGGAGATGGAGCCGAATGAAAAGAGGGGCTAAACTTGGGGAGTTTGGGTTGGATTTGGTCTGGCGGAGAGGTTGTTTAGGTGGGAGTTTGGATTGAGTTGGAAAAAAAAAAACAGGTTGGGGGGAGAAAAAGATAGGACAAAAGAAGTTTTTTTTTTTTCAGATCTGGTTTTTTTTTTTCCAGATCTGTTTTTTTTCAAAATAAAAATAAAAAAACTGAAATAAAAGAGAATAAAGACGTGGAAGAAGAAGATGGTGTTGGAGAAGAAAATCTAGGCCCTGATATCAAATTTGACGCAGGACGGAGGCGAAATTAGGGTTATGGTTTTGAAAATTAGGGTTTTTAGAGGAATTGGGAAATAAAAGATAGATTGGGGAAAACTTGCAGGATTTGGGAATCCACCCAGGTCCACGCCCACTCTCCACGAATCCACGAGAAAAGATTTTGATTTTAGCGAACTCCACGCCAGATATTTCTCAAGAATTTTTCAAAATATTATTCATCTCCTCAATATTTCATACAAATCCATATATATAACCTTCTCAAACAGAATTCTAATAGAATCCAAATTCCTAATCCAATCAAATATCCTAATAAAATCCAAATTCTAATAAGATCCAAATCAAATCAAATCTATTTCCAAATCAAATCCTGATCTCCATCATCATCCTTCCTTTGTTTTGATAAATGATACTTTTCAACAAATCTGGTGGTTTACCTCACAGATTATCTGTTCTGACATTTGCGGGCTTTTGAATGTGTTGACCCTAAACTGTGTACGCAGGGAATACATCTGTTATTTCCATTATTGCATCTCTGCTTAACCATTCCTTTGATTTTCAGAACACTTTTTCCCTAGGAATGTTTCACATGCCCATTTCTGTTATCCATGGTGTGGCTCCATCCATACAAGACACCTATTTGTAAAATGACCAGTCCATTTGTCTTATCCTCTCTTAAGGATATGGATCGATGTAATAGTTTACGCCTGTTTTTTTTTTTTTTTTTTTTTACATTAATTAGATTGTATAGTAAATGTTTTATCTTCAGTCCACATCTAAAAGTTTCTTACATGTATAAACCTTTTTTTTTTGGTTTTTTTTTTTGGTTTTCGGGGGGGGGGGGGGGGGGGTGTATTCAGAAATTGCCGGATACTTGACTCAGACTCCTGGAAGTTACTTTGCTGTTTTTTTTTTTTTTTTTTGTTCAACTACGTCAGACTTTTGTGCTTACAAATCATAGACATTTATTTTTACTGTTCTATATCATGCAGGGCCTGTTTGTTAGATTGCATGTGCAAATACAATTCGTGCTTGCAAGTGAAAAGTGGTGGAAAATTTCAAATTTGGAAAGGAACTTCAGTTCTCCATGCAAGTGGTTGTAGCGGAACCAATTTTGAAATTCTAAATGGAAAATTGAAGTCCCTTCCAAATTTGAAAATTTTCTCCAAATTTAACTTGTGCTTATAAAGTGTATTTTCACTTGCAGTGAATCAGTCCTTCAGATAACTTAGCATGATAAGCTAAAAAGTGTACTTTTTCAGAAGTTGCAGTAAATATATTTTGTTGCTTCAGTCAAAATGTACCCTAAACTTCTTATAAACTTTTTCCTGTAGCCTTCAAATCTGTCCCTAAATCTTTCACAGTAATATAATTGTAGGAAAGTTTGTGAAACTCCAGCATGCTCGAACAGCATTTCTTTCAGCTGTCTTCTTTAAAGAAATACCAGAACTTTTCCCATTAAGGGCTAAGTTAACTAACATGGCATTCATAATTTCATTAATCTCTACATAGGATGGGCAGATTTCCATGTTTGGCGTCCACTTTCCATTTAGATAAGCTACCTTAATGATTGCGTGATTTTGTATGATTCTCATTATTGTCTGAGATCCCTTTGACTGGGGTCCTAATTTTCTGTTTCTACTATACCTATTCTTTCCCCTCCTCCTACATGTCTTGTCCAAATTCTCTGCAAAAATTCTTATTTAGTTCAAGGTTTTAAATATCAGCTGATACCGATGTGTATTACAAATACCGTGTCTGGTTTTGGGGTATCTAATACGATATACACCCTATATTATTAGTACAATTATTGACAATATATATTTTATCTTTATATTCAACACTGTCGATATGATAAATTTGATATTGAAAAACCACGGGCCTTTATTGATAATGATTTCAAGATTTTAAACATTGATTTTAATTTTTTTTTAATAAAAAAAATTACCCCAATATCAACCCTTCAACGTATATTTTTTTGTATCTTTGATATCATAAAGCTTCAGTTTTGGCTCTAAACAGATTGAAGACTGTGATTTCCCTGGTTTGACGGTTAAAGTGACACATATTGGAGACCGTAAGTTGAGGGTTGAAGCTGATGGACATAGCATGTTTGTCACTCTGGCACTTTACTCCAAGGTCATTTCTTTCTCTTCAGATTCTCAATTCTTTTTTAAATGTAGGGATTTGTTATTCTCAAAAACATTCCATTCCTGGCACTCACATATTGCTTGTGATCAAATACCATTAGGAGGATAGCAAGCATATGCATATATGGTATGACAATCATCACCACAGCTACAAACAAAATTTGAGGCTTAATCAATGTACTGATGATGACTCCCACCACAAACCTGTTTTTGACACGGGGTCTCGTCCTAAAGGAAGTGTCATGGCACCTATGGCTGGTTTGGTTGTTAAGGTTTTGGTGGATAATGGCGTGTTAGTGGAGGAAGGTCAGCCGATTTTGGTTCTTGAAGCAATGAAGATGGAGGTATTAGAAAACATGAAACGTGTTTTTCTGTTCCTTTACTTAATTTTGATTTTTGCTTGAGAATCTTACCCTTTTACAACTGCTGCAGCATGTTGTCAAGTCTCCTCGTGCTGGACTTGTGGATGGGCTCCAGGTTTCTCCTGGTCAACAAGTTTTTGACACCAGTGTTCTTTTCAGCATTAAGGTACACGTGCTCTCTACTCTTTACTGTACTTCTGTTTAACCTATTTCTACATGCTGATCCATATGATTATCCATGTGAGTCCTGCGTATCTGTTAATACCTAGTGTTATATATGCTTACCTATTTCTTTGTTAGGATTCTGTATTTTTTAAGTTCCAATATAATATGACATACCCGTCCATGTCCATGATTTTAGGTAACTACCCTAGGGATAAAGTTCAGTTTAGTTTATATTTCCCTTTTTCTTTATTTCTCTTCCCTTTCGTTTTCTTTCTTTTCCTCTCTCTCTCTCTCTCTCTCTCTTTTTTTTTTTTTTTTGTTGGTGTGTTGTTGGTATTTGGTTTTGGTTTTTTGCGTTTGTTGTGGTGGTTGTGTGCAGGGTGTTCTTTTTTTTTTTCTTTTTGTGTGTGCGTGCGCGCATGTTTTGGGTTGGGGATGGGGTGGGAGTGGGAGTGTGTTGAGGAGGATATTAGGAGATCTGGTATAAGTTGAAATTTTACTGTTGAAATTAATCAAGCTACATGAGGGGAAAAAATAGGGAAGGAGGTGATAATCACAAATCTGATGTGCTATGGTGAGGGTGAGATGAAAGACAACTGGTCTTTTTGTCTGGCAAAGGGCCATTTTTAGTTATTTACTCAGTGCAGACCAGTTCTAGGACTATTTTTGAGGAAATCACTGAGAGCTCGAAACGTGGATACACACTCATCCCGCCAGTAGCCGGGGAAGGGGTTGTCCCTTATCTTGTGTATATAACTTTTAAAGTGGTTGCTCACACATACAGATTATAATCGAGGAGAATGGTTGAAATCTGAAACTAACTTGCGAAGGACTAGGAACTGTGAAATCTATCATACTCTTTTACTCCTGCTTGGCCAATGTTACATATGTAGACACTCCATAAATATCAAGTGATAGAAATCTTCTGCTTACACACAATTCTATGAATTATCCATGAATAAAAAGAAAATACTGGAGGGTTGATAAAAAATTAATAATAACATAAAATAGACATGGCTATGGCCTTTTTCCTTTTAAAAAACTAACAATATAAGATTCATCAGGCTTTGCTTCACAATTGCAGTAGTAAATTGAAAGTTTCAGCATCTACTATTTCTTGTAGTCCAAGAACTTGGGGCTCGTCTTCTCAGTTTATTTCTGGTTCCTGTACAATTTGCTTGCTTTGTTACTAACGGTATCTCCTTATACATCCATGCATCAATAGTCGGTACTTGTTAGTGCTGTAGCAACTGCTCCCTGATTACTTAAAGCCCATAGTTCCTCCTTGAGCAGGATAAATGATGTGCCAATGTTGGGAAGATTATTTTGTTTGAAATGATACATTCAAGCAGCACCCAAGGTGACATGAGCTTTGACATACTAAGAAAACGACCGCCAAATTGCTCTGCTGGAAATTAACCAAGCTTCTGCCTATGCATCATGTACCATGATACTAGATAGGCTCCTGTAATAATTTCGTCATGTAATCTATATTAAAAAAGTCACATCCTCCCATTTGCAGATAATCATGTATAATAATGCATCATCAGTTGTAAACATTGCAACGATGATCACAGCAATAAAATAAACACCACATAGTTTGTATCTTCCTCGTTATAAAATATTCCTTGATTAGCTAAGCTTTACTACCTGTATCGAAATCTGGACACTATGAGCAAGTGGTTGATATTATAATTGACTTCACTGGATTATGCTCAAGACTGATACAGAAGAAGAGCAGAGTGCCATAAATTGTGACAGCAGCAATTGTGACAAAGGAGCAGAACTAATCCAGGGGTATTGTTAATAACGTTACAGGCATATTCTTTTTTAACACTTTGCCCACAAAAATTATTCTTTTTTCTAATAGAAAAGTAATGAAAGTGACGGTAGATTGGAGGTATGCGTTATTTACAGGAAAATCAGAGTAGAGCGTCAACTATTTTGAATTATATTTTTTTAGAGCCGTGTCAGTTAATCTGGTTGTTTGAGTTGACAAACTACTATATAAAATGCCAATCATTCCAAAAAAAAAAAGAAAGTATAAATTTTCTCTGCAAGGAGGGGATTGAATGTTGACCTAAAAGTTTGGACATACATGAATGCAACGGCAAATAGACCAGATATTTTCTTAGATTTTGATTAATATGGATGTAGTTGCATATTTTGCGTCAAAGTTCTTGAATTTTGACTCTAAATTCCTCCGAGGGAAATCACTGGTGCAAAAAGTTTGCTTCTAATTTTTTTTTACCCGTGAAAATAAACATATTTTACATGTGTCCTTTCAACAAATACAAATATCAAGTATCTATGCATCTAAAAATATGAATATTACCGGATGCATGTTAAGCTAGTGCATTGATGGAAATGAAAACCATAGTTCATATCCTCTATTTCTACATATTTTGCACAACACTTCGTTGTAAAACCCTTATCTCGACTTGTTCTATAATCATATATGAGACAAGAATTAATGTAGTTCATAATAATTTTTATAAATTTATAAAATAATTATAGTTTAATTTTTTATAGAAAAATTTATAATAATTATAAACTATTTTAATTCTTATTATTCTATAAAAATTATTAGTCGGTTTTTGCTGTAAAGTATTATTTATTAAAAGAAAAATATAATGGCAAAGTGCCAGCCGCAAGTGGGAAAAAAAAATCTCTAGTAGATTTCCCTGTTCCAGACAAATTCAAAAATTCTACGCACGCCATGTACGACCATCCATCCACAACACAAGTACGAATAACACCACTTTTTTCTGCAGGATTTCAACACAAGGCAACTTTCTAATGGAGGAAAGCTCTAATTAATTACCCAATTAGCAGCCCTAGTTGTTTTCTAATCATCGCAGTCAACATCAACGTGTCCAAGATCAACTTGATGCACGCCAGTTGCTTTTCATGGACCTTTCCAAACTCTTGTTTATGTTCCTGATTAGTTTGATTGCGTCTCTTGCGTGCGTCGCTAATCCAAATCAAGTTAGATTGATTGATGCTTATAACAAATAAACAAGTTCACCAATCAAGAACAAGTGATGCCTTTTCTACCAGAAGCAGACAATAAAAAGACATATTTTTAAATCATCTTCCTCTATTATTATATAAATAGTTATAGTTTCTTATAGATTTAATTAATACAATAAATGCTATGCAAGTGTAAATTTTACACGTTGTAATGCCTCACCATTCGGCAAATGAAAAGTTGAGTCCAATGTGAAATAACGTGACTAATCTTATTTTATTACGGTTAATCACGCAAAAACAAATAATATATAAAATCTCATGTAACTAACTTTATTTGAATAAAATATACATTAAAGAAAGTAACTAGTCTTGTTCAAAAATGGTTAAACATATTTTTAAACATGTATTACATATCAAAATACTAAAATAAAATCTCATAACTAAATCATGATACACAGTGTCCACCTTTAAATTTGGACATCCAAACCTATGACGTCAGTACTGTGACCCATCATAATGAAATTATATGGATGCAAGAATAATATAAGGAAATATTTTTAATAAAGTAAACAATAAATAACATTATCATAACCATACATTTACCTCATATTTTTTAAGTTTCATTTATTTTTGTTATGGTGTTTAGAAACTCTAGGGATGTGTGAAATTAATAATCTAAATTCATTCTTGTAAATTTCTGAAAAAAGGTAACAGAAATATAATTATTATGTTTACTCTAAAAAAACGATAGTAATTTTAATCAGAGCCTATAAAGCACACTCTTATATATAATATAGTGGTAAGTTAGTTGAAATTTATCCTGAATCCTCCCAAATTAGACCTAATGGAAATTAATTATATTTCATTATCAGTCCCTAAAAAATCTTGATTTTTCTAAAAATCTGGTATAATCATTGTTTCAATCTTTTTTTATAGTGTTTTGGTTCAGCTGATGGTAATCGATATCAATTAGTGCAATAATAGTAACTTTTTAAACCAAACCACCATTTATATCGTTGCACTTTTATTTAATAAAATTCAAGTTCAATAGATGTCTTTCAATATCAAATCGATTAACTTTTGCATTATATATATATATATATATATATATATATATATATATATATATATATATAACAATCAACAAATAAATTCTATCTAGGACTTATAGATAATCAATATCATAATTATGCAATTTGTAGGAATGAGAATGTGTGGATCCAAATGTAAGTTTTTAGCTCATCTTATTCAAAATTTTGAATTAAAAATAAAATTTTATTTTTTAATTTAAAATTTTGAATAGAATTGGCCAAAAAGTGACTCTGAGAAGTACTTATTCTCATCCCTAATGATTTTAATGATTACTGTCATTAACAATCAATAAAAAATTTAATAAATATTTAAAAATAATCATGTATCGGCCTCCATCCATTGCAGTACTAACGGCAAGGAAAAGACAACGCGGATTTCTTTAGGCGTTTTCAAAATTTGATTCAATGAATAAATACATTTATTTAGTCAATCAATAATTCAACATCGTACATTTATATAATCAATTAATAATTCAACTTCATAATATCTTTGTAAGACATATATAATCAAAAGAAAATCTATATAACTATTTTCCAATTTAATCAATCTCAAGATTCATCTCTATTGAATTTCACTAAAATAATTCAGGTTCTAAATAATATAATCAATCAAGAAAATATTAAATAATAGATAGCAGTCATGTAATATTTTTCGATTAAATCACAAAACTATAAGATATTTAAATATCAACAAAATAAACAAGGGTTACAAAACTAATTTTGATCTTCCATAAGCTCTTTCGTAAGCTATTTTAATGATAGATAGCATGATTAGTAATTCAACTAATCTAAATGACGATGATTCACAAATACATTTGAATAAAGAGGAATTATTGTAGATTAAGAAATCTGAGTCCAAATTAAATTAATAAGACAATAAAATTAAGTTACAATATAATAATCAGATATTTCGAATTAAATTAAGATAATTTTTTACCGTAATACAATTCAAATTCAAATTGGGATAGAATAATAAAATAATTCCAATCATGATGGGATGAATTAGATACTAAATTCAAGAATTCAAATTGAAAATATAGTTTAATTAAAAATATCTTTTTTTTTTTGAAATATTTTTTTCAATAAAAAAATTTATATTAAATAAATCATAAAAAGTCGAAGTTGACACAGTTCAAAAGTTTTGCTTTTAAATTACCAAGAAATTTTTTTGTAAGACTCACAAAAGATACTAACATGGAAAAACACATAAAAGAATTTCTACATAGAAAAATCCAAAAAAAGGGCAGCCCGGTGCTACAAAGCTTCCGCTATGCGCAGGGTCCGGGAAAGGGTCGGACCACTTAGGTGTTTTGTACGCAGCCTTACCTTGCTTTTTTACTGCAAGAGCCTGTTTCCACGAAACGAACCCGTGACCTCCAGGTCACTTGGCGACAACCTTTACCGTTGCACAAAAACTCCCCTTCACATAGAAAAATCCAAGAAAATTTAATTATAAATCAATTGGTTTTAATTTTAAATTGACTTTTTTTTCCCATTAAATTATCCCAATAGAAACGAGGAAAGTCAAAAAAATTTCCCTAAAAAATCTATGACATTAATTCATTCAATAATATTAATTTATTTCTAAAATTCTATAAGAAATGGACTTTTTCACAAAATTGCTGACCAATAAACTGTGGGAAATTCTAAATGCGCACCCCATATTACCTAGTGAGCACCACATTTTATGGGACAGTGATTTACAACATAGGTGATAATGGTGCTCACTAAGTCAAGTCGCATTTATAATTTCCCATAAACGGCTCATTTAGTAGAATCCGCTCACGTCTCTCCCCTTCGCCTCGGCCTAGGTAGGGGAGTTTCTAGATGGGCACAGCACATTTCCTAGTGAGCCCACTTAAAAGATCGTTTTATTTACCTTTGCCATTATTTTTTTTGGTCAAAAATACCCTTCCTTCATCTTGGTCAGATATCTGAAAGCCTGATCCGGGCTAACCAGCCCGGATGAAGCCTCCACATCAGGACTAGCAGCCCCGGACAGGGAGCATAGGTCCGAACTGGTTAGCCCGGATGAGGAAGAGAGATAAAACAAATTAAATTTTCATATCATAACATGCGCATCTGGTGTAGTGGTATCATATTTCCCTTCCATAGAATTGACTAGAATTCGATTCTCTAAATGCACAATTTTCATTTTTTCTCTTTTTATCACCTTGTTATGTTGAATGGATGCACAATTTTCATTTCTTCTCTTTTTTATCACCTTGTTATGTTGAATGAAGAAGAAAAGAAGAAAATAAGAAGAAGAAGCTCACTAGGAAAATCCTCTCTTTTTAAAAGAGAGGTGTGCTCACTAGGAAAAGTGGGCTCACTAAGAAAAAAACCGTGCCCATCTAGAAATTCCCCCTAGGTAGCTTCGTTCTCTCTTGGAGCGTTCTTTCATGGTTGATGCCTAAATCAACAAAAAAAATTGATCTTTTTTCTTCTTCTTTTTTTTTTTTCTATAAAAATTTGATCTTCGCCCCTTCAACTCCGGAACCGATTGAAAGCTACTTTTAGGACTTCGAACCGTGTTTCGTTCGCGGCTGGGTCAACGAAAAGCGGCCTCTCACCGTTTCATATCTCTTGCTTCACTTAGCCTCCCTCTTTTGTGCTCACCAACCTCTCTAGATCGATTTAAATCCATTTCAGCCTTTTTGGGCGTAATTCTGAGTTGGGCGTCTCTCGATTTCGAGGTTGAGCTGTAAAGTTGAGAGCTTTTGGAATTTCGGTCAGATCTTGTATAGTTTTTGGGGGGAATGGAATCGAGGAAGGAGGATAAAGATGCGGGCTTGGAGGCTGCGGCTGGGGCTAAAGAAGTGGGGTTTAGATCGAGATTGAGGGGGTTTGGGAGCTTTGGGAGTAGTTTTGGAGGGAAAGATATGTTCGTTAGGGCAGATAAGATTGATCTGAAGAGTTTGGATGTTCAGCTCGAGAATCAGCTCAACAAGGTGTGGAACAAGGGGAAGGGGACTAGTGGTGATAGGCCCAAAGAGGAGTGGGAGATTGATCTGTCGAAGCTTGAAATTCGATACGAGGTCGCGCGAGGGACTTATGGTACTGTCTATAGAGGCACCTATGATGGCCAGGATGTTGCAGGTAGCCAAGCTGTTTCCTTTCTACTTTTATAGACTTTTTTTCCTCGCTTAATGTTTATCAAATTGTTTTGAATTTTTTCAATATTTATGCAACTGGTTGTTAGTGTCGGTTGTAATTCATCATATGACTTGCGAAGTTTGAGTTTGAAATCTATTTGATGTTTATATTATCGTCAATAATGACTATGCTAAGGGATGTCTAGGCATATATTTATGTGGAATTGAGCAGTGATTGTTTGTTACGCACTCGACTTTCTTATAGCTCTCCCTAATACCTGCACTGAGCCGTTAGTTTACAAGAATGGGCAGAGAACTTGAGATTAGAAAATCACACAATACAAATAGTGTTTTGGAGGTCTAGTTACTGGTTTATTAGCTTAAATATTAAATTATTAGGATTATTAGCTTTTCAGATAGCTAAGTTAGTTATAGGAAGTAAGGAAGGAAGAAAGCAATGTTTATTATTATTTTTCCTTTTTACTGATCGAGGAGAACGATTTTGCTTATCAAACTAAAAAAATTGTCAAGACTAGGATTGGAGAGCGCTGCAGACACAATAAACTAATGCATATAACTTGTGGCGACTGTTCTAAAGGGCCATTTTGTTTGTAGGACCTGTGAATGATGTAGCTATATGAAATATTAATGCATGGGATAAATGAAATCTTTGTTAGAAGGTTCATTATGTAGAGGCTTTAGCAATTTAGGTGATATTATCTAGATTGGAATGGTCTTTAGGAGGGGAATGAGTAGTCTCGCATTATAGGTGCTCTTCACTTTCCCTTGACAGCTCTCCACAAGAGCGAATGTGGGTATCAGAAACCAGTGACGGGTGAATGCTGCTTTCATTTAAGAGATATTTGGGTGAATTCTGCTTTCATTTAAGAGATATTTCGCGTTTGGATCATTGTAAACTTGGTGGCTAGGGTTTCTAGAAGTAGGCTGAGCTAGAATTTTCTAGTGGAGGATGAAAATACCAACATAACTATATTTCAATGGCTTCTCACTGTAGGTAAGTAGAGTGCATCATGTCATTTTTGGTAGCTACATGGTTAGTTTGCCATACATGCCCTACCTCTTATTCTTAATATTACAAGTTTTGATTGGAAGATAAGATTTTTTATCAACTTTTATTGAAATAGGCAATGTGCAAACATCTTTACTTATGAATCCATGGAATTATGCTCTTGTGGGCTTCAAAAGTCCTAATATGCATTTGGGAATTGTTACCAAGCTTTCTGTAAGCAGTTTGAGGCTGTGGAAACGATAATGAGTTGCATGTTGTTTGTGTCGGTAGTTTATCAACATGAAGGACACCTAATGTTCTTAACCCATAGCAACTGTTTTGCCTACTCCATGGACAACGTATTTTAATAGGCTTCTTGAGCTCTCTACCTTTGTACTTGCTTATTTATCTGCATTGTGTGGCATGTCTTCCCTTTTATGGCTTTGCATGATCATGGTTTCTTCCTGCATTGTGTTGCATCTTAGCATGGAAAGCCTGATGTATTTTTGTTATTGTTTTGCTACAACAAATTCTTCTATAATCTGTCATGCAGCTGTGAAGTCTTTTTCTGTTGTTATTTAGGAAACCTTGGTTAGAATCAGTTGGCATTAAACTATAGTTCTGAAAATTGAGTGTTTTCCTCATTAAGTCAATTGTCTCTTGATGAGAAAGAGATTAATTTGAAACTTGTTCATGATGCACCAGAAGAAAACACTTTCTTGCACACTTTATTATCCATTAGTGTAAATAAAGTTCTAGCGAAATCATAGTCTCCCTTTCTTTAAAGTAGATGGCCCATAGTTAATAGCCTATCTCACACAATCCCCGATATCCAACCCCATTTTGGTACCCGAAAACACATGCACACAACCAACTATGCACCAATTTTTCTACGGAAAGCATTGAACATTTGAACCCCACAAATATTGTGAACGAGTCTCATAGATCTCATTTGGATTCTTACTGAACCCTTCTACATAATTTTGGTGGGTGTCCCATTTTAAAATTTATATCCAAGTTGTCAAATTGAGATGTGTTGTATATCGTTATGTTATCCCATGAATCATATCGCAATATTGTGTTACATGCCATATCATAAAATGCGCTATATGAAGCATGGACTCGAATACAAGATGCAAATATGACACGACACGGAAACAGGAATACGATAAACCCCAAAAAAGTGGGACATAAGGACACGGCGACATAGTGTGATGTATATAATACATATCAAACCTTGTAATCGTTATGTCATGTTTTCTTTGTAGAAAGAAAAGAAAAATCTTAATAATTTAAATATATATTCTAATTAAGTAACTATATTCAAGAAAAGAATCTAAATTCAATCTAATGGACCAATGCTTTGAATAAAATATTTGAAGGTTTTATCATTTATGTTTGCAAGACATTTGGAGTCTATTAGTTTAGTGTTCTTTTTATATTAAAATAATTTTTATATCTCTTTTTAGGCATTATTCATCCCCATCGTGGTTAACACGTGAATTTTATGACTTTTTTGAAAGAGGATACCACCCTGACTCACCATCTGTATAACCTTTTGAAAGTGAACACGACTCTAATACATAACTTTTTTGGATTCTTAAAATCCGATTCGGCTCTGGTGCGTCTGATACATATCGGCAAGTATTATAAAAGTGTAGGTGTTTAATACGTAAGCGACATGGACATGGTACTCGCGATGCGTTATAGGATACGTTAATCATGTGTAGTAGATATGTACACATAACAATTTATATTACAAAAATATGAGCAAATTTAAAGTTTAAGTCAATAGACAAGTAAGGTGAATTATTATAAGTTGGTAAAGTACAAAATAAAAGTAAATAGCAATATATAAATAAGTAATTAACACCCAAATTGCA
Organism: Dracaena cambodiana; assembly: GCA_036321105.1. NCBI lineage: Eukaryota > Viridiplantae > Streptophyta > Magnoliopsida > Asparagales > Asparagaceae > Dracaena > Dracaena cambodiana. The sequence goes on from JAYEPQ010000005.1 coordinate 39,049,429, forward strand.
ATTACCATAAGGTGATTACTCAAAATGATAACATTGTCATTAACAAACATAATCGATCCCTATGACTCATTTGAAGTTAAAGAATGCTATTTTCATTCCCATCTTTATCCCCTTTATACCACTCAAACTTCTCCTTCTCCACTATCTTCTTTCTTTTTCCTCACATTCCTTGTTTACCATTGCATTCAAGTTATTAGATCCTTCCAATAATCTTTAAAAATCTTGTTAGATATTAAGTATTATGAATAAAAAATTAGTTAATTAATATTTAACTATGATCCTTTTTTCTTTTGGTAGACCCACTTGTTCCTCCTTCAACTTCTATACACTCATAGGCATCCATCAAATGTTGCTTTTGATAAATAAAGTCCTTTTTTTAATCCATTTATAATTGGACTCCACGTCCTATAGGCGATCATATTGCTTAATTTTCCAATCCCTTTCTTTTTTTTGTTGCATCAATTCCAATTATATGTTGTATTTAACTCAAAATCCAAAACATTGAGCAGATATTGTCGTGTATTACATTGCATCTTAAGATACATATCAATTTCCTTGTGCATCATAAGATATATATTGTATATCATAATATGTTGATAATTATGTTGTATATAACTATATATAATATCATAATATGTTGATGATTATGTTGTATATAACTATATATACTTGCTAGATTCATTAGACTATGTTTTGGACACAAATTGATGTAACATTGAGTTAGTAAGTCAGGCTCTTGACCTATTATTTTATAAAATCTTGATTTATAATTGATTGTATTATAACATTTCACATATACAAAATAAAGGAATTATTTCTTTTTCGGCCCCTCAAATCTTCATATTTCCAAATTAGACCCCCCAAATCCAAGTTGTTTGATGCCCTCTCTGATTACATGAGACTATTCTTAAACAACATATTCACTACCTAATTTTTATATTTTCTTCGAAAAATTCCTCATTACTAATTAATCATTTCTTCATTACTTTTGTACTTAAATATTTCACTAAACCTCTTTATTTTTCCACTTAACTCCACTCTCCCCTCCCTTTGAAACCCCAATTTTATTTTTAACTGTAACTTCCTACCTTTCATCACCTCTCTTTTAACATCTAAAAACCCATTTCACTCTCCTATCTTGTTTTATTTCCAAAACCTATCTTGTTTTATTTCCAAAACCATCACACTCACTTCACTAATCTATTAACTCCTTCAATATTATCCTCCATGGAATTAGATCCTAACCCTTAACTTTCCCTCCTTTCCACTCTTTCCTCTCTTTTATCATAAAAAGTCACTCTCCAAAAGAACATTTTAAATCTTTTTTCTCCAATTTATATATGGGTATTTGGGTAAAATACTCAATATGGTTAGCTCTTAACTAGACTAAGTGAGGAATTTGAATAGAAAATGTTAAAGTGGGGCGGTTTAAGACAACATAAAGGCTGTGGGAGTCTAATTTGGAAATACAAAGATTTGGGGTTATAATATCAAAATATGACTAATTTGGGGGTCTTATTTTAAAAAAAATTCAAAATTAAAATACTGTTCAACTGTTGTATGTACGGAGAATCCATGCTTGCAATTTTTATATAAGTATCTGCATATTAAATATTATTTTTGCAACCTAGCACTCCCAAGAGGGGGGAGGAGGAGTACCTACTAAGCATTCACATGTGTGCTTGTCATCTCTATACTCAATATATCACCTCCTAACCCAATCATAGGTTCACCCAATTTGAATTCTAAAAGCAAATCAATGCAAATCTCCCATCTTGGGATCTTTGAAACCACTTTCTTTTTTGCCCTAAATTTAAAACTATATTCAAATTCTTTTATACAAAGACACTTATAAATATCTCCATAGTACTTAACCAAAGGAATGCAACCATATCAAGCCACCAATCACTTGTTTCTTCCTTCAATATCATTCTACTATATTTGTAGCCAAAATTAAATACATTTATTGATTAAAGGATAAGATTGGACTGATTAGATAAATCCCTATCAAGGTTACAATGGTTTTTTTTTTTTTTTTTGGTTTCTATGCATTTTTTACTTTTATAGCAAAATAGAGAGTTCGAAAGGATTTGTTATAAGGATACTTTTTTCCCTTCCATATTTCCAAATATACAGTTGATGCAAATAGCTACGGAGCACGGATATGACACGGACATGAGACACGACAAAATCCTAGAAGTAGGATAGGAACATACGAAGCAGCATGTACTATTTTATATATTTATATATATATATATATATATATATATATATATATATATATATAATATAAAATATCTATTAACAAACTAATACGATATTCATTTATTCGAGGATGTTCATCAACTTCGTTGCATTGTCAGGTTATTAAGTTAAGTAAAAACAAGAATATTTCAACTTTTCAAGTAGTAGAATATCCCCAATTCAAACAATATAGATTGATTTATTAGCTTTTAAGTTTCTTGTACTCTTATGTTTCCTAGAACCATGTAGGAAGAGCTCAAATCGATCTATTAGTGCAAAATAAATTGTGAATATTTAGATTATACCGACAAATGACTATATAATTTCCATATGCAACTACTGAATTTAGATCACAAACAAATGTCTCACTAAAATAGTAGAATTTAGGCTTAATCACACCCACTATCAAGATTTTCTATTTTGCTCAATTAAGTAGCTAAAATAAGGCTATAAAACTGCTTAACAATATCTAAATATCTATTAAAAAAACTATACGTAAAAGATGTTGTATGAAATAATATAAAATATGAAAGAATATGGAGTAAATTTACCATTTCGTTGCACATTTCAAGTTGACTACGGTCGGACACTGACACTACATGTTGGGTACAAGTTGGACACAAATATTTGCATTAACCGTGAGTCGGCCATGCCAAATCCATGTTATTCATATATCGGACACGTATCGTATCAAATTGTATCCAATATGTGTCCAACACGGACATGAAACCAGATTTGGTGTATCCATATACCCCCTCCTCCCACCAAACCCCACCCACACCCATCCACCCACCCCAATTGGATGTGAACCTAATATCCTATATTTAAAACCTTTATAGGTGTATCTATAATGCAGGATCCTGGGAAAGATCAGATTTGCTGCTTCCCATGATCATGCACAGTACTTTATATATACATATGAATGAACGCACGTTTGCGCAGAAAGTACTTTACACACATTTATAGGGCCTTTTGCTCCTTTTTTATACTGTTTACCTAATTAGTTCTTTGCTAGTGTTCTTTCATGGGATCATTGTTAAACCTTTTTGTAGATGTATTCTGCTTCCATTCTGTTTCCATTTCCAAATTGTAGTTTCATTAGTTTGGATGCTTAGATTATTAGTTTCTGTATCTGGATTTTATTTTTTCTGTAGTTTTCGGGAATGCAATTCCTATGGCTTTTTGGCTTATTTTGTCTCATTAGATAAATGCTATTTCCTGTTGCAAATCATAGCATCTTCCCTATTGGTTTAGATCCTTTCCCAATTTAGATAAATCTCAAATCTTGCTCCTGACTGTTCTCATTGTAGAGCCTCTCAGTGGGATGTAAGCATACCCTTGACGTCGGAGATTGTTTGCATTTTTGGCAACTACTGCAGTATCTTGCCATCTTTGCATATTTTTTAGATATATCTTACTTATTTAACTTATAGTATGGATTGAATGGATCGACATGATTGATCAAACATAATTTAGATAAAGGTGTTTCTGTTGTATATTTATTTGTTGATTATTGCTGGCTATTTTCTTCTCTTGCTCAAGAGTTTGCATAACATGAATGATGAAGAAAAAGAAGTCCAATTTTGGAATCTCTTTATCATAAATTTTCATCCTTTCACAGTTAGAAATATAGCATGGATCATGGCCTTATATACATAGTTGTTTTACTACTATAATAGACACTTAGACAGTTGCTATTAGCTGTGTAACTATTGTCCCCTCCTTGTTTCTGCCCATTTTTTCCCTTAAAGTATATTTCAACCCTGTGCATCACCGTTACTTCATAAGAGGAGCCGTACCCATGTTGGATGCATATTCGAACGTCTTGGATTCCTGTTGATGTATCCAAAATTTGCAGTGTAACCTAGGTGTATCGGAGATGTATAAATGACCAGAAAGTTAAAATTAAATTTATGAACGATGGGTTGAGAATTCTATTATAGGTATTGCATTCTTATGTCTAGTTTCTACTGAAGATTATGATTGTGCATACAATTATTAATCTAGAGAACTAGAAAATATTTCATATTATCCAAAGCATTGAACAGTAACAAACACATATGTATAGTTTTATTATAGTATTCACAACGTAGCGGTATTGTAGATTTTTCAAATTCAACCTAATCCATGTATCATATTACATCATACTTGTATCTTGCACGTGAATTAATACATGTGTAATTATCTTATTTATTATTTTCCCCATACCCATACCGTATTATTCCAAATTTTGCCGAATCTCCATATCCATATCGTATCGTATCCATATCCCGTATCCATGTCCATACTTCCCAGTTTAAACCCATTATAGCCAGCCCTTTTGGATTGATACATTTTTACATGGTCATCGTGAATGATTGCTGGTTCGTAAGCAAGAGTAACAGACTGTTAATAACCTTTTCTGAAACAATTAGCGGTCTTGTTTCTTACCAGTTCATTTAGAGTTTCCTATTGGATATTTAATCTTACTCCAGTTCCCCCCTCCTTGTTGTGGTTCTTATTTAACCTATTATTTCTTGAGAGTATTACTGTGACTTATTATTCAACGTTCTCCCTACATCCCTCAGATGTAATCTTGAAACTGAACTATTGACACTATCCTTTTGAGAATGGATAGTGGTTTCACTCGATGCCTATTCATTTGGACGTTTTATATTAAGTTCTAGTTTCATAATCTTCATGCTACCCACTTTAGCAAATAATAACACAATCTTGATTTTTTTTTTTTTAATTCCTCTTTCTGGTTCCTTTAGACTGTCCTCTAGATTGTATGATGTCTTGCTTTCTCCATCTAACTACATATGACATGTGCTGCGTATTAACTATGCATGTTCAACTGGCAATATTCCCTGAATACCGTTTCAAATGTTTTTTCACTTACCATGATGAATGCTGCACGTTTGTCTTGTCTTCTCATAACATATAAGCTATGATTGGGATGACACAGAAACTAGTGTCTCTCAGTAACTGGCATAGGATCGCTGGACACGAGTATACCAAAATTAAGATCCAGGGACATGGTAATATATTCGACCCGCATGTCTTTTTGTCAACGTGCATGTGAAGCTAAAACAAAGCTGCTGCAACTAGAATTAAAGCCGACAAACTCTTAACATAACGAATAATGACAATACATGCTCGACAAAATTGATTATAATATGATTTCAAACTTGGATCACTGGCTGATATAGTCATTATAGCCTTGAATATGGATGCTTGTTTCACACAAAGTTTAATTGTTTTGTTAGTATTGCAAATTATTGTTCACTAACTGCACAATCTTCTCTTTGCCTCTGCATAATAATTCTTTTTACATATAACAGTGAAGCTGTTGGATTGGGGCGAAGATGGTCTTGCTACAGATGCTGAAACTGCTACTCTTCGTTCATCTTTTCGGCAGGAAGTTGCTGTCTGGCATAAGTTGGACCATCCAAACGTTACAAAGGTAATGCAACTTACTTGAGCCCCATCAAATAGAGATTTTTTTTTCTTCTTTCGGCCATCTTTTGATTGTTAATACATGATATAAGGACCGCTTCTATAAGCAGTACTATACCTTTGATCATGAAATATCGATTGCTTGTTGAACTCTGTGAATCAAGTGAGTAGGATACTCCAAATTCGGTCAAAGAGTTTCATAAAACATTCTTGGTGGAAAAAAATTACGAGTGAAAGATTCCACTAAATCGAATTTGATTCATGAATCTAAAAAATAGTGAGAATTTCTGATCTCTCTTAATATCTCTCTCAATTCGAAGATCCAGGATTTGAATTGATGTCGTTTCTCGATAATCAAGATAAATTTATTGCATTGCATTTTATTATCCATGCTTTTTCCGTTAAATGATAAAAATTAAATATAGTTTCCAATTCTTTTATTACAGTTTGTTGGTGCATCAATGGGAACTACGGATCTTAAAATTCCATCGAAGAATCCCACAGGCAACGGTCAGAGCCACCTTCCCGCTCGAGCTTGCTGTGTTGTAGTGGAATATCTTTCTGGGGGAACATTGAAGAAATATTTGATAAAGAATAGGCGAAAGAAACTTACTTACAAGAACGTGATTCAATTGGCGTTGGATTTAGCCCGAGGGTAAGTGGTACTAGGAAACTAAATAAATAACTATGTAGCTATGATTCTTTTATGAGAGTAGAAATCTGAAGCTATTGTTTTCTTATTATGTAGACTGAGTTATCTTCATTCAAGAAAAATTGTTCATCGGGATGTCAAGACAGAAAACATGCTGCTCGATTACCCCAATAGAACTCTCAAGATTGCCGACTTTGGAGTTGCACGTGTTGAGGCCCAAAACCCAAAGGATATGACTGGCGAAACAGGCACTCTTGGGTACATGGCTCCTGAGGTATTTTTTTCTACATGGTTTCAGAAATCAAATGATTTTCTCTATTACATATTTAACGAACTCTAACAATAACTTCTCATGATCAGGTTCTTGACGGTAAGCCTTACAATAGGAAGTGTGATGTGTACAGTTTTGGTATTTGTCTATGGGAGATCTATTGTTGTGATATGCCATATCCTGATCTCAGTTTTGCCGACGTTTCTTCAGCTGTTGTCCGTCAGGTTAACAAAGCTTCCCTCACATTAACTTGTGACGCTTGTTGGAGTTTGGTCAAATTTTTTTACTTTTGCTATTATTACATGACAGAACCTACGACCTGACATTCCAAGATGTTGTCCAAGTTCTCTCGCAAACATAATGAAAAGATGTTGGGATGCAAACCCAGATAAACGACCTGATATGGAGGAGGTTGTGAAGCTTTTGGAGGCGATTGATACGGATAAGGGACGTGGCATGATTCCCGAGGATGAGAGCAGTCGTTGCTGCCCGTTCTTCCCAATACGCAGACGGTAACTCCTTACTCTTTCGATATTGTGGATCCTAATACCCTCTTGGCCACTTTCTTGGTCATTATAACTAGACGAGCCTGCAGAGCTTTTCTTCCCATATAGTAGTTTTGGAATTCATTGGTCTCTTGGCCTCATTTATTTGCGACATCAAGCTCAACATTGCATTTTTATTTTGTATTTTGGTGATAGGAACATTGTTCTTGTAAATGGTTGTGTTAAACGAGTTTTGTCTAGTGTGCGTCGATTTAATAAAATTGCAAGTAGGTGATAGTAACATTATTCTTGTAAATGATTTTGCCATTTGACGTTTAAAAAGTTTGTCAAGTGTGCGTTATTTAATAAAATTGCTAGTACATAATATATATTTCATAAGTTTGTCAAGTGTGCGTTATTTAATAAAATTGCTAGTACATAATATATATTTCATTCAACCATAATATATATTTCATTCAACCGTAGCGGCAATTTTCAAACCCTGAAATAATTGAAATGTTGTTATGGCTTATGAGTTGGACCAGGATCGTTATAGGTGAGAGTTTGATCGAGCATTTGACTTCTAGTCTTGGAGTATCTTTATAGAATACAAATTTGGATATAGTTGTTTGTTCTTGCCAATCGATGCCAACTAAGGAATAAGAGAACGCTAAGTTGGCCTCCTGGTGTGGAGAATAGCATCCCAAACTCGAAAGGAGCGGCTGGCTGCAAATGGTCTATTTACTTTTCCACAAGATCTGGAATTTGAGATTTGATTCTTTATCAGGGAGTTGTGAATGGACTTGCATTCTGAAATCGTAAAGGGCAATTAACTATTGCAGATGCGGTCCTGTGGATGATGATGATGATGATGATGGCTAGTACTTGGTCAACGGAAAGAATCTGGATACAAAGAGATCGTTGAGGGCGACTGTGCAACCACCATATCTAGAGATGCACATGCTTTGATTGATATGTGGTAACAGTAGGAGAGATAAAGTGGAAAATAATGGCAAGTGATTTAAATCCGTGGATGATGATGATAAGAAGAGCATCGTTGAGGGCGAGTGTGCAACCACCATATCAGAGATGCACATGCATTGATTTATGTGCTGTAACGGTAGAAGAGATAGAGTAGGAAATGATGGCAAGTGATATAAATCTATGGATGATAATGATGGCTAGTATTGGGTTAACGGAAAGAATTTGGACATGAAGATGGACATGAAGAGCATCGGTGAGGGTGACTATGCAGCTACTATATTTAGAGATGCACATGTTTCGATTGATGTGCAGTAACACTAGGAGAGATAGAGTGAAAAATGATAATATTTATGCTAAAATAAGCATAGCCACCCTAGAAGAGAAGAGGATGGTTTAGTGCATGGTGAAGTTTATTTGGACCGAAGAATGAATGGAGGTGATATGAAAATGTATGAATGTTTGAGAATTAAATGAGAATGAGTGAAGGAGGATGATACATGTGATTGATATGACATGATTCTCCTTTGGTTCATGTAACCTACTCCAAGTACTTGGGATAAAAGACTTAGTTATTGTTGTTGTTTTCTATGGAAGTACTGAAGTGTCAGTACGGATATACTTTCATACACTATTTAATCGTATTATACTCCATGTGATATCCTCGAAAATAGAACCGTGTTTCAAGAAAGTGATATATTGAGATTCTTGGTTTTGGCTGATCGATGGGTCTGAAGATTGATTTTGATAAATTAGCGAGTGGTTGTATTCAACTTCCTAAGATTTTAGACCAGCTATGATCTGTGGTGAAATTTCCTGGAAAGGGCATTGTTCTTTTCGGTTACGAAATTTAGATAAAATGTTACCGCGGTTGTTGATGAAAGAGGTTCGAGCACGAACACACTTGTGGTAAATTTCCAGATGCAACATATTGGGACGATGGAAGATAGGAATGCATTCCGGTGACAAATTTAGAATTTCGACCGAAATTATGGAAATCCAGCTCTTTCTGTTAAGAGTTGCTGTGAAGCTGCTGTGCCCTGTACTTCTCGCATAGATTCTTAACTTGTTGTTCAATATCCTGTTCAATATCCGCCGCTGCTGGCTGCTGCTGAGATATGTTACTTTCTGTTGAACCGTTAAATTGCTGCTGGCTGCTGCTGAGATATGTTACTTTCTGTTGAACCGTTAAATTTGTGGCTTCAAGTCTGGACCCTGTTATTTAATATAGAAAAAAAAAATTGTATTTAAGCAAACATTGCTGAAAATGAATCAGCCTTTTCCATGCTTTAAGCAAACACTGCTGTGCTATGTACTTCTAGCATAGATTCTTAATCTGCTGTTCAATATCTTGTTCAATATCTGCTGCTGCTGAGATATGGCCACTTTCTCTTGAACGATTTAACTGTTGTTGCTTCAGGTCTTGACCCTGTTGTTTAATGTAGAAAAAAATTTGTATTTAAGCAAACATTACTTAAAATGAATCAGCCTTTTCCATGCTTTAAGCAAACATTGCTGTGCAATGTACTTCTCGCATAGATTCTTAATCTGTTGTTCAATATCCTGTTCAATATTTGCTGCTGGCTGCTGCTGAGATATGGTCACTTTCTCTTGAACCATTTAACGGTTGTTGCTGCTTCAAGTCTTGACCCTGTTGTTTAATGTAGAAAAAAAATTTGTATTTAAGCAAACATTGCTGAAAATGAATCAGCCTTTTTCATGCTTTAAGCAAACACTGTTGTGCCATGTACTTCTAGCATAGATTCTTAATTTGCTGTTCAATATCCGTTGCTGGCTGCAATTGATGTATGATCACTTTCTCTTGAACCATTTAACGGTTGTGGCTTCAGGTCTTGACCCTGTTGTTTAATGTTGAAAAAAATTGTATTTAAGCAAACATTGCTGAAAATGAAACGGCCTTCTCCATGTTTTATGTGAGATTGATATCAATTGCTGATTAGTTAGTTTTTGGTTGAAATTCAGGGAAATAATTCTGTATTTGTCACGGGATGCTTTTATAAATTGATGAGCTCTGAAGGGTTTGAAGTTTTACATTTGCAGCAGTAAACTTTATAATAATTTTCAAGAATTTATAAAGTAATAATAATTAGTCTCTTTTAGGTTTGTTTACACTACATGATCTCCGACTTCACCGGATCATGATCAGTCGACTCTTGAAGGTGACTTCTATTATGACGAGGCTCTCGCTGATTAGACAATCCATTTTAGTAATGAAGAAGATTCCGGCATTATCAAAAAGGAACGAAGAAATTATCTACAACACTAGATTGATTAATTTCCATCACGTCATCGTGTGTAGCCATCACTAGACTAGTTTTGTGTTGTTTCGTACAATTAGGATAAGAGTTGAGCTCGAGAGGCGGGCTCTCATGTCCTGCCCACCAGCTCGTATCCTTTTCATTGCTCCCTCCGTGTAAGCCTTCAACTGGTTCTCACGTTTGTGTTATCCACCTGTAATCAACTTATCTATGCACTATAAATTCTGTACGCGTAAAACTCTGTAAAACTCTGTTCACCAAGGGGCGCAAAAAAAAAAAAAAAAAAAAAAAAAATCTAAATTCTACTATTTCACAAATTAAAAGAGTTACAAATAAACATAAGTAAAAAAATTATAATAAAAATTTAAAATTCTCCTTAAACCATGATACTCTCAAAGAGCGAAACCCGCAGGAGACGAGACCTCGATGGTTGTGATCAAATGACTACCAATTTAAAATTGTTTCATGTTACAGAATATTAAGTATAAGCGGAATTCGATACCTGCTGGTAAAACATGCATGGAAGAGGCTTTATGGAAGTATATGTATTTTTGTGGCTGTTAACTAGAGAAGCAATTCTAACTTGGGACAAACTCTAAAGGAGAGGATGGCAAAGTCCAAGCTTCTGTTGCCCCTGTTGGGATACAGGAGAAACAATGCAACATATCTTCATAGACTGTACATTCATCAAAGGGATCTAGGCTTTTTTTACACAGGAGGACAGAGCAGTTTCAGACTATCCGACACGAATAGATCTCACCACAATCTGGAGGGACCATGATATGGAGGGATGACAATATACACAAAACGCTAAAGGATATGTAGGCTGAAATAAGGACTACTCTTGGGGCAATACTTTGGAATTTGTAGCTAGAAAGAAATAATAGAATATTTAGAGATAAAATTCTTTATCTTGTATTTTGTTTAATACATATTCATGATATATTATGGTGGATGGGTACAACTATGGAAGAAGCAAAAGGGAGGATTCGGAACTCGCCCTACAAATTGAGACGCACGAAGGAGGCTGGTGCTGCAATACATAGTGGATCTTGATATATCCACTATCGAGGAGACGATAGAGGTGTATCAGGCTTCTATTCCCACCAGAGAGGTGCACAGAGACCAGATGTGACCACATTCGAAGAAGTTGACTACCCCATCCATTCCACCGGAGATTAGTACACTTGTTTTTTTGTTATTCTCTATTATATGTATTGATATTATCTCTTCTTAAAAAAAGATAAGACATGTATATCTACAGCATGTTTTGTTAAGTAATTTTAATAGAATGCGAGGAGCTAAAATCCACTGTTTTAGCTAAAAAATAAAATAAAATAAAATTCCAAACCAAAACATTGATGTATAATTGTGTCTTGAAATAAAGATTTCAGTAAACGTTTTACTAGATATCTTCAAGAGGATTTGGTATACATAATTATCCTAAACCTAAAATTAAGCATAATTAATTTCTTTTTGTTTGAAATTTCGTTTTTTTTTTTTTTTTTTTGAAATTATTGTCACACTCACCACCTAAGATGGATGCAAGCAGCAGCACTAAGGGATCCAATGCACCTGCCCATAATGAACTGTAATATTAGTTTGTTACTAGATTCGATCAAAATGTTTTTGGATGTGATCTTTAGATTCGAACACAATGTTTTTGGATGTGATATTTGGAAGGGTTCTTAGTAGATAAATTAGAGTGATTTGCTCAGAATAAAATTGCAGAACGCTTCCGCCTGCAATCGTAATAAATTAAACTATTCACACCCTCTCTATCGTGGAGATGGAGATCAGAAGTTCGTGGGTTCGACTCTCACTGTAATTACCAGTCTGTTTTCTGAAGTTCGTGGGTTTGACTCCGCTATGGTTGCCAGTCTGGATGATCAAAATTTCTCCTTTTCCTTTTGGATTACAATGAAAAGAAAATAAAAAAACAGATGGAGAGGACTTATAGATCGTCATGCTATCTTTTTACTGAAACTCATGGAATTCGAGGCAGGTATGGGGATCGGTACTTTCCCCGTTTACCCCATTGTCGTTTACAATCTAACATCGATGATTTGATGATTTTCAAGCTCGTTCTTGTTTTTTTCTATTCTTGGAGGAAGCACGAATTTCTTGCGCGCTAGAGAGATTTGGCCAAGTCCTATTCGAATTCTCTTGAGGGATATTTATAGGCCCCCGATTATTGATAGAGTTTCCTTGTAGATAAAATCGAAATCTCTTTGTAATCTTGATGAGATCTTTATAAGATATTTTATCAGATTTGCTCCAGATTCATTAAATCGGGTCATGTTTCTGCACTCAAAATCAATTAGAGTTAAATTAAAATTTATAGAATCATCAAACTCTAATGAAATTAATTTAAAGTTATGCATCTAAAAATCAATTAGAGTTTGATTATATCCTATTTAGATATTATGAGTTGTTACGACTTCTATTATTATCTGGATATTATGAGTTGTTAGGATTTTTGTTGTTGAGAGATTTTTGCTAACTAAATAAAATCTTAATAACAAAATTCCTAACAACTCATAATATTTACATAAGAAATAATTTCTGATTTGTTAGGTTTTATTATCTCAACATGTTTAATTTCCATAAATCGGTTCAGAAAAAGTACCAATTACTCTCTTTACTATATAGAATAGAAAGTTATAGAATTTTTATTTTGAATACTGCTGAAAATAGAGAAAGTATTATTTTTTAACGGGAGAGAAATTGATTGGTTCATGATAATATCTCTATATTTTACATAAACTATTTTTCATAATTATTATTTATGGAAAGTCAAAACTAAATTTTCATAAACCAATCAAGAAAATAAAAAAAGTGGAAAGGAAATGAGTCCTACTAGTATATTATTTATTTTTTTTTATTTTTTATAAATCAATCATTCTCTTAGTTTTTTTTTCTTTTCTTTAATGTAATTAAAAAAAAAATGCAGGACAATTCATATTGATTTGGTTTTATTCAGTACTTGAAAGGGAAAAAATAATATTTTTTTCCGAATCCGTCATACTTTATTTCAAACCTGTCTTTAACCAAAAAAGGACAGAAATAGAAAGAAAAAAAATCCCATTAAAATATAGTATTGAGGTGCGCTATCTTTTTCACAAACAGATGAGTTTTTTCTTAGGATATTTACTGGTTTGTCCCTCAAATCTTTATATATTATGATTTTGTCCCTCAAATCTTCATATTTAGGATTTTATCTCCCAAATCTCATAAGTTACAACAATTTAGTCCCCTTCTTTAACTTTTCCTAACACAGTTAAATATTTGACCATTTTACCTCTCTTTTCTTCTTCTCTTCCTCTTCTCTCTTCCTCCTCTCTTCTTCTTCTCTCTTCCTCCTCTCTTCTCATTTTCTTCATTATTTCTCCTCTCTTCCTCCTCTCTTCTCCTTTTCTTCATTATTTCTCCTCTCTTCCTCCTCTCTTCTCCTTCTCTTTTCCTCCTCTCTTCTCCTTTTGTAACTTAAGAGAGGAGGAAGAGAGGAGAAATAATGAAGAGAAGGAGAAGAGAGGAGGAAGAGAGAAGAGGAAGAGAGGAGGAAAATAGAAGAGGAAAAAAAGGGTAAAATGGTCAAATATTTAACTGTGTTAGGAAAAGTTAGAGAGGGGACTAAATTGTTGTAAATTATGAGATTTGGGGGACAAAATCCTAAATATGAAGATTTGGGGGACAAAATCATAATATATAAAGATTTGAGGGACAAACCAGTAAATACCCCTTTTTCTTTTTTCTTTTTAGTGTTTCCATTGTAGCGTAGCAAGGATGAGACCATTCTCTAATTGGCTTTACCTAAAGTAAATCACTACACAAAGATGATATATTTTTTTATTATCATCTCATTATCTTATAAAAATATTATATATTACTATACTCTAAAATTATTATCTCTCACAATCTCAACTATTATTACGTTAAAATGCAATATTTCAGCCTCTGATATTGTTCTTTATATTTATTTGTCAAGAAATAAAAGGTTTGGGATTACTTCGGTGAATGATTATTGCAAGGAAAATTCACAAAATCTAGAAATTTTTGGAGAAACTTACTATTTTTTTTTTTTATATATATATAACATATTATGGTAATTCTGATAGACATAAAGTTGAAATATTATATCGCTAAAATTTGGTGAGTTGATGTTTCTGATAAGAATGTTCTAAGATCTTAATTTATCAACAAATGTCCATGCCCATCATAGGTGTGAATATTACCTTGAAATATAGTTAATTTCATTTTCATTGCATAATTTATTAGAAAACAAATTATCCTAAAATTGTAAAGTTGCATCTGGAATAATCATGCTAAATTTTCTTTCTAGCTTCTTATTCCTTTGAAATACCATCCAATAATCCTAAATTTTATTTTATCGGTAAAACAAGTTTATTATTGGGAAATTCTAAATGTGCCCCATGTTTTTCTTAGTGAGCCCCATCACCTAATGTATAAATAATTACAAATTTGTCATAATTTTTTTGACAAAAAAACCTTAACCATTTTCTTAGTGTCCTCCATTCCTTTCATTTCCTATCTCCATTTTCCTTAGTGAGCCTCAAACTCTTCAACTTTCTCTCTCAAATCCTCGCACAATCAAGTAAAAAAAAAGAGGAAAACCAGATCTTCAAAATCCTAATTTTCCTAGAAATTTTCAATTTCGTTACTTGCATCAGTTTGCTAGGATTTGTTTGAGGTAATTTTTTTTTTTTTTGCAAATTCGAAAAGAAAAGTTCACTGTCGTGCATCCCGCCTGGGTGTGGGAATGGAAACACTGGTCGGAAAGTATACCCTGACCTGTACAATAATTGATCGGGTTGATAAATCCAGACGGTATTTGTATTTGGTCGGGGTCAAATTTCTGACCAGGTCTTTTTTTTTCTTTCAATTTTTAATAGAAATTTGTTGATAAGGTGAGGGTTTGTTGTAGATTTCATTTGGGAGTGTGATCGACATAAGAGGGGTGGATCTTTGGACAGAGGAGAGGCAAAGGGAAGGGAGAGAGGCGGAGTGAGATGGATTTCGTCGGGTGTGGGTCTGTTAGATTAAAAAGGAGAAATGATATTTGTGGAAAAGAGATGATGCTAAAAAAAAATAGTCATGTTTTAAAAACAGGTGGGCTCACTAAGAAAAACATGGGATGCATTTATAATTTCCCTTTATTATTTTTACAGGAAACTCTCCACCCTAATCAACCTGTGATCAAATCTCATCATACCTATTTCTAAACAATTTTTTATTTGATAAATATGAGAATCCGATTTTATAGATTGATCTTATTAGTGGAGCATCCGACTCTGCAACAAAAATGAAATAGATCTTTATTTTAACTAAATTTATTAATTTGGTCAATCGTTTCGAAATTTTTTTCCCAAATTACTAACACTTGGATAAAAGAAACTATACTTTTGAGTGCTTTTTCTCTTTGTATTAAAAAATAATAGTTATTGAGCCCTAGAAAATATGAAAAATAAAACAGAAAAAAACTTTGGAAATTGATTTTAGTATGTGTTAGTTTTATAAATCACGTGACTGCCAGAGAGTATTGGTTTTTGGGGTTTTTATATATCTGTTCCTTAAATCTTTAAAAATTAAAATTTAGTTCTCTAAATCTTTATATTTATAATTTAGTTATCAAATTCTTTAAGTTGTCACAATTTAGTCCCCAGTCATATTTTTAGTCCGAATTTCCCGTTATACCCCTGAGTTTCTTCACTTTAGTCATCCCTTCCCATTTTCTTCTCTCTTCCTCTTTTTATTGGGTTCCCCTCTCCATTCTTCTCTTCTCTTTCTCTTTTCTCTTCTTATTTGGCTCCCCTGAGTTACTTCACTTTAGAGATTAATTGTGAGGGAAGAGAGAGAGGAAGAGGGAATGAATGACTAAAGTGAAATAATTCAGGGGTATAACAGAAAATTCAAACAAAAATATGGCTGGGACTAAATTTTGGTAAATTAAAGGATTTGAAAGACTAAATTATAAATATGAAGATTTGAGGTACTAAATTCTAATTTTTAATTTAAGAGACAGATATGTAAAACCTCTTATTTTTTTTATACTTCTCTCAAAATTTCCGCGTCATTAGATAGATTCAGATGTTGCGGGAGTTTCCAAAGGAGCACACCGTTTTTCATAGTGAGCCCATCCTCTATTTTCAAACGAGAGGGTTTTTTAGTGGGCACACCAAATATCCCAATTATGCCCTCACTCTCTTTCTCTCTTTTTCCCTTTTTTCTCCTCCCACCTCCATTCTTCTCTCCCTCACATCTCTAAAGGAACCCAAAAAACTCTAGGTACTATTTTCCCACCATTTCCCACCTCCTATAATCTTTCATCTTCCTCTTCTCATTTCCCTTCCCTACCTCCTCCTCCTTTTAATTTATCTTCTCTCTCTTTGATTTGCTTTCTGCCGTCGCCGATCTGACGTAGCCGCCGGTGATCTAGATCACGCCCACCGTCCCACCCTCGCTTCTTAGGTCGAGATGGTCAGATCTTCTCCTCATTTAGTAATTTTTTTTATTTTGGTAATTTTTTTGGAACAAAGAATGCGAGAAACTTGGATATGATGGTCTTGTTGGATTGGAGAGGAGGAAGATGGGAGGAGGAGGAGGTGGGAGGGTATCGATAATAAAATTGAGGATGGAACATTGGGATTTTCGAGGTGTTGGTTTTTGATCATAAATTTTAATTTTTTATAAGTTTATTTATTCTTTTTATAAGTGTACCTTACAATTTATACTTTGATTAAAATTAATAAAAAAAATTAAAATATTGTAATGTTTGTTATAAAATACGCAAAATTTCATTAATTTTTCAATCGTGAACGGTAATGGTAAATTTTAATATGTCTTGAAGTTTCTAATATTGTTGTAATGGTTAATTAAGTAGCAAAAAAAAGATTTGAGTGCGTTTATATCTATATTTTAGATTCTATTGCAGCTTCAAAATTAGAGAAAATATGATATTTGTACGAAATTTAACTCCGTAACTACTTACTTACACGTTTAACTGATAGCTACAATTTTTTCCTATTATTGTTTTACAGAGATATGCACGCGCAGCAGCTCTAATTGATCCATTACTTGCGCAAGGTGAAAAAGCTTTCAAGAAGCGGCATGGGGTGTTATTTAGTGCTCTTGCGAAGATTAAAACCGTGCTAATTGGTTGCTCTCAACCAGAGGAACAAGTAGAGGATTAAGCAGATAAACAAGGCACTCCTGATACATCCGATACTATGAGAACGACTCGAACCACACGTCAATGTTAACTCCCAAGGAAGATACGCAAGCAGTGATTAGTTTAGACTCAAGAGGCAATGGAATTAATAAATTTTTTGTTGAGCCCGTAAACTTTATGTTCAATTGTTATTATGTACCTGATTCATTGATAGCTGAGTGATAGTGATTTATGATATTTTAAGATATTTTGAATTCAGTTTGTTTTTGCTTATGCTTTTAACTTTTGAATTGAGTTTGCAAATGAATCGATAGTGCTCATTTAAACTTTAAATTATTTGACTAAATGCATACTGATATAGGTTTTGTATCAGGTGTCGGGGTGTTAATTTTGAAGGGTCAATATATCGAATTATAGACGAGTTTTGTATTTATGTGTTATTGATGAAATCTCTACTTTGAAAGAGATAAACTTTGTATACAAATTTGATAGATGAATGAATTCTTTGTGTTTTTTGCATAATCAAATCTTGGATGCAATTATATTTTGATTTCTTCATCTAATAGGTTTTTATAACAAAAGAGCTTTTAAGAAGCGGTATAGAGTGTTGTTTAATATTCTTGCGAAGATTGAAGTCATATAACATGTCATGGATATGTTATAGTATGTTATAGAATTTTTTGAACTATATTTGTGTAATATGTATCTAATAATTTCTATAGTTTTAGACTAATATGAATTTTTAATTTATCTAAAGGATTTGCTGTTGCTTGGGATCGAACCAAAGGTGCTCGCATATGCGGTGAGAGTACTCACCACTAAAAACTTATTTATAATTGTCTGGACTGGAAATCCGGATAGAGGGTTTCTGTCTGGACTTCCAGTTCGGACGAAAATTTTCGTCCGGACTGGAAGTCTGGACAGAAGCCTACTGTTCGAACTTCCAGTCCGGACGGATATTGAACCGTCTGAACTGCTAGTCTGAACTTTGAGTTTTTTTGCGTTCATAATTTTTATCAATCCATATTGTTTTTAGGATTTTTGAGTAAACAAAAACCTAATAAAACTAATTTTCAAATTTTATTTGTGCGATAATTTAATATAGGAGAAGATTTGATAACAATCTTGTAATATGTGTGAAATTTTTAAGTGGGCCACGGGCAAAAATGGTGTGCCCTCTGGAAACTCCCGATGCTGCGAATCTGCCACGTCAAAATCGTAATAATACTCTTCGTCTTCCCGTTAAAAGGCGTGCAGGTTGCTTGCACAAATTCCACAACATCGCCTTCAATTTTTCACTCATCAAGCTCTCTCTCTTGCTTCTCTTCGTTCTCTCTCCTTTTAAAAAAAAAAAACCTAAATTTAAAATAGGTTTACATAGCGTGGATACGTCGTCGATGATGAGAGATTTCCTCGAGAAGTGCGGCGGCTGCGCGGTGATCGACGGCGGGCTGGCTACGGAGCTGGAGGCCAACGGTGCCGATCTCAACGATCCGCTCTGGAGCGCCAAATGCCTCGTCAGCTCCTCCGATCTCATCAGAAAGGTCCCACCTTTTTCACTTTCTTCACTGTTTCTGGGATCAAGTTCAAATTTTTGTGAATGCTCGATATTCAGTTGCTTGTTTATCAAAGTTTGGATCTTTTCTCATTGGTGATATGCCATCTCCTATTATTCCAACATAAAAAAAAAAAAAATCTCTGGAAAATGTTATTATCTGAATATGTATTAAGCGTATGCTTATCATGCTGAAAAATTTCTTTGGGAGCATTCCAGCCTAACGGTTATTTTGATATGAAATTATCTTTACTTATATTTAAGATATAGAATAGAGCTACTGATCAAATGGATCTCTGAAAGCAACTTGATAATTGTGTTACTATAATGCTATAGCTTGTAAGAAGACGGACGTTAGTGATGATGGCACTATAAAGGTGGCTATTTTGTCATTTAGTCGCATATTAATCCAGCCAGTGTTTAGGGGAAATTCTATTCATGCACACAACTTTGCTCGAGATGCCAACCTTGGAAACTTTCAAAAGATTACAAGTTGGCCATCGTTTTTTGGACTAAGTAGTCCATTCCTTAGTATCCGATCTAATTGAATACCGATCTGGTATTAATATCCGATCGAGTTTTATTTGAGTTGGATAGTAATATCCAACCCGGATGAAATGAGATGGAAAAGAGGGAGGGTTAGAATTGGAAAAAAGTGGACATGTTGTGTAAATATGGAATTGTTCAAAAATTAAAAGTGGCTGTAGATAGAAAGATGGGCATCTTGAGCAAAGTGATGTGCGTGAATAGAATTTTCTAGTGTTTAGATATGCGTGTTGAAAATTTACAATTTAGACATTTGTTTATAAAATCAAATACTTATCAGTTATTCTCAGTGGAGTCTACAATAGATCACCAGATAAAGATAGTTATATTACCAGATAGGTTTTAAACATTTGCTGATGTGTATGCATGTGCATGTATGTGTAGCGTTAAACTAACCATGTTGCACGTTAAACATTTGTTAGATTTAAAACATTCTACACCATTAAACTAACTAACTCGTGAGTTTGGCGATCTATTTTTAACCATTTGGATGTATGTTCAAAAAATATTTAAATTATTTCATTTTTTTTTATTGTAGCTTACCCCTTTGATCAGCGTGATTCTTTTTTGGTTCATGTAGCCTACCCCAAATATTTGGGATAAAAGGCTTAGTTGTTGTTGTTGTTGTAGCCACTTCAGATTGTAGATCAACAAGAACGATGTGGATTATTCATAAAAATATTCAAAAGTTAATTTTGAATGTGAAGAGCATGACCTCAAATCTTTCTAGAAGGAGCCAAGTCTATTTCTCTCTATACACACACCCATATATATAGTTTATCATATTTTGAGCTACCCGATATACAATATCCTGCATAATATTGGTCCGATATTTTCGATTTTGATACCCATTGATGACTAAATGATGCCAATACTGATTTCGATATTTTAGACCTTCGTTGCTGGTAAGTCAGGCATGGTTCCTGTCTCTAGAAAGAGTTTGAAAGCCTCTTCATGTTCTAGAAGATCTGAAGTGGATGGTTTTTGTCGGATGAATTTTTAGGAGTCCGACTTCTGACTGATAGACCTATTTTCTTTTGGATTGAAGATGATAATGATCTAATGTATTCATTCATCTTCTTCTTCTTCTTCCCCCTTATCACATGCCTTCCTTTGCTGAGATTAGTGCATTGTTTTCTTATATAGCACATCTTTACTGATGCAGGTCCATTTAGACTACCTTGAAGCAGGTGCAAATATCATAATTTCAGCTTCCTACCAGGTATTTTCTTTTGTATTATTTATAATACCGGCTTAGCTGCAGTTACAAACATGGTTTATTTTTTCTCATGGAGCAGGGAACTATTCAAGGTTTTGAATCTAAAGGATTTTCTAGAGAAGAAAGTGAAGCTTTACTGCGTAAAAGTGTTGAAATTGCATGTGAAGCACGAGATGTATTTCAAAAGAGGAGTTCAAAACAGCAACCTATTTTGGTGGCGGCCTCTGTTGGCAGCTATGGAGCATATCTGGCAGATGGTTCCGAGTACAGGTAGGACTCTTGAGCTCTTTTCTACCCATTCAACATTACTTTCATATATGCTTATCTGTTGCCTCTATATTAATTGTGTTTTTTCAATGTTTGTAGCGGAGACTACGGTAAATCAGTTAATGTGGAAACTTTGAAAGATTTCCATAGAAGAAGAGTTCAAGTTCTTGCGGAATCTGGCGCTGATTTAATTGCATTTGAGACCACTCCAAATAAACTAGAAACCCTGGTATATCAAATGTCTTTAACAACGGCATATACCAAGTGTCCTTTAGTAACTAACTTGTTGGTCAACCACACATAAACTGGATATGATGACTATTTTGGTTGTAGATCTATCAGTTTGGTATTTATCTTTATGTACTAACCTGCTCGTGTGCCCTTTAAACCTTTCCGAAGAATTCTGTATAGTTGATGGCCGGAACATGCACGGTCATAATTCAATTTAAGTTTGTCAACCATTAATTTTTAAATTTTTAATTGATATGCTAAATGGTAGTTCTATTTTTGCTTAGGCATAATGTATTGGATTTAGTCATGATTATGATTGGGTGCTTGTACAGGCTTATGCGGAATTGCTTGAGGAGGAAAATTTAAATATCCCAGCGTGGTTCTCCTTTGATTCAAAGGATGGAGTTCATGTAGTTAGTGGCGACTCCTTAATTGAGTGTGCCTCTATTGCCAATTCATGCAAGAATGTTGTGGCAATTGGAATCAACTGCACACCTCCGAGATTTATACACAACCTGGTCCTCTCTATTAAAAAGGTGCTATACTTTTCACCTGCCATTTTCCCCTCCCTATCTATGTGATGCTTTCATGTTATTTGCGTGTCCTAAACTTAGTCCTTGATGTGCATTTATATTCTCATGTTTCCTGTATGGTGAACATATATCTTGTAAACTAAACTTTACAGATACATGTGATCTCCTGAGGTATGTTTAGTACCTTTGAATATTATCAGAAAATTGCTATTTCCAGTTCGATCATACATTTTAATTTTGGATTACAGCGTTGTTTCATTGTTGGAGGTGAATCTTCTATTAAAGGAGAGTGGGAATAAGTCCGTACTATGTTCTTCAAGTGAATTGACAATCATAGATGTGTCTTTCCAGGGGAATTATTTGAAGTTTTGAACTCGGTTTAGCCAAGGAAGTTGATAATTCACTAACTAATACTTCAGAATGATACTTTTTAGCTTTGAGCATGATGAATACAGAGAATGGCTCGTTGACTTTCTGTAAAAGCTTTGAATTAACACTACTATCTGATTACTCCTTTTTTGAGTATTTACGGCTTCAACTGTGAAGCTGGACATTCTAGGTGAATTAGTTGTACTTCCACCCCATGTTATTGTTTCTTGTTGCAATAGAAGAAGTTCAATATAACAACATAATGAATGCACATGACAATGAAATCAGTTAGGTGAATCAATTTGTCATGTACTGTAAACTTGTGAGAGATCTTCTATCAAGAGAATGACTCGATTGATCAATGCTTGAATTAATGAACTTAAACTCATTATGATGGGCATTTCTTTTTACCTACTTATTTTTGAAAGTCGAAACAACAAAGTCCCAAACCATTTGACCAAAAGAGGGAGAGTTCCTATCAAAATATCAACTGCTTCAAATTCTGATACACTCCCCCAAGATTGCTATGTGTCAAGAGGTTACGTCTTCATTGTTCCCACTCATTGTGCGACTTATCCTTGTATTTGATTCTGAGCAGCTTCCTTGATTATGAGCGGAATAATCTCTTTATATATGCCTAGACACCACTTGGCAATTGTATGAACGTTATTTTCAATGTCCCCAGAAGAGTTGGTATTGGTTCTCTGTATCACTTGACCTTAGTTGATTTGCCTTATTTTGTTAATTGCTCAAGCTGTGGATCCTTTTTTGGGTCTGAGGCTAATTTTATCATGCATGTAAAGACAAGTGTCGGCCACTACCCGTGAATTGCAAGTTCCAGGCAACAACCATGTTGGTTTTTATGCATGCTTTTCTTGTCCAAACATCAGATTTATACTTTCTTAATTACTAGAAGAATGAGCTGTAAGTGGGGTTTCAGGGCATATTTCAGAAAATTTGCCCGGGCAACCATCTAACTCATGTTCTTTAATTACTAGAAACATAATTTATTTGCTACCAGTCAAATTTGTTTGTACACAATACATATGCTTGCCTTCTGTGGATAAGATATATAATGTGTGAGTGGGCGACACTAAATGTGCCCAATAGGGATGTAAAATTTTCTTATTCAACCGACTGGTGGCAAATGTTGCATGTGATTTGTGAGTATTACTAACAGGAAAATGTTTATTTTTGTGCCAATACATATAATCTATGAGTGTTATCACGACATGCCACTTTTATCTTCGTTCCATGGTCATCTGTCATATAGTAGCACGAGTTTCGTTGAGATATGTGATGCTTCATTTGGATGGATCCGAAGAATATGCTAAAAACTGTTAAAAAGTTTGGATTAGTTCCTGCTAATAGTTGGATCTTTGACCAACAAAAAAAGAACCCAAAAGAACGGTAATGTATTGCAATTATCTTGATAGCAATTCACAAAATTTAACCTGGCATGTAACCTTTTGCTGTTTAACAATTCTCTGCAGGTCACTGAGAAGCCGGTTTTAATTTATCCAAATAGTGGGGAAACCTACGATGGCCATAAAAAGGAATGGGTGGTGAGTAAACTTCTATGCATTGTTCACACTGAAATTTTTCTCTTTTCTCGTATAAACCAATTTACCAGTTTTGAGCTTTGGTTAACTATCACAGACATCTATACTAAAAACCCAAAATTGTGATTGGCATTGTTCCAATCTGGCCTTTCACACATAATCTCTTTGTGGGCCTTTTTGGTTAATAGGAATCTTCAGTCTTCAAGTTTGTGTAGAGCTTGGAATACTTTATCACAAGTTAATTGATCTAAATATTCGACAACAATGTTTCACTTCCATAAAATATCACGAGCAGAACACCTTTAGCCGTTTCTGATGGAAAATCAATTTGTCAGATATTATAGATAACGTTCTTCAACCAAGAAGAGCTGTTGGTGGGTGATTTATTGTGGATTAGAAAGTGGAAAGATAAACCAATAATACATTTCAGTTGCTATTAGAAAGTTTTTTTTTTTTTTTAATTATTCGATTGAATGTCATATGAACCTTCTATTTGTCACCTTCAATTTTGCTTGACCTACAATGATGCTTAATTAGAATATGGCAGTTATATCAGCAGTCATTTAATACAACAACAAATGACAACAACTATGCATTTTATCCCGATTACTTGGAGTAGGCTACATGAACCAGAAGAGAACCACGCCGGGTCGATCACATGATAATCCTTCTCAACTCATTCCTATCAAGCAATATGCCTTCATTTAAGCTTCTAACATGAATTTAATTCTGTAAAAAACTCTTTGCAGGCCTCTGCAGGCGTTTCAGATGAAGATTTTGTTTCGTACGTGAGCAAATGGCGTGATGCAGGGGCTTCCCTCATCGGAGGTTGCTGCAGGACGACTCCACAGACCATTAGAGCCATATGCCGGGTTCTAAACAAGGACTGAGATAACTATTTATCGGAGTAAATAGTCAATCTGAGCAGTTCCAGTGTCTGTCTATATCTGTAATATGCGAGCAGTGTACGTCTTATAATGGAGAAGAAAGACCGAGTACGTACAGGTGCTGCTGTATTGTAGAGGGGAGATCATAATACCGTCTGCAAGTTATCGAAGTTGAACAATAAGCAAATTTAATTTCCATATGTTTCTGATAGATTTTTCTGATAAATGTATTGCAACAGGCCAGGCCAAGCCAAACCATAAGGGAAAATACTGTAGGATCTAATAGGGATGAATAGGTTCAGCTGGCTCTGGCCAAGTCGACCGGCTTTGATTGGACTCGGTTGGAGTTTGTCCGGAGTCGGGAGGCTGACTTCTGTCGGAGTCTTGCTTTGATACGATCGGAGGTGGTCGAGACAGGCGGCGGTTGAGACGGAGTTGGTCGGAGTTTGACTTCTTCCTACTCCATTTCCTACAGATTTCACTCTTTAATTATGATCGTTATTCTCTAATTAATATTTTATAATAAGTATGTATTAATTAGAATGTGAATTTAGGTATTAGTAAGATAATTCACCTGATTAAAAAAGTAAGAAGACTGTGACTCTTTAAATTTCAAGATCAGGTGAATTTAAATATAAATTAATAAGAGAAATAATATGACTAAATCGATTGTCTTTTCAAAATCCAAGATCACCAACCAAGAGAAAGTGGGGAGTGTTCTTATTCTTTGTGCTAATTAAATAATTAATTAAATAGTTAAATAAATTAATTAGGTGGAGAGGTAATGAGTCCAAATAAATACCAAATCCAAAAACTGTCATCCTTCGATCAATTTTGTCTGAATTCGATCATTTCTGACCAATTCGGAGTTTGTCGAAATTCAGAGTTGGAGTCGGTCGGAATTTTTTGAACTTCGGAGACTTTAGTCGGAATTTTCTGAACTTCGGAGACTTTGACCATATGTACATTCTTAGCGAAAAAGTACGATAAGCCCAACTCTTGGGAGGCCACAATCCGGAATCTACGCAAAAGGCAACAAGAATCAACATGAGGTTAAACACTTAACAAATTATCATCAAAAGAAATCAAGTCTCCAAACAAAAAATCAAATCCATCTAAAAAAAGAAACTAATAAATTCTTAGATATACAATTTTTATCTTCTCATAAATTCTTTACTATAAATACCCCTTTCCCCATAGGTAACGGGAATCGATTCTTCAACAATAAAGAGGATCTACAACTATCAACAAAAGAGAATCTCTCATAACTCATAGATTACAGAGAAATTTAGGGAGAGAACTTAAAAGAAAAATGGAATAAAGGTCATTGGAGAGTGCCTCAAAACTCAAATTGAAAGTTTTCTTACGCTACGTAATAACTGAAAATAAATTACGTTATGTTATGTTATTTATTATTATTTTTTAGTAATTCTATATTATTAGTTATTATTATTTTGATTATTAGCGAAGTGCTATAATTTTCTTATTTGATTAGTTGTTTGCTTGTTTTATTACTTATGAAATTGCTAACTTCCTAATTTGCAATCGTTTCCTTATTCACTTATTATAATTACTTTCTGATTGCTGAAATATCTTACTTTTTGATTCTATTGAGTTTTTAACTTAACTGAAATTAACAATTACAAATAAAATAAATTGAACATTATAAAATATTAATTACAAAAATGACAATAACTGAAATTAAAAATAAAAATTTGGAATCTTGTTTCTTGTTTAGATAATGACTGGAATTACAGTTCCATACTTAAGATAATTTATAAAGATAAATATGAAAATTATTGTAAAACTTAATATAAAATTAAAATATATTATGTATTACAAAATAATTTTATATTCTTTTTTTAGAAATTTTAAATTTATATTTTAATTTATAAAAAATATTTTATATAGTTTTATATTAATTTTTATTAAATAAATAGGAAATTACATAATTTGCGTTATGCATTACGCTAAATACGATATAGCCTAACAAAAGCAAAATGTTATGCTACTGTTATCGCTATTTTAAACATTAAATTGTCTAAAGTTATAGTTAAAAAAAAGGTCCGTGTCATTAGATTATATGATGCGTCATGTAAAGGCACCACTAATGTATTATGCGTAATTTACAGATAATCTTGTCACTCTAACTCCAGATTTATATAACAACAGTGTGAGTAAATCTCCACGAATCACTATTCTGGTTTACTAATTACTGTATTTACGTCAGCAATATTTTTTCTCAGTGCACCTTTAAATTTAATTCAAAAAAAATTAATTTCACATTTTGGATGGAGAGATTCAAACTCATACAAATTAAAGAGGTCATGTTTATTATCTACGTTCTACTGTTTTCTTTAGAATGGTTTTATTAGATGCAAGTAAGATTTGAATTCTTGATCTGTTATATACCATTTTTTTTTACTCAAACTCATGCACATATTTTTTTTGTAATATTATCCAAATTAAACTGGTATTTATTGTGCGTCCGACTAGAGCTGGAGTAATTCATGAAATTCGTACTTTTATGATTTGATGCTATTAAGAAATTCATGAAATTCGTACTTTTATGATTTGATGCTATTGAGAATGAAACTCAAAATTTCTTTTTAGATTGAAAAGAATGATGTCACTAGAGACACAGCTTATTGGTGATCTAAACTGACTGTGGTATCTGTCCTATCAGTTAGAGGAGGGACAAATAAGGCGGTTCCAATAAAAACTACAATTTCATTAAATAAAGAGAAAAAACTAATTAATTGACAAAAAGAAAAGGGAGTAGAAAATGTTATAATTTTTCTTTTTTGTGCAAAAGTAATAGAATGCTCACCACATTTGACCTAGTGAGCACCACATCTTATATTGAAGTGATGAGCATCTTAGGAGAACATGGTGCTCACTAAGTCAAATTCGGTGCGCATTAGAATTTCCCCAAGTAAGTTGGAACCGAGCACCCGAACCCAAACTCGAACTTAACCCGCGACGATCGGCCGCCTCGCACGCGGCCGCTCTAAACCCTAAAAACAGAGAGAACCAAGAAAAAAAAAAAACCTAATTTTTTTAGATTGATCGAAAGTGCCGCTAGCGCTTGCAAACGATTCCAGTTCGTGGCTCTAGCAGCTGCGAAAAAGATTGCTCTACAGGTATGTCATCAATTTTTTTTACACGGTATTATATTGTACATCAAATTTAGTTTTCTTTTAGTCCTGGAGTAGTAAAGATTGCTTCTTTAATCTGTCCTAATGGCTCGTTGCTCTCTGTTGTTATTCTATGCTCTACTTTGTTGGGATGCAATCCAAGTGTTTGATGTTTTGCCTAAATGGATCGAATGAGTCGTTTAACATAATTTCTGAGGTCTTTGCGCATAAATATGTCGGCAAAATGTTTCTATTCTAGTTGTTTCATAGTTTTTGTTTACTTATTCATGTTCTGTTAACATATAAACTAAAATTTACATTTAACTCCGACTTTTTGGGGAAGATTAAGTTGGTTAGATACTTGCAGCTTGAGGGTTAAATCTGTTAATGCTTCGATGCTATGAAAATAAAAAATAATAAAACCGGTAGAAAGGCGTGAAAAGTTAATGAATCATTATTTTAGATACTTACACCTTGTTAATTGGCATTTTATTTGTTATTGGAATGAAATTTGCAATAAATCCATAGCACATATGTCAAGATTAGTATTAAAAGTCGTCACATTTTGGTGGGTATTTTTGTTGCATACCCTTTTTCTTTCTATTGTTGTAACATTTTTTTGATAAAAATATATGTTGTAACATTTATACTTGTTTTTTTTATGAAATGTCATTCATTCAACACTTATTAGAAATATTGCAAGCGAAACAAACTAAAATCATGTTATTTGTTATGAGATATTTATCTGCCTTGACTTTTGAATTCCAATGCAGTCTCTCTTTACAACATGGCCCTTAATGTTTTCCTTTTTGCGGGTCTGTATTCGTAAGTACAAATAATTTCTTGTAACTTTGTCCCTCAACTTTGATAACTATCTTGTTGATTGTTGAGCTGTTTGCCAAAGTTAGTAACTAGTTTACTCTTCCACTTCTTCAACAATAAATGATTCTTATATTCACAGCAATTTTAAATCATTTTTTTTATTAGGCTTATGCAAGCTGCAAGGAAATAACACATGTTATGTTGGAAGATTCAACAATTCATTTCTCACCTTTCCTACGGATGTTATAGTAAATTAGGCTAAATTATGCATATCCCCTTTCGGAAGTTGAAAACAAAAAGAATTATCTCCCCTACTATTTTTACCTAGCACTTGCCTGAAGTTTAAAATGGTTAGCACTTCGATCCTATGGTTAAGCCACCCACAAGCACCACTTTTGATAATGAGGTTACTATTCTTTTGCAAATGGCCTGGACTCCATGGGGAGCAGTAGTAGGGAATCTTGGACAATGGACGAAAGCCATCCCTTCACAGTTAGAAAAAAGAACGAATTAATCGCCTAAAAATTCAACTTAAATCAAAATAGGCAAGGATAACCCTTCTGATTCAAAAACGGTTATTGATTACTAAGATATTTTTTTGATATAAAGGATCTAAGCCCCTTTTTTTTTGGTAATTAAATTTTGAATGGAATAATTAACCTATACCATAGACTTCAAGAAAGTTAAAACCTAATATATAAATGTTAAACACTAACATCTAACCTGAATACTATTTCTTATCCAATGCATGCATCTTGCCTTAGCTGAAACTCTGTCTACCCCTGATCCATTCCAATCTGTATTCCTGGCTTGAACTCGAATTTACATTGACTATATGCCTCCATAACCTGTACAGTACTTACTGTATGCAAACCTTAACCCCATATACATCCATAAACCTATTTTTATATAACTAAACATAATCTTAGCATAAACCCAAATACTAACTTGAACCAATTATAATGGCAAATAATAAGGTACTGCTTCTGCATCTCTACATTTTTGACATGTTTATGAAACTATCTTTACATCTCTACAGTATCCACAACATTTGATGCTTGTATGTGGAGTGGCATCTTCTTGTCGACCATACATCCTCCACTGCAACAGTGGACCATATTTGTATAGTGAATTGACGAAAGCACAGGTTCATGTACTTTAGGATGGGAATGTATTATTAAAGTCTCCATTCCTGAAGGCTGAAGCTATCTTAGAATATTCAAGTCTCAAGTATGTAAACATATAGGGGTTGTAGTTGAAGCTAGTCCACCTGGCATGGTACTGGAAGCAAGCATTATAAATATTTTACATGAGATTTTTGAAGGGCAATCTGATTTTTAGATTTCATTTATTTAATCAAACATAAAAACGTTAAAATTTTGCGTTTGATAATGCATTCATTCACTTGTTCTACTTGTTCATTTTTCCAGAATATTCTTTTTCTGCATCTACAGAGTCCAATGGAGATTGATCAGAAACCAAATGAATGTTTCGGTGTGCTGTTGAAGCAAGGGGCCGAAGCTGTATGTTATTGTTATTATTGTTTTCATTTTTCAAATCTTTTGTTCTTTTCTCTTTACGTTTTCTTTTGACTCTATTGTTTCTGACTATTGTTCTTGTTATTCCAGAGGGTGTTTGAGTCGACCTTTGTTGGGCGCCAGTCCATTGTTAAAGAACGTTTTTCAAAGAAGTACAGGCATCCAATTTTGGACTCAAAATTAACTCTCAAGCGCCTAAATGCGGTCAGTTTAATTGGATGTTCATGTTTCACATAGACATTCCTAAATTATATAAAATTTAAGCTTTCAGCTCCTTTCAACTTTTTTCTGCATTGAGTAATTGCTTTTATCAGATTAGGATTTATAGTATCCTGCAAAATGATAAGCTACTCCCATACTCTCTCATGCTTGATTTAATACATCGCCCCTTTCAGTGTTATGAATAAGCTATTTAAGTATATATGCTGCTATTGTTTATTCCTATTTAAAAAAACTTGCCATACATTTTATTATTCTATATCAGGAAGCTCGGTGCATGGTGAAAGCAAGACGACTTGGAGTACCAACTCCAGTGTTGTATGCCGTTGATCCATTGCTGCATACACTAACCTTTGAGTATGTGGATGGACTGTCTGTGAAAGAAGTACTCCTAGATTTTGGGGCAAATGGCATTATCGAGGAAAGGATGAATGACATAGCCACACAGATTGGTGATGCAGTCGGAAAGTTACATGATGGAGGTCTTGTGCATGGTGACTTGACAACTTCAAATATGCTAATTAAGAGAGAGACAAATCAGCTGGTAAACCTTAGTCCCATCTATCACTTCCCAACACTTGGGCTATGCACATTAATGCCCACATTTTTGTGCAATGAGTTTCTCAATTATATGATTTTATGAATAAAACTTATGTTATTTTGTTCCCTGAATGAACTATATATTTACTTACAGGTACTAATTGACTTTGGTCTCAGTTTTACATCAACTCTTCCAGAAGATAAAGCAGTAGATTTGTATGTGTTAGAGAGAGCGTTGCTATCTATGCATTCATCGTGTGGGAATGTGGTAAGCGAAAAATATTCTGCTTTATGAAGGTTGATAAAAATCTAGTGCTTGTTTTATGATGTTAATGTTGTCGCATCTGCATGTATGCAACGTCATCATTGTCATCTAAGTGTAAGGATTCTTGCCTTGAAAATAAAGTTAGATATTAAGCAGAAGTCTAATACGGTCTGCTAAAAAAGTAGTAACCAACTTTTTGATTGGTCATAATTGTGATGCCAGAATCAATTTCTTGAGTTGGCGTAAATTCCTGGCAAGTATATTTTCATTGTGAGAGATTCTTGCTATAAAACCAAAGGCAAGTTTATGGAAGGAAATTACAGCATAAGTAGTAAAGAGATGAGAAGTTCAAGCAGAATCTGTAACCAAACATATCCTTAGGATCCATTAGGACACTTCAAACACAATGTCAATAAAGAAGTAATGTCTAAACTTTATCGACAATGTCAAAAAAGGTCATTAATCTCAAGTCACCTCTTTATACAGATTTGTAAGAATAAATCAATAAAGACATACACTCAATTGAGGACTATAACTCCTAGCCTCTAAAATTAGTTGTTATCTATAAAACTAATTAAATGGCTTATTTACATAATAATTCCCGAACATTTTTTCTATTTTTGTAGGTAAACCTCTGTGTGTTTTTCCCTGCAGTTACATAGCATAATGTTTCACTGAACTTTACTATCTTTTGTCAACCTACAGTTGGAACTACCTACATATTCCAATATTACTAGGATATGTCATTTCTGGTCAACTTTACCCCTTGGTTTAATTTGCAGACCTATTTGTTTCTTTACGGTCCTCTATTCATTAGTAAACTCTAAACCTATTAAGAGACTGCTCAAAAGAAACAATAAATGAACATAACTTAAAAGAATATGAGAACCTGTCACCTAACTTTCAAAGGGGGATAAAAAAAGAAAATCCATCAGAACCCGTCTATCATGAGACAAGGAAGGGGAACTCATCACAACCCAACTCCCAGAGTACAAGAAAGGTGCACCTATCAAATTCTCATCTTCTTTCTTCGTAAATTCAAATTTCTTCATGGATTCTTTTCTAATCCAAGTTCCTTTCCTCCTATGAGAAAATCCAGCAAAACAAATATGATAAGTATAACTTTCCTCTCAAATCCATCAAAATCTGCCTCAAGCGATACCATTTTTATTAGAAATGGAACCTATTAAACCCATGTCTAAGATCGTAATTACCTCTAGGGTGGGGGTCTTTTATCTTGGCATGGATTATGTTTTGTGGGAGATGTTGAAATTAGACTTATGTTTGAAACATGTGATGCACTAGGATGTTCATTTAAGGTATAGTGGGGTTGGCCTCTCCATTAATTCATGAAACAGATAAATTGCAACTCAATGCTAAATTTATCTTTTCTCATTAATAAATATGCACATAAATTCCTAATTTTCCAATCTTGCGAACCCTGATCCACAAGAAAACCCTAAATCCGTTGTTTGCAGAATGAGTATTCTTGTTACAAACTAAAATTGAAAATCCTACCTATGTTTATTTAGTGCCGTATCAGTCCTCAAGAAACTCATAAGATCTCGTGTCGGATAATGTTGAACCATTTGATATTTAAGCAATGTAGAAGGATCCTTTGACATAAGAACAAGATTACCAAAACTGGAAAGCCGTGCAAGTGTTTAGGTGGTTTATTGACTTGTATTAAATTGGACTTTTAAATTTCTTTTTTAATTATTTAACATCTATGCATTTAAATGATTAAGATTTCATTTTTGTTTTTCTTTCTATTTCTCTTAAAACATGAGTTGATCACTACAAGTTTGATATGCGTTATATATAGATGAATATTGATATTGATAATGTGATGTCGTGTTCTTACATACTACTATTGAAGGATTTGCCGCGTTTGCATACTTTTATGTGTTGTATCCTAGATTTTATGGATATGGGTACGAGTATCTAATACATACAAGTACATGGTTTGTGAGATTGTAAGAAACACGGATATGGATTCGTTGTGGATACAATATAACTAAAAATGTTTTTTTATGTACATTTAAAAATAATAATAACTCAAGTCATGTTTCAGTTGAATAAATAGGTTGTAATTCGCGTTGGTGAAAGATGACTCGACAAGTATCAAATTGGGGGAGGGAGGATCAATCTAAATTAAATTAGATGATAAATATGGAAGAAGATTTGAGTATTCACTGATTACAAGTACTTGGAGTTTTACAAATTGATAAGTTTTAATTATGATAAAGGCTGGTATAGAAATTTAAATCAGACAAACATCATCATTCAAATTAGTCCTATTGTAGTCCAATAAACAAATCTACTGTAATATTCTTACTCAATTAATCATCATTTTCTAGAGCATAACCATTAAAAATTAATTGAAGTGGACATTAAAAAAGATACTATCGTTAAGGTGGGTATGGTAAGGTACAATAAGGATCTTATTGTTACCCTATGTACCAGAACTTTAACCCTTACTCTATTGGGAAAGTTTTAAATTCCATAATATGTATTGTATCATTTGATCATTTATGGTATCAATCAGTAATATCATGTGTATCTTATCGGTGAAATCGAAATTATTGGTAATCCTATAGGTGTAATCGAAATTATCGGTAACATCAAACTAATATTGTACAGTATGTCGAATATTGGATACCTCAAAATCAATATCAGGCGATATTTAAAACCTTATTATAGGGTAATTTGTAATTTACGGTTACCCTACCTAACGGGTAGAATTTTTCTTGTAGAATTTTTCTTTACCCTAAAGGAAAATAGGTAAAATAGATAAAAGATAAAGGAAGAAATAAAATAAATATATGAATGGAAGGCTAAAAGAAAATACAGAAAAAGCTACATTTTCTAATTAATATGTTCGTGAAAATAAAACCAAGTAGAGATCTCAAGCTAAAATCTATTCAATATTCCAAGTTTCTCATTAATTTGGTTGTTCCTCAAAAAGTGTTGGTCCATATATAAGAAACTAATGTTATGCACTACTAAGAATATTAATATCATTTATTATTTTATTTTAAAAGGGTAAATGGGTAGAGCAAGAAAATCTTGCCTTTACCCTACCCTAATATATATATTAGTAAGAAAATGTTAACCTTGCCCTATTATATAGACAGGTAAGAAAATCTTACTGTTACCTACCCAGCTGGATAAATGGGTAAGAAAAACTTGCCCTTCCCCTAAAAAATAGAGTAAAAAGGTTAGGATAAACGGGCTTTCCCTTTCCCATTGCCACATGTAGCTATCATTTTTTTTTTCTAACTTTACCTTTCTTCTTTAATATCATACGTCACTATTCGTTGTGTCCTTTCCATTGGCTCATTGTCTTCATCGTGCACTGCCACTTGCGTGTAGTTGGGAGCCATGGTGACAACTGAGAAGAAAAGGGAAGGGAAAGTGGATTAAGCTTAGTGGGTACGGATTTGCTTGCAAAGACCCAATAACAATTATCTGTCAAACGTCAAATATTTTAATTCACAAGTCCGCTAGATTTCAGCATGTATCCAAACCCCATTTTAACTCGAGACCGACCAGATTCGTCCCATAAGAATCTTATTCGAATCCCCTGCATATCAATGGGAATACATATTATATTCATACCCAGATATGGATACGTAGAGTTTCATGGTCAATCACTGCATCATAGGTCATATCCATGCTGCATGACCATGTCCATGCTCCATAGAGTCACATTGTCCCACATCAATTATGTGCCTGAAAAAATATATGGCATATGGTTGTCACCGTGACCTCAAAATTAATCGTCGCTTGGAATTTTTTGGAGGAACTATTCGAAAAACTTATAAGATGAAAGTATAACTAGGATGGATTATTTTATCTCTGGGGAAGTTCTTACTTAGACATTCTACAAATGGTGACATGGCAAATTGGATCTCTGCACAAAATTTCAGTAATTATGTAATCCAGTTAGTTATTATTTTGCTTTTTAATTAACTAATCACTAAGTTTGGTTGTACCTATGAAACAATCTTTGAATTTATTTGAGTTATGAGTCAGTTATTGTTTTCAAAGTGTGATGTTTCAATAATGTATTAAGTGTCGAATCTGATGGAAGTGGGTGAAGAGTGACTGAATGATGAACTAAAGTTGTCACAAGACTGATGCAACTTCTTCTCTCCTTTCTCTCCTCTCACTTTCAGGTGCACCAGCTCATCTTTGCAATCCGACTTTACTTGGGTGGTTAATATCTCGAAATCCCTATGGAAACAAGGTTTTCGTTTAGCACCTTCATCAGGCATTGAAATCAGAAATTATCAGACCCGGGAAAAACACTGCCACTTTGTTTTTGTCAATAATTCACTGGGACATGATAGTTCTCATTTATTCAAGTAATATTAGCTTAATTTTTTGATGGAGGAACTGGCGTATATGTTCTGTATATGCAATTAAGCATCCTTAGGCAAGGGTAATCTCGGGGGGATTAGTGCTATTTGGGAAGTCCTTTTTCGTTTGTGGCACAAATGGTATCAAAGCTAATTCTGGGCAGGGGCTACAAGACTAACTGCCCCACAAATCTGAATGCCACATGGAGTTTTATGCTACAACATACAGACCTAGGTGTGGTCAATTACAAGTGTCTGTGGTGAGAACTCCTCATGGCCTAGATTTTGATGCTTATTGCTTGTATTTGTATGGGCTAAAGTGTTCATCTGACGAGAATGATGGATACTAAAGAAGGGGGTTATATAATTACCCCAAAATTATAGTCTCACATTAGCCGTATCTGTAAGGTGCTTGGTGCAAAAAGTATTGGTAAACTAAAAATAATAATCTTCAGGCATTTTTGGCAGAGAACCATGATAAAAATTTCACTCTCAGGTGTGTTTGGGTGGAATAGTGTAGGACAATTGGAAGTTCCCTTTTCGGGCTTATTTTTTCAGGTTACGTATATGGATAGAGGGAGGGACCCTCCATAAAAAAAATAATAATAAAAATGAAAAGAGTACATAAGTAAGCTCTAGAATAAGAATTAGAGAGTATCTAAAATGCTTGAGAAGGAAACTTGAAAAACTAATTTTACCTCAACAAAGTCCCTTAGGGCATTTTAGATGATAATAGCTTATCTACAGTTACCATCCTTTAGGGGTGTACTAACTAAAAATATGTTGGCTATTTGAGTTATGGAAAAACCAGGTTGGGTTATTTCATCTGCATAAGTGGTGAAGCTTTTGTGTATCATTCTGTAAATAAGTCCAAAAAAATGATAAAAATCTCTAAATTCGTCTATATCCAGGAAGATGAGGAACCTATCTTATTTGCATCTTCAGAGCTACCTCTCTAAATTCTCCTAGATTAAGGAAGAGACTGGAATATGAGAAGATGATAAGATCTATTAGGAACTTCAATTATTGTGAAACACTGTTATAAACTGAGATGCTGGATTGAATCTCAGTTCCACTACAACCTGGTGAATTTGATCAGCTGCTTCAGTCTATTATCTGGCAGAACGCTATTCTGCCAGGTGTATTGATAACTTTTAGTTTCTTGTCTGAAACCTCTTGATCGTCACATGTCATGTTAAACTTTTTTCCAGCCACTAAGGTGCATGTTTGACTCACGCTTACATATTCATAATGTTTTCCTAAGTGGCTTGGTAGAATGGTTAATCAATGATCTAGTGATAGTATCCACAAGGAAGGGGATTATGTTGTGGACCTGGTGGTGTTCTTTTTTCTTACAATCATGGTAAATAGTATTAAAACATGCAAGCTAGACAAAGCTATTATTATTAGTATGCTCCTTGGTATATAACTAGTGTACCCCATAGTGCTCTCTCTCTCTCTCTCTAAGCACTCTCTTGATTTATTCTGTTTTGAAGCTAAATCTAGTGGATAATTTTGAATACTATTAAGATATCCTTCATAGAGTTCTTGTCAAATTGTATACCTCTCTCCTGAGTTCTGTGTTCTTGCTGTTGACAGTCTGCAATATTTATCAAAACCAAAATTAATCTACTATACATAATGTTATTCTGCGACTTCACTTTCAGACTAATGATTGTTATTGTTGTGCCTTCCTGATCAGATGGATCGAATACTTACTGCATACAGGAAATCTTCAAAGCAGTGGTGCTCTACACTGAACAAGCTAGCTCAAGGTTTGAAGCTTTTGACCGACTCCTCTGTTACTATCTACTTTGGTTCCGTATATTGTATTTCATTTTTCATTCTTTTTTAATCTGTACAGTGAGACAAAGAGGCCGGAAGCGCACAATGATAGGATGAGTGTTCTCCAACTAGCATGCCGTGATGTGAGAAACTCTGAACCGACCAATCATAGTGCCACCAAGCCTTAGTTATTGTATGTGTACCA
This sequence comes from Dracaena cambodiana, assembly GCA_036321105.1. Taxonomy (NCBI): domain Eukaryota; kingdom Viridiplantae; phylum Streptophyta; class Magnoliopsida; order Asparagales; family Asparagaceae; genus Dracaena; species Dracaena cambodiana. Next base: position 39,087,012 of record JAYEPQ010000005.1, read on the forward strand.
ACAAGAATTCTTTCTGGTTTAAGGGGAAGGATATTATTTTTGTTAACTAGAAAAACAACTCGACTCAATTTAGACAAGATACACATTTTGTCAGATTAACTGTATAACTACATTATTCACACAAAAGCCGTTAAATCAATGTACTTCTAGCTTCGCACTTGAGCTTTTCCTACAAATTTAATATCTGCTAATTGCAGAATAAATTGTAACCCTTTGTGATTCAACTGTGAAAAGTCTTACTATGGTGATGAGATTGTCTTCTTCAAGATTAAATTTTTGGATTGCTGCTCTTAATTATTTATGTTGGTTGTGGTACTACTGCCAGATCCAACTGTTGTGTATATGTGGCTTATTTTGTATTACTTGTATCCTTGTGTTTCAGAAGTCCAGGATGATATCTGTGATGATAACAATGAACAAGCGAAAGAGCCCTCTCATTCTTCTGGCCGATCCCAACCTCCCGTTTGGGATAATTTGTGTCTAAACCTCCTGCACACGGACACTGTCTAATGCATATCGAGCACAAAAGTTTCTTACTTTAGTTATTTCGACTTTTCACCCATGCTACATTAGAATCTGAAGCGTGTCGTGTTGTGCTTGCATATAGTATGTCCATCAGTGCCTGTAGGTTGCTAGTTATGGGCATATGCTTGTTTGAGCTCACTTTTGGAAGTTTTCTTCTTATGCCTACGGAGAAAAATATGGAGAATGTAACTGTTTTTATTACTACTACTGCAAGGTGAAGTGTTGAGAAATGAGCAGTGAAATCTTATGAGCTTGCTTTCAACTTCAACTGCAATACAATGAAAAGGAAGAGAACTATTAAGGAAGAACATCAATCTACAATCTAGCCAATTAGTGCTGCAACATCAAGAGATTGAAAATGGTGTCCTATGACAAAATTTTAAAAAGTCCAATAAAAAAATAAAGTGATGGTGATGTGTAATAAAATACTAAGCAGTCACTTCTTGATAGAGAGGGGAATAAAAAAGACTAAAATAAAGGTTAATAAAGGAGTAGATGAAGTCCTAACCAAACAGTTAATTGTTTTTTTTAATGAAATGCGAAAAATATTAGCATAGATTTTTAAAAGCTTTTGTTTGTTGCAAGGATAGAGAATACAAGGAGGAGGGTAGGTAAATGAAAGGGAAAGTCCCAAGATTCAAATACGGAATAACTTGGGGCATCAAGTATCAATCGATGACTTGGGACATCGGTAAAGTGACAAAGAAAAGGATCAACCACATTTAAACTCTAAATGTAACTCTTGTATCTTTGATCAAACAACATTATATATGTTCACAGCACTTCCTCTATTAGACGGACCTACAAGAAGGGAGGCAAAAAAGAGACTTAATCTAAGACCATATCTAGAGAATCGAATCGAACGGTGAACCAGGAGAAGGAGGGTGGAGCAAGAGAGACAGAACAGAGTTAACAAAAAGTGGAGAGTGAGATGTGAGGACTCTTATATCTTATTTGTAATAAGATATGAAACTTAAGGATCTCCATTAGGAGAAAACAATATTAATAGTAAATTATGTATGTATGTACGAACAAACTATTTCAATAATTACTAATTAATGGAATTGTAGGAGCCAGAAAACTCATTGTTTATGCTTATATGTTCATGCAAGTTCTCGATTTCGATCATATCTACACCAAAGGAGGCTCAGGTTCCTTCAAATCCATCCATCAACTTTACCTAAGTTTGATGGGGCATAAAGAGATCCTGTTGCCAAATACCAAGACACAATAAGAAATACTTGATGAAGTATCAAACTAAAGCAACTTTGAATATCATCACATAATACTTCTTTTAATGCAAACTCCCCCAAGAAAATGACATTGGAAAAAGGCCAAACCTGAGGTTGAGAAAAAGAGAGTGCAGCAACAGAAGTTTAACCTAAACCGTTAAAAGAGTTAAAGACTTAAAGTTGGGTAAACAAAATTGTGAAAGCTGTAAAAAAAAAAAAAAAAAAAAAAAAAAAAAAAAGCAAAAGAGAGATACTTTGGCCAAAGTACGGTCCCTGGGATCGATCTCCTTTGACTGCCTGCCTCTGGGACAGCATGGGGACAGGGGCAGATCGGGAATTGGAAGGGCAGAATCGGAATAAAGCCCGGGAAGTTCTACACGAGCACACCAAGGTCTTAGTGAGTACACTTTTAGTGAGCCGGAATTAGCTCCGAGATTCGGAATTAGTCCCCAGATCGTTCTTACAGTGTTCAGAAAATTGATTTCTGACCATAGCAAATAAAAATTAAGAAATAAAATAGCAAGCTTATAATTTTTTATGACTTGAGGTGGTGTGCTCACTAAGAACAGTAGTGTGCTCATTTAAAGCCCAGGGATATTTTGGAATGAAAATTCTAAATACATCCATCAATTTTCTAATTATTTAATATATTAATTGTTAATAATCATCTATTATTTATGATTACGAACACCAAATGCAATCAATGAATCACATTTTTAATTTCTAATCAATGAAACTCATCCCCGCTGCTATTCAGGTTCCATTTTAGTAAAATCAAATTCATCGTTAAATTGGTATGAAAAGAAAAATGTGAAGAACCAAATTTTCTTTGATGTCTCTATTTGATGAATTCCAAATCTGGAGTCAAAAGCAATATTTTGTTCCCTCCAAAAAAAAAAAAAAAAAAAAAAAAAAAAAAAAAAAAAAATAATGGTATGTTGAAGCTTGGTGGGCAAATTGCTCTCTAACATGTGGTTTTGTGTTAAGAAACTTGGAGCAAAATGTGAGGGTATTTTGTGAAATGGGGGGAGAGAGTTGGTAATTTCCTTGCACTTTGGAATCTAACGGGAGTGGGAAATTCTATTTGAGCACACCAGTTTGCTAAATGAGTCCACTTCTTAAAGTTTTAAAAAAAGTTAGAAGTTTATCAATTTTTTTTTTGGGTATTTATAGATCTACCCATTAAATCTTTATAAATTATAATTTAGTCCCTCAAATCTTCATATTTAGGATTTAGTCCACCAAATTCTTTAAGTTACTACAATTTAGTCTCTTAGTTTATATTTTGGTCCGATTTTCCCGTTTTACCCCTAATTTCCTTCACTTAATTCCCCCTTCGCTCTTCCCCATTTCTTCTTAGTTCTTATTGGATTCTTCCCTTCTTCTTCTCTTTTTTCTCTATCATTTATTGGATTCTCCCTCTCTATATTAAGACCAAATGTATTATTCTCTACTAAATATATTAAACCTATAAATGAATTTATCAAATATAGAGAGAACTCAGTAAATGAATTTATATTGAGACTTAAAGGTTTAATACATTTAGTGGAGAATAGTACATTTGGTCTCAATATAGAGAGGGAGAATCCAATAAATAAATATAGAGAGAAAATAGAAGAAGAAGGGGGAACCCAATAAGAACTAAGAAGAAATGGGAAAGAGGGAAGTGGGAATTAAGTGAAGGAAATTAGAGGTAAAACGGAAAAATCGGGCCAAAATAAACTGGGAACTAAATTGTAGTAACTTAAAGGATTTAGGAGACTAAATACTAAATATGAAGATATGGAGGACTAAATTATAATTTATAAACATGTAAGGGACAGATCTGTAAATACCCTTTTTTTTTTTTTGTGAATGAGTCCTATGACCTTTTGCTCTAGTCGGAAATAAGTCTCCAAACGATGTTATATCCATTTGGTACTGATCCGCAAATGTTGTAAATACCGTTCGGAATTAATACCCGACCTAGCAAGGAGTAATATGGTGTGCTCAAATAGAACTTCCCAATGGGAGTAGCATTTTGGGGAGAGATGCAATGGATAGATAGATAGATAGGTGACAATCTGAGAATCAGCCGCTTTGAATGATTAGCCTTTTTCCCAAGTCCAAATTCCAAATGCAGCAGCTGTGTATTCTTATTCTTGCTCAGTTGCTCTTGCTCTTTCTGGATATTTGTTAGAAATTTCTGGATCCAAGGAGACTCAAACTCAATTCACATGGACTCAAGCTCAATCAAGTGTTGTGCATCAAAATTAATTAATATAATCGAGCCAATGAAAGAGCCCAATTAATAAAATCCCTCAAATTTAAACTGACCTCCATCCAACGGCACGGTCCCACCATAAACGACTAAATTACCCTTCCATTTATATATGAATATGCCAAAACTGAAGCTCATAATATAATAATTTCTCACTCTTATTTTAGCAAAATGACTTTACTATTTATAACTTGCTAACTTAGGTAACGCGAGATCTTTGGTAGGGAACTAAACCCGCATATGGGGATTAGTTACAGGAGTTTCGCTGGTCCACGTATATCTTATCACCCAGCCTGTTAAGATTGCCTGTTTCATTTGCAGAAATTAGTGACACACAAAATTGAAGTGCATTTCAAATTTATTATTTAAGACCAGCAAACAGGGAAATCTGCGTGAGACCGAGTACTCTATCTCGTCGGGTGGTATCACGCTCTTCTCAAATGAACCGTACATGAGACTCTCCCATTATACGGCTCCGACCTTCCCTTTCCTTTGACCAACAGGTCCTCGAACACAAGATTGACCGAAGGTAGTTTTAGTCTCCAAGCATGGGGGCCCTGTTGGCCACCTTCATCATGTTTTGAACTTGTGACCCCTTCTATCCAAAAACTCTTCGAACAAATGCGATTTTGGTATTTGTTTAATAAGCAATGCCACTTGAGTGCACATTGTGAAGGTAGTGGAGGCATGCAAAGCCCAGCAACTTCAGAGATTGCTGGTCTGTTCATGTGGGGGGACTGTAGAGCAGGCATATGATGCCTTGTACTCAAACTAGGGTGACAAACCCTAACAACTTGCTAAGTTGTTAACTTACATTTTGGCAAATCAAACCACTCAACATGGACTGCAGATTATTTTTTTAGTAGCAGATCAGCTAAACACAACCAATTCTAGGGTGGTTTGTGATATATATATATATATATATAAATAATTATCATCAGTTTAAGTACAGTAATTGGGACCACAGTTACATGATTCATGTTGGTTATTGATAGATGATAAGTTATGATTTTTGTTTTTGTTACAGAGATTGGCAGGTGAGGCCATGTGACCACAATGTGGCCAAAAATATTTACTTGGATTAAGTTTTAAGCCCCTCTCCTACCCTCTAATGGTCTTGACAAAGGACTAGTTAATTGTGAGATGAAGTTGGATGGGGGTTAAGACAATCGACGGCTGCGATCGTATCATCCGGATCGATCCGACGGTCGAGAATGCAGTGGTGCAATTTGTGTTCATGGTTAGATAAGAAGCAAGTCTTTCTCCTTAGATGTTGGAGCTATGAAATCATCATATCTTTTATTGAATCCAAGCCCCTTTGTCACCTCATAGATCCCCACTCAAGGAGATCACTTGTTGGGTGGATGTATTCATCAGAATTTGGTTTTAGTCACAACTCTCTTCGCAAGTGCGTTAAGAAATTAGGAGTAAATCCCCTTTTGGCCTTGTGATATCACCACATTAGCACTTTGATACAATTTGTGTGTGTGCAATCAGTACATCTCTTATCGACTGGGTCTCCTTGGGATTCTATCTACGAGTCAAATTTTGCCTCTTTTTACATAAAATTTTGAATTAGAAAAAAGAAATTTTCATTTTTAATTCAAAATTTTGTATAAAGCGGACAAAAAATTGACCCATTGCCGAACAAAGGACATTTGCAACAACTTGTATGTTGGCATGTTTTGGGAGAATTATCCTATTTTGTTAGCAAAGACTGTTCAACTATCAAGGTTTTCGATCTTATAGAGACAGCCAAATGAATCTGTGACTGTCCAAACTGTGTAGCATGAGATGAGATGAGGCCTTGTGATCGATCGGAACCCTCCAAGATATGATAGGTTATTACATGTTCTTCGCGTAAGAGCATACAATAACTAGTAGAGCCGTATTTCACGAAATTAGGTTTTGTCACCCACCATTCGACATATGATCTAAACAACACACAACTATAGAAAAGCAGAAAATGAAATCTCCAGTGAAAAGACAGTGAGGGTTTTGAAAAGGCATAGGTTGGTCTGAGTTTGTTGATCTGTATCCAAGTTTTCACTTATCCCCATTCATCGACAGTAACTTGCCCTCTCCATCTTCCAGCTATGGAGAGCATCTGCAGTCACTTTCCCAAAATTACTCTGGTTCAGACACTTTTTATGATGAATTATTTTCTGATGAAACAAAACAGAAATCGTCGTTTAGTTAGAAACTGGTGCAAAAATTTTTATTATCTTTGGTGTTCCGATTAACCAATTAACTCTACATCCCTATTTTTTTGTATTCTCGAAAGAACTCAGTTTATATATTTTATGCACAAAATTGTTATTTATTATGCTCTATTTAGATAATAAAATCTAGCAAATCAGAGTTAATCTCCTATTAAGATATTATGACTTGTTAGGATTTCAGCAATTAAGATTATATTTTATCTTATTAGTTGGAGTTATTGAAATATTTACTATAACTAAACAGTTATACGATCTATATCCTTTTGAATGTGATATAGCTATTTACGTGGTACTCATGTTGAGCCTAATGAAATACTCTCGAACTTCTAATTCAAAAATTCACTATGCTCGACCACATCTAATAATTTCTCATCGCTAGTGTTTGTTGCTCCGATAGAATTTCTACTCAATGTTAAGTTGGAGGGGGACATGAGGTCTAAATCGAGTGGAAGCTTCACTAGGGTAGTAGTGAGGTTGGTTGTTAGGGACTCCATACAAGGGGTAGGGTTAGGAACTAATCTAAGAGTATCCTAGGATAGATCACTGTCGAGACATCAAATACCAGCACTAAATTTGTTGTCCGGCCCCTAATCACTGATTATTGCTTCAATTGATTTGATTAGCCCTTGATCTGCGTGATTAAGACCATACATGCATGTGGACTAATGACACAAGTCTCCCACATGGAATGGGGTGTGCAAACTAACGAGCAAACAAAGTTGCAAGTAACCAAAGCCAAATGTTTACTTTCCAAATCTTAAGACTCAGATATTTTTTATAGTAAACGGTGAGAATATATCATTCGTGCTCCATTAAAAATTTCTGATAGAATATGAATACAAAATACATATTATATGTAGTAGTCTGCGAGAGTGTGACATGACAACACTCAACAAAAGTACAAAAGAGCAAGTCTAAAGTAGAAATATTACAACCTAGGAGCAAACATAACCCATAACACTCCAAGTGGGGTGTTGTCTTCAATCAGCTAGAGAACCATCCCGAATGGGCGCTACATCGTGATCGGGATCATCACCATCGCCAAAGCTTTCGGTCCTGGCATCGTCCTTAAGACTTGGATATTGATTGGATGAAGCCCCTCGTTGTAAGGGCAGTGCCCTACAACAAGATCCTAAATGAGTGGAATGAGAGAGAGATGTTGAACCCAAGCACAAGTCTAGATTCAAGCAATAGAGACAAGTAGCCTGTTGCAAAATGTTTTGACATCCATCAATTCAGGACCCAGCCCCTAGCAGTTATGGCTAAGCCCCAGAAAAGGGTCTGAGTACCCCCTAAGGCTAAGGACACAGCCCCTTGGATTCAGCCCAAAATTCTAGGTGAGCCATCAAACTTGATCTGATAACTTAGTTACTAGTTGTGGGGGCATTCAAAAGACAAGTAAGCTAGTGCTCAAGATCAACAAGAAGGATCCCCTTGCTTGAAGTTGTAGGGTTGGGTGCCCTAAGCAACTAAGCAAGCAAACCCAAAACCCCAGAAGGGTCCCCCCACCCCTTCCCCATGCATAAAGCAACAATATAGACCAAAACATTCCCCTCTGCCCAAAACAACTATAGAAACATTAATTAGCTTAACTTAATCAATACCAAATTTTTGAAAAGTATTAATTGCAGTGATAACCCTTATGCTACAGAAGTACTGTAACATATTATCGTTTAAATTTAAAATTTTCAATTTAGCTTCGGAACTCTTAAACTGTGTATTTTTTTATCAAATTTTCAAATTACCTTCTTCTCCCTCGCTGAGAACTCATCCAAACATATCAAAAGGAGAATAATTCGAGAATTTCATTAAAAGAGATAATTTAAATTAAACGAGAATATAATTAATGGTGTAAGGAGTCCATAAACTAAACTGAGAGTTTTAAATCCTATAGGAGGTCTCACTGTAATTAATCATTTTAAAAATACTAAAATTATTAAATATATAAAAAGAAAAAGAAAAGGAGAATTTCTTGTGCATATTCACCTATTACCCACACAAGACACAATTCAACATTTTTAGAGAGAGAAACAAGAGATAGAAGATTTCCTCTCTCTCGACATGTCTTTTTTGTTGGATATTTTAGTATGCTTTAGATTAATATAGACAGAATTACTACTGTTATTAGTTAACAGAATTACTACTGTTATTATGCATAGAATTACTATTGTTCTATTATATACAGAATTCAGTGTTATATTTCAATCAGAAATAAAGTTGGAGAATATTAAAAAAGAATTACGAATTGATATGTGTATAATAGCAGTCTATATTTTCAGATTCGAATTATATATAGACATATAAATCTTATTACCTACTGTTGTTTACAGAAAACTATTAAACTGAAATTATTTAACTAGTTTATTATTCTAAGAAAGAAACATAATAAAAGACTTACTGGATTAGAAAGACTTTACAGATTGAAGGATGAGCATATAATTTACGGATTAAACTATTAGAAAGACCTGCTTCTGGGTGCTTAAGATTTCTCTCTTCTTACATAAGCAATGATATGGAACAAACAATCCTATATAAACCCACATCTTAACAACACTCTAGTCAATGTGGGACTATTTTTTTCTTTTTTTTCTTTTTGTTCCCTTTGCTATGTACTCATCTTTGAAACCATTTTCCATTTACCTAATTCATTTATTTTTGAACTAGTGAATTGACTCAAAAATTTAATGTTCAAACATACATGAATTCAACATTTTTATCTTTTACATATTTTCTTTAGTTGCTTTTTTTTTTCTTCCTCTCTTCTTGAGCTGCCCATGGGTGACGGTCATCCAATGGGGGTAACTGACCGTGGGCAGCTTCTTGCAGGGAGAAGTGGGCCCGGGCAGTTCTATTTTCTGGCTTGAATTAAGTAAAATTAAATATTTTCCATTAATAATCTCTTTATTAATCTCATTATTTAGGAAACAAATTGAATGATCATTTAAAAATGCATTGCCCTGTGCTGGGACTGCCCTTTGGATTTGGGGTTAAAGGCCTCGAGAGAGGGGCAGAGAGAGAGAGAGAGGGGCAGAGAGGAGAGAGAGAGCGAGCTCAAGCTCAACCCTTTGCACTTTATTCTCTTCAAATTGGATACTTTGCTGTACAGTCTTCGAACGAGAGTTAACTTAGCTCTCTCTCTCTCTCTCTCTCTCTCTCTCTGTTCTCTAAGCCCCCACATTGGCCACTTCGCCTTCAAAGCTCCAATCTTTCTCACTTGGGTCTGCTCTAATTCGTCCAATTTCAACCCCCCCTCTCATTTCCTCCGTTGCCCACTTCTTCTTTATCTAAACTCACTTTCTGAGCCGCTAATGATCCAATTTTTACCAAGTTAGGATAGTTTAGTTTGATAGTGTTTAGTGTAGTGTTTGGAGTGAAAAAAGGAGGTTCTTTTGCTTTTGATTTTCTATGTTTATCTGTTCCACATTTGATTCTGAACAAAACCCAGATCTCTGAAGAGGTCTAGGAGCTGAGAAGGAACCATGAGAGATGTGAATTCGAAGAAAAGCAAGGTTTTTGATGTTGAATTTGTCATAAATTTGGCTCCTTTTTTTCCGCAGTTTTATTTCACTGTTGTTGATTTTACTTTCTTCTGTTTGCAGCTGTCATGGTCGAAGAGCTTGGTGAGGAAATGGTTCAATATCAAGAGCAAAGCTCAGGATTTTCATGCAGATGATGTTTGGAGAGGTGAGTCTCTTCATCATACTTGATTTTGGGTTATTTTCTTTATTTCCATGATTTATTGCTCCATTTTCAGTTTTTTTTTTGAGAAAATTTCCTGTTCAAATTCATGGGCTCTGATCCAAAGCACAACAGTTCTGAAAGAAACCAGCTTTTGTTTCTCTCTCTCTCTCTCTCTCTCTCTCTCTCTCTCTTCTCTCTCCTCTCTCTCTTTTTCCTTCTTTTCTTAAAATTGTTTGTTTCTTTTGCAGGAGAGGGGGAAGAGACAAGGACCAGCTTCTCAGAGAGAGAGTCATGTACAGTGAAGAAAAGCAAAACAGGTTTACAGTCCCTAGACTCTCTCCTTCTCTGGTCAATTTCTCTTTGGACCACTATCTCTCCTTTCTCTTGTTCTTCTGATCTCTTTCTTCTTCAAAATTTGTGTTGAACGAGTTGTCTATTTCTCATTCTCATATTGGTCTTCTCTTCTCAGAAAGATGTCGATCGCGTCGAGGCCGATTTGATTCCGATTCTGCTCAAGCTACTGATACTCAGGACTATAGGTACCTTCGTTTGAAATCCCAACTCCTTCATTGCATTTTGTTTGCCAAATCATGAATGTGAAGTTTATGGTTTGCTATTTGCGTTGTGTGATCGCTAGCATATTTGTTGCAACTTGGAATGTGGGTGGAAAATCGCCACCAAGTTACTTGAATCTCGAAGATTGGCTCCATTCCTCGCCTCCGGCTGATATATATGTTTTGGGGTAAAATCCTACTTCTTGTAGTTCATTACCGTTGCGGTTATCTAACTAGTGTTGATGTGATAACTCCCCAAATTTACTTGTAATTTGGGTTCTTCAGATTTCAGGAGATTGTGCCGTTGAATGCTGGAAATGTTCTCGGCACCGAAGATAACGGCCCTGCAAGGAAATGGGTATCACTCATTAGAAAGACGTTGAACAATCTCCCCGGGGCCAGTTACAGTGGTAACTACCACACACCTTCGCCCGTTCCCGATCCGATTGTGGAGCTCGATGCTGATTTTGAAGGGGGTTCCACGAGGCAGAAGAACTCGGCTTTCTTCCATCGGCGGTCGTTCCAGTCTTTGAGCCGGAGCATGAGGTTTGATGGAGATATGATGATGCAGCAACCAAGGCTGGACCGTCGGTTTAGCGTGTGTGATAGGGTTATCTTTGGTAGTAGACCGAGTGATTTCGATCCCAATTTCAAATGGGGTGGTTCCGATGATGATGAGAATGTTGGATGTGAGTCTCCTAGCGCCGTCGTCTACTCACCAATGTCTTATGGTTATGGTGCTCCTCCCGTCATGGAAGAGCGAGAGAGGTCAAGGGGAAGCTCGAGGTGCTTGCCATACTTTGTTGTGTTTTATGTATTTTATTGTGCCCTTGAGACTGAACTAATTCAAACTCAACTCTTGGGTAATTCTAGATATTGCCTGGTTGCTAGCAAGCAAATGGTCGGGATATTTCTCACGGTGTGGGTGCGTAGGGAGATAAGAGACGACGTGACGAACCTGAAGGTTTCTTGTGTTGGGAGGGGACTGATGGGCTATCTAGGGAACAAGGTAACCGCTCGTGCCTTAGACAGCATATGCTCGTTAACAATCATGTTATCTGTGATATATCGATGAGATATTTATCTCGCTTCTTACTTACTTACAGGGTTCGATCTCAATCAGCATGACCTTGCATCAAACAAGCTTCTGTTTCATCTGTAGTCACTTGACCTCGGGTCAGAAGGAGGGGGATGAACTGAGGAGGAATTCCGATGTAATGGAAATTCTGAGGAAAACGAGTTTCCCACGGGTTAATGGAATTGGCGATGAGAAATCACCCGAAACTATCCTTGATCACGAGTAAGACTATCTTAAAATATACATCGCTTAAAAAAACATCCCTTGTCCCTTATATTGAGAGTAGAAAAAATGGATTTCCGGTCACAGACTGCAAAATTCAGGACAAATTAAAACCATTAACAATTTACTTTGAAGTCTGAATTTTTTTTGTTTTTGCGACCCCGTTTCAGTCGAATAATATGGCTTGGGGATTTGAATTACCGGATTGCTCTCTCATATCGATCTGCAAAGACTTTAGTGGAGATGCACAACTGGAGAGCCTTGTTGGAAAAGGATCAGGTGAATTTTTTCTTTCTACTTTCGCTCTTTAAAGACAACGTGCTTAAAGATCTTGTTAAGATATCTTCTACTGAGAATGCTATAGTTGATATGATTCTCTTTACTTTGCCCCATCCTAGAGGCTTCTTTAAGATTATGATTCGAAAAAAGGCAGTATTCTTCTACTCGTGATTCTCACCGCTGATTGCTTTTTACAACAGCTTCGAATAGAACAAAGATGTGGCCGCGTGTTCCAGGGATGGAACGAAGGGAGGATATATTTTCCTCCAACTTACAAATACTCAAACAACTCAGATCGATACGCTGGTGATGACATGAACCTAAAAGAGAAGCGGCGGACACCAGCCTGGTAAGAAAACTCAAGACATTATCTACTTGTATCGAAGTTCAGTTATTGTTTCATTAGCTGATATCCGTTCATTTCTTTTAAAGGTGTGATCGGATATTATGGTATGGACGAGGCCTCAATCAGTTGTCTTATGTTCGTGGGGAGTCGAGGTTCTCTGACCATAGGCCAGTCTACAGCATATTTTCAGCGGAGGTTGAGTTGATCAACCGAAGAATCAGGAGGAACAAGAACTGTTTGAGCTCCCGGGTTGAGGTGGAAGAATTGTTGCCATATTCACATGGATACACTGAGCTCAGTTTCTTCTGAAGAGAGGATATTGAGTCGGATCTAAGTGAGCGTGCATCATCTTCATGGATCGGTTCAGTCCCCATAATCAATTCGGTAAGATTCTCAAATTGAGTCCAATTTGTCCTTCAGCATAAAACTAAATCGTTAATATACTTACTCTTTCTCTAGGGATTTATTTAACTAGGATGAGCTCAGACCTCTTTGTTCGTTCAAATGGAACAGTAACTATACAAGCAAACAGGTGACCATCTTATATATAAGAAAAACATATATCTTTTCACTTGGACGATAACTTGACAATACTGTTTACTCTGTTGATTACCAAACAGGAGACTGAACATTGAATTTTTGCTGCTAACAAAGAACCGAGCCCGAAGCTATTTCTTCAAAAAAAGGGTTTTGTTCAATAACCCACTAACAATACCACCCTTAAAGGCCATGGATCGAAGAGCTATTGACCAAGAAACATGAGACGATTGCTTCAGCAAATAAAAAGGAGGAACAAGCTTTTGTGGGAGCTGCCATAGGCCAATGTGCAAGCAAACATATAAACAAATGACTCTACATGATTCTTTTTGAGCAAGTTGTAGGAATTCTTTTGTTAGTTAGTTTGTAGTTCTTTTTGTAGCCTGAGGCTGAGGTTGAGTTGGGATGATTACAGACACATAATCATTGTACAGTACTTTTTTTTTTTTTTTTAAATTTGAAAGAATTTACATGCAATGCTTATACTTGTGGGTGTAGAGAGAAAAAGGTAATGTTATTATGAATTGTTCAGAGAGTGATGTTATGGGTTTTTGCTGGAAAAGGCTAATAAGCTATGCAAACTCCAACTGGGGATGCCTTTGAATTTATTGATGTTGCTTTGTTGCTCAGATCAGGAAAGGCAAGAAAATGACAGATCTTGTGCTTGTGGGGGAGCTGGAGACATGGATCTTTGTAAAATAGATAAATAAATGGATTGTATATTAGTATTTATTAAAAGAGAGTGCTAGCTTGCCTTTTTGACAGTAGGAATATTTGAAAGATGGAGAGGTCAAAGAAATATGGGTGTTGGTTTACTTGAGTGTAATTGTCAGTAAATGAATTCCATTGATGATTGATGTGTGAATTTGCCTTTAAAAATAGCCCTGCTCTCCTAATCCAATGATGTGTTTATTGAGTTGAGTTGCCTTGTTTTGTGGGAAGATATATGTTGGTTTTTACTGGGGATGAACAGATCCTTCGACCAGCTCGATTGACTCTGATTGGAATCGATCGGAGTTTGGTCAGGCAAAAACGGTTGGAGCCATATTTGTAAAGGGATCAACCACCGGAGGTAGTCAGTTTGCCTTCAGAAGCTTTGTTTACCAACAAAGTGAAGAGAGCTAATTCTCAGTGCAGAGTGGATTGCTATGTTTGTGGTATTTATTTGCTCATATAATCTGTGTAGTTAATTAATTGGGAAATTTTAATTGATCAACTGTATGATTTCAGTGAATATAATATTCCACTAATGAAAGAATAAATGTACTTCTAAACTCATAAAATTTGATTCTCAAAAATCTAAGAATGCAGAAGCTATTCTGGAACTTTTTTTCAAAATATTTTAATTATATAATGGTCTCAACTTTCAAGAGTTCACTCCTACCCAATTCTTAGATTTTAGTTTTGAATAGCCACTCTATCAAGTAGATTCAAAATTAATAATTTTCGGTGAATACATCTTATATTTACTTGATAGAATGAAAAATAAACTTCAAAATCTATGAAATTTAATTCCAAAGAAATTAAGAAAATGAAGATCATAATGCAAAATTTTGAAAAATATTAATAAGTGTTTGTGCCAAAATTCATGTAATTGGATAACTCGGACCGAACCCAACATAAACAAGATGACAGAGTGAAAATGAGAAAATAGAGTAGAGACATAAGAGTTACGAGATTCAACTGAGAGAGCTCTCGATCTACATGGGGGTGGAGAACATGATACTACAAAGCCCCTCTCTCTCTCTCTCTCTCTCACCACCCCCCCCCCCCAAAAAAAACATCTCTCCTCTTACTTAAATATAGATACTTTATTTGGTTGAATCTATCTCCCTATCCCATGAGCGGTGCTATATTTATATGAGTGAATCTTTTCTGGTAGGTAGAGTTATTTATACCTATCACTTTCCTATATGGAGATAGTGCTCCTCATATAAGGATGAGTGAGATTCCCTGATTTCGCTATGACAACTTTGGTATATGAGATTTTATCAAGTATTTGACTTGGTTTAGATCTTATTCTCTAGGATTGACTCTAGTTTTACAGGCATTGCCAGTTTGCAGGCTTGGGCTTCTTTTGTGATCCTATACCTCTATTTTTTTTTTTTTTTTACTGCTAGCTCATATAATTTACCTTAATTGATAGGTCATTTAAAGTAATCTCATATATATACTAATAGAAATAATTATCATAAGTTATCTAAGATAGCGGTAAAAAATAGTGATTATAGTATTTTTTTTTTTTTTTTAGAAAATTATTTTTTGGAATTGTGATCTCAATCCACTTGAGTTGATCAATCGTACTAAATTTCTTGAACTTTAGTTTTAATTTGATCTTATATAACAAAATTAACGTTTTTCGATGAATACAATATCTTGTATCCACTTAATGGAAGGATAAATAAATTTTAAATCCATAAACTTTGATTCTAAAAAAATTAAAAAAGTAACGATCATAAATTTAAAAAAAATGAAAAATTAATAGATTAATTTTCTATTGTGAGCTCACGCTTATTTAAAGTAATAAATATGTAGGTATTATAGAAAAATGTGTAACTAAGGTGCACACCAAAATCTTAAAAGAGTGAGGAATGTTATTTGTAAATATGGTGGAATATTGGTTGTATTAATATTGCTTATACTTTATATTGTTGCACTTAAACTCTGGAGTTATAACCGGTCCAAATTATTTTAATCTACAATTTTTTTTTTTCTTTCTTTTATTCTAAACTATTCCACTGTCTCTATCCCGTAGCCGTCCCTCACAACATATCTAGTGTCAAATCTCTGCAACTGCATTGTCCCATCACTCATGTTTCATTATCTTGCCTCAAAATATAAAATAAACTAATAATCAATCTGAACAAAGAGAAACAGAGTTATTTAAGGATTGAAATACTTGGACAACTTCTGAGAAATACAGAGGATGGAGCATGCTGCCCAACATTCAGGGGTGAAGCTTCCGGTCTGAATAATATATTATGTTAATGTTTTGTAATTTATATATAAATTTATGGCATCACTCTTCTAATATAGATGTTATCATTATATAAATAATATTTCTATTGCATAATCTTTATACAAATTTAAGAAATTACAGTGCAAATATCATCTTCTGATATTCTTATTATTTTTCTTTCTGAAATTTAAAATAAATTAAAAAAATTTTAATTATTCCAAAATAATCTCTAAATAATTATTAAGCCATTCATCTTTTATAATTAGTCTTTCTAATTAAAATTAAAAAATTTAGAAGCAAAAAATTAAGGATTTAAAACCTAAGAGTCAATAATCCGGCAATCCTTCAATGTTGGACCGTTGAGAAGAAAGCAGAGTTGGTGTGCTCCTTTAGAAAATATCAATCACACTCTGCTCCCTCATTCAATAAACAATACGAAAACCATTACTCACTTGTGCATTTTAAAAAATAAATAATAAGAAAAATAATTAATAAAAGAAAAATATAAACAAAACGGAAGCAAAGGGCATGTATCCATGTCTCCCTGTTTCCTGTGGGCTGTGGCCTCCAGTTCCTGCACCATCCCCTACTGTCCCTCCCACGTGTCCTTCACCCATTAGCCCTGTCAGTGGGGCCCACACAAACCTTCCCTTGACACGTCACCACCAAGAAGGGGATAGGAATCAGCTTTATTAGCTTTTATTTTGAAAAAGTAAAAAAAAAAAAAGCTAAAAGAAATATAAATTTCCATAAAATTTTAAATTTTATAGAAGTCCACGTACAGCTAATCGGTTTTAAAATATAGTACCGGTCTTTCTAAATACCTACATTCAGATTTAGTATATTCAACTTAAAAAATGTACTGTACTTTTAAATCATTATTGAGGAGTTTTTATAAAATTTAAAATTTTGTGGAGGTTTAATTAACATAAAGGTATTTACTGGGATTTTTTGGAAAACTTTGGTACTCACTACTTTAGCAAAAAAAAAAAAATGAGGGAAGAAAAAAAATTTAGTAGCGCCGACCATTTATGAACCTGGACTTGGATGCTTGCTTTTATAAAACCTGGTCGCAGGTCTCTAGAGCCAATGCTCTCTCTACAGTGCAGTGCAGTGCAGTGCAGTGCATTGCTCCCCCAAGTTGTACGGGGTCTCTCTGGCTCTGAACCAAAGTAGGAGTCTCATTATTATTAAGGATTATGAGCCCAAGGTGAAGTAATAGTATATGGTAGTATTGTATTTGTTTAATGTATTTCTGGTGCCTAGTACTCATGTTTGCTTCCTTTCTTATTGGTTGGGGTGCAGGGAGGCCTGCCTGATCCAGTCCTGAGATGCTTCCATCTTGATATTTGAATTGGATTAAAAAAAAAAAAAAAAAAAGCTCCCCAATAATGACTAATAGGTTATGCGTTGAAGTAATGTAACATGTGACATGTAGGTTGAAAGTTCATTTTGGATAACTTGAGCAGTCATTAAGATCGGTACTCTCGTTTTAACATGTATTCATTTTCTAAAAAAATCAGAATTAAATATGTATCAGGTGGGGTTTGAACATGCGACAATCCTTAACATGTAATTATTTTTTAAAAATCCACAATTAAATGTTCGCTCAATAGTATTTACACCTAGGCTGCTCTGGTACCAATTTGGAGTCCTAGCCAATAAATCAAAACTTCATATTTGCAGTGAGGTTGAGTGAAATAGTTATATATTCTAACATATCTTTGCAGATTGAGGGTCTATTTTGGACTGAAACTTGAACTTTACACAGTAATATTCAGTTTTTTTCTAAAAAAATCCGAAATTAAATATACACCTGGTAGGATTTAAATCCGGATTACTACAATACCATTTCAAAGTTCCTATCGGTATACCAAAATTCCACAGTTATGATGAAGATTAAGATAAATTATTTTGTATTTTAACATTACATGACTAAGAAAGGGCAATTCTAAATGCGCACCACTTTCTTCTTAGTGAGCACTACCTTTTTAATGAGCACCATATAACTTTTAAAATAGGTGGTTTTTTCTTAGTGAGCACCACCCATTTTTCGACTTTACGTTAATCTTTATCTTTAACCGTTTTTCCTACTTATCTTTAACCGTTTTTCCTACTTAGCACCACATCCTTTTTCCCTCTATTCCCTAAATTCCGCCCATCATCTCTGAAATCCTCGCTCGAAATCACCGTTATCTTCGCTCTTCTCCCTTGCCAAGGTTCCCTCAACCGTCATCCGAAGCTTCCCTGGACCGGTCCCTTTGTTGATCACTCGCCAGCCTCTGAATAGTTTAGAGAATGAGACAAATAGAGATGGTGCATACTAAGAAAAAAGGCCAAGCCTTTTTTCGTCAAAAGAAAAAGGGCAAAATAAAAAATATTCTCAACTTAACCATGAGCTCACTAAGAGTAAAGTGGCGCTTATTTAGAATTTCCTATAAGAAGATATCATATGCTCGTACAGAGCGAACACAAGAAGGAGATTAATTATCTAATCAAGTTGATTTGGGGGTATCATCTCCAATCGAATGGTCCGTTCCTCTGATAGCATTTGTACAATCTCTACAAAATTTTAAATTAAAAAATAATTTTTTATTTTTAATTCAAAATTTTATATAGAACGGGTCAAATAATATTGATCCATGGACGCATCTATTACCATCCCTAGCATCATTGCATGCGGGTCATGCTGACGTAACATTTGACATTTCTGTTACCATGAGAAAATATTAGAACCGGTTTTATTCCAGAGTTTAAACTGGGTTTATGTATACGTTAGTATATGAGGCTGTTTAGCCCTAGACTTTTTGTGTTTGAATTGGGAAAATTGGGTAAAATTCACTGCAACAGTGAATTCCCATCTGGTCTTCGAACTTTTCATGTCTATTTCATTGTTTTTGGGGCCACAAAGATGAGACCCATACATCAGCAACGTGAATTTTGCTTACAATCCAAATCATCTCATTTATTTTTTTTATTTTTTTCTTGACAAGTCCCAATAAAATAATAATAACTTCTGCTAAATTCATATACTAACGGCGGTGAAAACATTAATTACCACACAATCTAAAGATTGAGATGAATTTCAATTACTCAATTTATTAATTTGATTGTGATGTAGGATTGATTAGGTATCATTTTTCTAGTCCTCTATTGAAATCAAGCAAAATTAATATAAACAACATCTTCCTTGTTTATATATTTTTTTATTTTTAAATAAACCATCCGAGCAACCCACTGTATATCCATTAAATTTTTAGACAGATCCATTAAACAACAAATTAGTTTGCATATGCAACGACAGTTATATCTTAATCTTAAAACGGGTAATGATACCTAGATCATTATATCATCATTGCTAAAAATGTACTAATATACTCCATGAAACCAATTATTTGAACATCATTACCAAATTTAGAACGAAGAAAAAAAAAAAAAAGCAACTTACGACGAGACATCTCACTCTCATCACTCACCGTCACTTCTAGTTCCAGAACAATCAACACACATACACATCTACAAGCTAAGGTTTAGACGACTGAGAGTTAAGGATCAAACCAAGCTCAACAAATGACGAGATCGATTGAGAGCTTACAAGACAACAAGACTCATGCATATGAACCTTAAATACGAGCTCTGGCTATTTCCGAAAATAGTAAGAACCCACATACGATCGATCCAAATCTTTTGACGTACGCTGTTGTCACGTACAAATACATCGATCCTCTCTAACGTGCTGTTATTGGGTAATATCCGTAACTGTGAGGAGAAAATCGCGGGATCTTTGGGTCAACCTTGGAATCGTCGACGTGAGGGGAGGTGGCAGCTAGCTCTCACGTGTGGGGGGCGTCATGCTTCGGTATGGGGTTGGCACGTGCGCTGTCGGGGTAAGTGACGGACTTTAATTGACTGACGGTGGGGGGTGCGTCAGCACTGGCCGGAGTTGACACGTGAGGTGATGCCTGCCTTGCGACTATCAACTTGATGCGTTGTTCGAGTCCAAGGCAATTGATTCCTTGCGGATTAATGTGCGCGTACGCGTGCATAATAATATATATCCAAATGGCTTGAATTGTCAAAATTTTCCAGAAAAAAAATTAGTTTTTTTCTTAATAAATGAATGATTAATTAAATTATTTTCTTTTTGATAATAAAGATCATGAAGGCTAATTAACAGAACAGAAATAAACTTGCAAATCGGCAAATTTAAACTTATATTCTAGTCACAATTCATTTTAATAGGTACTGTCAGCAACCATGCTTTTATATATTTAAAATAGATTTTGACTCATATGTGCGAGCATATATATATTTTGATTTTTTAAAATTCTGTGGATTTTTAAGAGACATAATAATCAAAGGATAATAGAATTAATACATGTTACATTAGCCTTACACATGAATAACTAAATAATGAAAAATTATCATTATTTACAAGTCTCATGAAACAATTAAAGAAGAGCTATTTCGATTAATTTTTCTCCTTTTTCTCAAATAAAAACATACACATCTTCTTGTCCTTCGTTTTTTTTTTTTTTAAATTCAAACACATATCAAGCCTGATTTTGAATTTGGAACCTCCAATAATTCACTGTTCTCTATGTACCAAAAGAGCTCGGCCTCATCGAGGCACACACAGTGTCGGCATCCAAAACTAAACCAAGTATGTCCACAAACTGATCCATAAACTTTACATATATAGCAGCTAATATACCAGCAATTTATTTCCTCAACTTCATTTTTCATGCGCGAGATAGCTACAGAAGCCCACTGAAGCTGGCTGCGGTTGAGATCCATTGAAGCCCGTCCCATGCGTTTCACTGTTTTGGTCCTGCAAGAAGCACATAAACATTCGAGAGGAATTAAATTCCTGCTGGTTGCGTGTGGAACCAGCAAAGTTGTCAGAAACTCTGATCGGATCAAAAAATTTTGCAGGATGAGATCGAGGACACCACACTGGTGACTGGCACTGCACTGCAGCTTGCATAATCTCTGCTCTGCCCCTGCGTGCATTTTATTGCAGCATTTGCATTTGCAGAGCAGGGTGGTGAACGGGAATTTCTAAATTAGCATAAGACTTATATTCGTGAGCACACTTTCTAAATCGTAAAAATCATGCGTTTGCCACTTCATTTTGCAACCTTGTTTTTTGTTCTGATCTGAAATTAATCCCCGAACGCTGGACTAATCCCCTAACCATTTGAAGACCGTGAGTCATTTGAAAACTGCCCTGGAACTAATTCAGGCTCAAAAAAAAAACAAAAAAAAATGCTTCCTAAGCCAGTGGTGTGCTCATTTAGAAATTCCCATGGTGAACTGCAAACAATGCAATGTTTCTGGTAGTAGTAATAACATGATGAGATGCTAGGATTGGATTGCTACAGTCCCATTCATAGGACAAGCAACATAAAATTTTCCATCTTGGTTCCTGTTCATTTGCTTGTAGAGAGATACCAGAGAGAGAGAGAGAGCACAAGTCAATGGGGAGGTGATGACAAAGAGGGGCCCTGAAAACGATGATGACTGGATCTCTCCTGCTATGCTGTAGGCTGTACGAATGAGTTCATGTGAGAGCATCCCAAATCCCTGGGAGCTGTGCAACTCAGTTTGTGTTGTGTAGGACGAGGAGCGTAGCTTAATCTTTGAATCTGAGACCCCTCGTTATCTAAATACTGCTAGATTCACAGCAACACCTATTCAGTGGAAGAAGGATTTGAATCCTCTCATGTGCACCTTCCGCATAGCAAGTCATTATCCAAATTGTCCGTAACTTTTGGAAGGACGGCAAGAATCATGATAAATTAACACCACCACCAACAATTAAGCCTTTCTATTCCAAACACTTGGGATAGGCTTAGGGATGAGAACCAACGCGACCAATTTTTGACTCTTCTTATCCAAAATTTTAAATTAAAAATAAAATTTTTATTTTTCTAATTCAAAATTTTAAATAAAACGGATCAAAAATTAACCCATAAAGTTACTTATTCTCATTCCTAGATAGACTACATGAACCAAAAGAGAATCACACCGGATCTATCACATGGATGATTCTTCTCCACTCATTCCTATCAAACAATATTTCCTTTAGTTGCCTTAATGAAATTTAATTTTTGACTCATGTCATAATATATGACAGTGCTTTACATTGACTGTCACAATCTTATCACAACCCTCCTCTTTTATACTGATTTAGAATAGACAGTAAAAAAGATAAAAAAAAATTAAAGTACATAGATGAATCTTCTCCACTCATTCCTATCAAACAATATTTCCTTTAGTTGCTCTAATGAAATTCAATTTTTGACTCATGTCATAATATATGACAGTGCTTTACATTGACTGTCACAGGCTTATCACAATCCTCCTCTTTTATACTGATTTAGAATAGACAGTAAAAAAGATAAAAAACTTAAAGTACAGCACTTACGGAGTTGAGAATCAGGATAACCCACAGATAGATTTCCCACATTGGACCATCAGATGAAAACAACACAGATTCCATTGGCAACCACCCCGCACCGCAACAAAAATGAACTATCAGCCTCCACCAAAATAACCAAAATCTCGTGCTGCAGAAAACTCAAAGACTGCTTTGTAATACTTTGATTCCCTCACATCAAGACGAGGGCAGGCAAAAGTTTCACCAAAGGCATTTGGATATGCTGCACTTTCATGTACACAAGAATCTGTTGCCCAACTCCCAACAGTTAAATTGTAATTAGTTTGATGCACCCATTAAACGGTGGAAACACGAATTTATCCATCAGATGAGCAAAATATCTGAGGCAGCAACTAGGTACAGGACAGCACCATCAACATGCAACCCAGCATAAGCCAGCGACTCAGCCCCCTTAAAATTTCAAGGGGCTAAACCTCATGTAGCTCACCTGTATCCGCACAAACAACATTATCTGAAACATAAAATTTATGGCACGTTAGCATTTGTTATATACAAATACATAAGTGAACAAATTGCATCTGATTCAGAAAGCCCTACAGAAGTTTGCATCCAGTTACACTTCTAATAAACTGTAATAGTTAGAGATTACTGGATGTGTGCTGTCAGTGAAAGAAATTTTGTGCGCTAACATCAGAAACTCCATTTTTTTTTTCCCGATAAAAATCATAATTCGACACTATCATGTCCGTCTACACCTTATTACCCTCTTCAGGACAAAAAATTGAGTTCTAGAGTTAGTTTGATTTTCCATCAAGTGGTTTAAAATGAACAGCTTCAATGAATAACATATCTTATACCCATAAGATTCAAGGGTAAATGAACCATAAAATATGGTCCACAAATACTTAAGGAGGCTAGATGAAGATGAATGGGTTGTAAACACCCCAACTAATTGTTTTTCCGTTGGCAGCACATGAAACAAAAAGTAATGTTTTCCTGCTGGCAACACAGGAAAGTTTCAATGAACAATATAAATTTAGATCACATGGTAATGGGTGGGGATGAATTGTGCAAAGTCCTAGATTCAAGTACAGAGCTATCAGGATAGTACTAATATTATAATTAGAGTTGTATTTGGATAAAAGTTATTATATATATAAATAAGAGGACAAGTCCTAGATAGAGTATATGCTACCTTTTCCTAAATGATAAGATGACCAAGTTCAGATCAGCTAATAATAGGTTCGCACAATTTCATTTAAGAAACAGTCCTGCTCAAGAGAACCGTTACAGATTATGTCGCTTCTGAAGCTCAGTGTGGTGATATATTCAGCAAAGAAATCTCTGGGCATGATTGACATCATGCCCCGGCTTATGAGGGGAAGTATTAGAATAGATTTGTGCGAGAAATTGAATTGTATGTGCATTTTTTTTTTTTTATCATCTCTACAAATAAGAGAGCAAATCCTGGATAGGGTATATGCTTCCTTTTCCTAAACTCAGAGATGGCCTTCGCTAAAAAAAAATTAAATAAATAAAACAAGATTAATATGTTAAAAAAAAATCTAAAAAAACTGTCTGAGATGATGCATTATCAGCAGGACTGAGAGAACATATTCAGTCAACAGATTGGTTGATGTTAACATAAAGACTTTAACACGGTCACTGGGAGGAGAGTTTTAGGCCAGCCTACGACCTTTGTTCAACAGGAGAAAAAAGGAGAGAGATGAAAAGAAAATAACATTGCTGCCAACTGAATCACAGGCATCAGGAACAGTTCTCAAGAGTTCTGGATAGGCATAAAATCATTCATGAGCGTCAGCAGTCATCTCAAAGTAAGACCAGATTTTTTTTTTCGCTTTTAACTGGATCTTACATTGCTTTGAATTATGGTTGGGGCTGAGAATTAATTTTCATAAGAGCTCCCTTCTTAGCCTAGGTGAGAGAAACTTGTCATTCCCACTAATGACCAGTATCTTCGGGTGCAAAGAGAGTTTTTTCCCTGTTAAATACTTGGGCATTCTATGGTGACCTGGTAGATTGGTAGAACAGGATTGGGCACCACTGTTCAATCAACTTGATAGGAGGTTGGAATGATGGAAAAGTCGACTCTTATCCCTTGGGGATCATATCATCCTCCTCAATGTTGTGCTATCAGCTATTTCCCTATAGTTCATGTCCTTTTTTATATTACTACGTTGAGTTAGAGGGCGTGTAGACTAGATTCGACATTGTCTTCTATAGGGAGGGGCTGGCAAACCTAATTCTAGAAAATTCTATCAAGTTTCGTGGAGACAAGTTTGCAAATCTAAAGAGGAGGGAGGCTTGGGGGTTCTAGACCTATGTCATTTCAAGTTGACTCTCATGCTTAAATGGTGGTGTCAATTATGTTCTTGTTCACACGGGAGACAAGTTTGCAAATCTAAAGAGGAGGGAGGCTTCTAGACCTATGTCATTTCAATTTGACTCTCATGCTTAAATGGTGGTGTCAATTATGTTCTTGTTCACACGGGATAATCCAGAGTTAAATCCTTTCTAAACATAGGCGTGTAGACTAGATTCGACATTGTCTTCTATAGGGAGGGGCTGGCAAACCTAATTCTAGAAAATTCTATCAAGTTTCGTGGAGACAAGTTTGCAAATCTAAAGAGGAGGGAGGTAGGGGTTCTAGACCTATGTCATTTCAATATGACTCTGATGCTTAAATGGTGGTGTCAATTATGTTCTTGTCCACATGGGATAATCCAGAGTTAAATCCTTTCTAAACATAGGCCTCGAAGAGAGACGTGGAGGGCAGAGTCAAGTAGCTCCTCCAACACAATGATGCTCTAGAAGGAATTATCTGTTACCAAAAATCTGTTATGAACTTGCTTTCCTACAAACTGGGATGAGAGGATGGATATCTTTATGGGAGGACAGATGGTGCTCCCAAATACCTCTCTGGTCACTGTTTCCATACCTCTTCACATTGGTTATTGACTAGAACACTGTGGTGAGGAACCATTAAGGTCGAAGTCGAAAGAAGGTGGCTATAAGTTCTAATTTTGGATAGAGAGTTAGGATACAAAGACAAACGCTTTACAATTTGCTATACAAGCCGGCTCCCGTGGACGACTATGAGGACATTTCTTTATGGAGAGGGGAGGATACTGGCAGGTTTAATGTTTGATCAACATACAAATGGCTAATGATAGGGGTGCAGGCTAGACATGCCAAGTTGATCTGGTGGTCAAATGCTCTCTAAAGCTTACGGTGTTTCTCTGGTTGGTGGCTAAGAATGCAACTCTTACATGAAATAATTTTTTGAAAAGAGGATGGTTGGGTCCGAATATTTGTGTTCTTTGTGGCCAGGATAATGAGACAGTTGACCACCTCTCGATCAATTGCGTCTTTGGCAAGCGCATCTAGTATAAGTGCGTGGAGAGGTATTCTCTATCAATCTAGACAGGGAATCAGCTTATGAGCACAGATTGGAGACCACGGGGTTGCCATATTGCTTAGACATATGATGGTTGCTACTATCTGCTGGAATATATGGAGGGAACATAATAGTAGAGTTTTCATGGAAACAACACATTCTATAAATGAATGTTTTTCTATTATCATGTTTAACATGATCAAGTGCGTCCTCAGAGGACTCCAGGGAGAGAGAAAACGACGCGCTCCACTTACCACCAGTGAGCCCCCAAAGTTGGATATTGACTCATCCGGTACTATGCACAATATGAAGACTGATGGACTCAGTTGGACATCAACACTCCTGAAGTCGTCCTCCATTATTGTTAAAAACTACTATTAGCTTGTTATTTACATTTTGTACTAATTCGGAGTTGTTGGATCCTATTTGTACTTGCTACCTTATTCTATTATCGTCTTATTAATGGAATATAGGGGGTTGCCCCACCACCTAAGCTTTAAAAAAAAAACGAAATATTCTTCTAAAAAAAAATAACGAAATAAAACACAACAAATTTAGTAATTTACTCTAATGGAACAAAGAAAATACTAGAGTTAATTAGGATGCAAAATGATATAATTCTTCTGTGCATACTCAGGAGACAATATCAAATGTAGATAGAATCAAGTCTAACACTATTTGGCTAACGAAAACTCAAAATTTCTTGTGCAGGGTGGGGCAACGGCTCTATCGAGCAGTCACCACACGCCAGTTTATTATTTGGCATAACAGGACCTTAGAAATGTCCAACACTAAAAAAATTGTAAGAAAGAACAGATACATATGGGACAGAAAATGATATCAACTTTGATTTCTAAGGAAAGTGAACACATTTATATAAAGTGAGGATATTATGAATCAATAAATTATAGAGTACAGGTACGGCTACTAGATTATATAGCAGGTCTTGATTCACAAATTAATTTTACAAAATTATAATGGGTTTACAAAATGGATACTGTAGGTTCTCACCTGAATCTAATCTCTTAGTGTCCTTCAGAAATGAGTTCTCGAATCCATTGGTGTGCAGTGCGATGTCACATTTACACTTGATTAGTTAAGCCAAGAATCAAATAATTGAAAGTTAAATTGTTTTGTAAGATCTGATTTTAAACAAAATGGAACAGTGGTTAACATATTATATATAATTATATATATATATATATATATATAGAGAGAGAGAGAGAGAGAGAGAGGATACGGGAAAAATTATGTCATAGGAGGGACTCTCTCCTATGACGCTTAGGTAGACCAACAAGATCTCTACATATGGAGGGTTTTTTAGAAAAAGAATTAGGTGGAGGAGTTTTCTGAAAAACAACAGCCTTTTTAGTCTTTTTAGTACGATCCTATTGGTCCACCTAAGTGTCATAGGAGGGAGCCGCTCCTATGATATAGTTTTTTCCGTTTCCTCATATATATATATATATATATATATATATTATCACACACACACAATAGGATTACTGTAAATGAGCGCCAGCTCAGGAAACTTATGTGAGCTTGGGGTAAAAAAATAATTATTCCATTATCTTTTTCAAATCTTTTCTAAGATTATGGTCTCCACCACCTTAGCTCCTTGAGAATCAAATTTTATGGATTTTGGAGTTTACTTATTCTTCCATCAAGTGGATACAAGATGTTATATTTATCGAAAATCGTTAGTTTTATATTCTACTAGATGGAAGGCCAAATCAAAACTAAAACCTAAGAAATTGGATATGAATGAACCCTAGGAAGTTGAGATCATAATTCAGAAAAAATTGAAAAATAATTAATTGGATCACTATTCTTTCACCGCTAACTCAGGTAACTTGCGAGGCGACTGTGCTTTTCCACACAAAGACCCTTTTACTCACATTTTCTGTCATCAAGGTCCTCATCTGGGTCTCCATTCAAATTCATTATATCAATCCTAGCAATTTCCTTAAATGTTTCTTCATTTCTATTATCTCCCTTTCTGGATCTCCACTAAAATTCATCCAGTAGCCCTGCATGAAATAAATCAGCGACAATGAACTTAGACATGTAAATTAGGTTAGTCATCATAAAGGCCTGAGATGACACCTAAAATTATCTAGCAAGTCTTTTCCGACAACCTAGGAACACTTGAGAGCAGGGAAGGGGGATTGAGCAGGCTGTTTAGGAAATTTTCTATACTTGCCTTTTTAAATAAAACATGTCAGGCCACACCAGCGGCGGATCCATGAATGACCTTCATCCCCTCAAAGGGTTGTGGATGAAAAATGATTCGATATGAACACTCTCGTACATCAAGTATCCCATTTGTTGTATTACTGTAGGCTACTATAAGAAGGCATGCATTAGAAGCAATTCGGTCCCTTAATATTTTTTATGAAAGCAAATAGAAGTGACAGAAAGAGCTGGGAAAAGAACAATAGATGCCTCCAGTGGTAATTTCTCAAACTATGGTAGTTATATTGTAAATTACCCTATCTATCCCAATATGTAGCTAAATCAACTATCCAAGTTAAAGGCATATGTTAAAGGTGAACTTAACTGTTGTCTAAACAGATAAAAGTTTCTCTCTCCTAATGATCTGATTCTAAGAAGTAGGTAGGCATTTATTCAGCAATAAACTTTTTTTAAAAAAAATTATTTATAATTAATTACAAATAGCATTTCTTAAAATATGAATGTAGATAGCAAGAGTGCATTACAGATGCCCAATGTGCAAGTTCAACCAAATTTTAGCAGTACTGGAAATAAATAGCAGAAAATTAATATAAACAATAATGCTTAGGAATCATACCTTCTTCAATGTCTGAAACACCATCTCATGTATTTGATCACTAAATGGATTTCTCAACTACACGAATATATTTGGAAAAATTAGAATACAGATATGATTATACGACCATATAAATAATAACTAAGCAAAAGACAAGAAGTTTAAAAACTTTAACATGGGGATATTCATCCTTTTTATGGTCTAAATCCTTCTTCATGTGTTAATAATAAGATCTCCATAGCTAGTGGTTAATAGTTGATAAACACAGTGAATTTTTTAACTTGAAAGAGGAAATGGAAGTACAACCAGAAGGAAAATGTAAATATACTAAAATAAGAAGTTTGCTCAGGTAAGATATCCAAATAGATAAATAGGAAATTTCAGTGAGATTAATGATTAAAGAAACTTACAAGAGTAGTTATTTCTTCACCTTGTCTCCATCCATATTACTTTTTCTTTAGATGAACTTTGTATATCATAAATGGGAGCAGTTATATTAAGAGACTATATTGGATTAAAACTTTGACACTAAAAACCGATGCTGCTAGATAAATACCAATAAGCCTTCTTCAAGATTCTGTTCAGTTAATTCACGAAATTTCCTCTGAACTCCTGCACTTTCTTAAACAACTCAATATCATCACGAAGAGTTTCTATATTACGCTGCACTAGCAATGGAAATATAAGTGTTCAAAATGAAATATGAAAGTAAATTGAAAACTCTCAACACGATCCCTAGAAACTTACCTCTATGAACTACATGATGGAAGAGACAATTAATAGTAGCACTTTAGTCCAGCCAAATTTAGTAAATACAATCTTCCCATATGGCTCTTGGTAGACGAATTATTTAATGAAAAGACGTCTAACAATTAAAATACAGATACAAATTCAGATACAGACGTTAATCCCGTGCTTTGCTCTATCACTGCTGAGAAAAGGGAATGGCCATATTTCCAGATGCAAGGTTTTGAAGGCTTCCTCTGAAGAACTATCACGCTGTTTAGGGAAAAAAATAAAAACGTAAGATGCTTCAAGACATTCAAATGATAAAGATGAGAAGGTCCGACTGAAATGGCAATTCATACTCCAAAGAATGAATTCAAATCAAATGATGAGGAAAAACTGCAACAATAGGCATTCTTACTTCGTTTCATGATTCCTATATATTTAAAGTCTCTGATGATCTCCTTTGAAAGAACAAAAAAAAAAAAAAGAAAAGAAAAAAAAAGGCATAGAAGAATGAATTCGAAAAAGAAAATTAACACCTTAACAGAATCAAATCTATCATTCAATAAGTGAAGGAACTCAAAATATTGAGTAGCTTCTTTCATTTTATCAATGGTTATTTCATGTGGGCCCTGTGTAACATAAGTGGCTATTGTTTATAATATGAATCAAAATTATTTTAATAATAATCTTCAATTAAAAAGCCATATATCTGGGTATAAATAAAGTTATTGTAAATTAAAAAACTACGGTATTTGGTAAATATGTGGTCACTACAATGGCATGCTTTTGAAGCTAAACAAACAACCATAATGCAGAATAGTATAAATTAAACAAATATATAAGAATAAAACTGAAAATCTAAAATTACCAGTTCGTCTCTCAGCAAGTGCTCGTTAACATATAACACAAAAATTAACTAGCACCTTCTTAAGCATAAAAGATGCCCCAGATCAATGATCCGTACAAAGTTCATTAAAGCAAGTGAATCATTATGCACATTCAATTCCGATTGCCGTAGCAGATCCAATCTGCTTGATAGGTCACGCTCAGATTCTCTTAATTCTTAAAATTAGGAAAATTTCATAAAAATCCCTAGTCTTCTCAATTCTTTCTAACCCCATTCTCTCCATCTGGTAGTAGCTAAGCCCATTGACTGTGACAATCTGTAATAGGTGGCTATTTGGCAACCAAGTGTGCAAACATTGGTACTCTTTGTTTTCACTGACTTGTCTGTTAAACCCCCTTCTATTATCTGCTCCCAGTTCTTTCATACCTTTCATCACTTCCTTAATTCCTACTACTTCGGTAACCATTTAAACAGCATCGGTCCATGGACTAAGGGCGAGTCTTGAAGAAGAGAGGATTAGAAGAGGAGAAAAGAATGACAAAGCTGTATGACAGAAAAGTAGTTTTTAATGTCTAAGCCTATTTGATATTTCACTCTAAATGTACTTTCTTATCATTGAAGTTGATAAGAAAGCAAGGTACACATACGAAAATGCCTTTACCTTGGCTACATCACTAAATTGGACTCTAGCACGAACACCGAGTCAGCTCAAGCACCCAATATGCACTATGTACATCCACATAAGGTGCTAGATGCTTTGACCTATGCAGGAAAACTAGATGTTTTGATCTATGCAGGAAATATGAAACTGGAACAATATTAAGACTAGAATTTCAATGCCATAAGGTGTAATAAGCAAGTAGATGTTGCATTTATTAGACACTTTCAGAATTGAAAAAGGCAGTCGAAAGAACTAATGGCATTTGCAACAACATATAAAGCATCAAAATGGAAACTAATAAGAGCAGAATGTCTCTAATAAGGAATCTATTGTCTTGAAAACATCTCTTGATTTCTACATCACAAAAAGTTTAAAATAAGAAGAGTATAGAGTTTTGAATTCTAAATCAACACCAGTTGGATAACTTCTCTATCAGTCCAACCAAGCCTCAAGTTTCTAAGCTCTCGCTTTGTGATTTCCAGCATCTTTGACAGCATTCCTTCTTCCTCGGTGAGATATTCGAATTTCCTAGTTACATTCACGATATCATCAGTTTATTCCTTGATCTTGCTTCAAGTTCCCTGAGACAATCCTAGAATTAGACATAAAGAAAGTCTTCAAGGTTTTTTAGTATTTCTATACTGCAAGGATCCAAAAAGTTACAAAACTTATTAAGACCACACTTTTCCCTAAAAGTAAGAAATTTGATATAGAAACAAGACAAAGAACTGCAAGCCAACATAAATGATAACATTAAAGAGCAGAAATAGAAGTATAGAGCCTTCATCCATAAATGTGATTTATGCGTCAAGGTACGACGAGTTCTCAAACAAGAGAGCATTTGCTTCAATTCTCTTTTCACAACTTCTAACTCAGTTCATAAGGTTCTTTGCAAAACCATGAGATCTAAATAATATCCTCCATTCTGTACCACGGTTTTAATGTTTCTTATTACCAGTACAAAGGATTGAAACTCCAGGTAGAAAAAAGTCCCTTATTCTCCAAGTTTATTTCATTTAAAATAGGATACCATATAGAGTAAAAGGTTCCAAAATGATTAACTCAAACAAAGTTTTTACTTGTTGGTACAGACACATCCAAGAAAATTATAGACAAGAGCGTGGCAAAATGCGTGCCAATATTTGTGATATAGATGCTATAGATAAAGAAAAGAAAGAACCTTTCTCCCAAAATGGTTGCCGAAGCAAGACCTCCATATTTGCGCTTGAAGACAAGGAGCATTCTGATTCTTCCCTTATTAATTCTAGCAGTCTTGTTTCTGGTGGCAAGAGGTTACCGACTTGTTTCACATGCCATGGGGACATCCAATAAATTTCTTCTTACTGTTTGTTCTAGCTTAGTGACAGCTCTCCTGTTCCCACAGAGAACATTTTCCCTGGATAGAATGAACCTTGGGGGACAAGGGTGAAATGCCCAGGTAAGTTCCTTATTCCATTTATCAAATGCCTTAGCTTTGACATCTCCCTTCCTGCCCTGCGCACAAGTACTATCCCTCACATCAAACTGCAGTAGCTTCCTGAACACAGAACAAGAATGAAAACCATTTCAAAAAATCCAACAGAAAATATTTCTTTCATTGAACTTATCCTTCAGGAGAAAAGAATATTGAGACATGAAGTTTAGAGGCATGTGTAACAACCTATAAATCTTGGTTTAGATAATAGAACAACATGACGGGTTATAACATATGAATTCGTGTATTTTTTTATAAAAAACGAAAATTGCAGATAGGCTCAAGGCTTGTCAGCTAACCCCTCCAGGGGGTGATAGAGTTACGTTAATCAGGCGATGACAGCTCATGTGAAATGCAGTGACCCTCTAAAGCCTAAATTTTTTTTAAATATCCCTTGTCAGCTCATGTGAAAAGCAGTGACCCTCTAAAGCCTATTTGCCAAACTTCAACGCAATCAACCAACTAAGAATATGACTTCAGTTAGGATATATAGACCCAAACTTTGCAAAATTGCCTCATTATTTGTATTAAGATGAGCAAGTTAGGGGAATTCAAGCTTTAGAGGGCTAAATAATAATTATATGAACAAGCTCAAAAAAAAAAAAAACTAACTGCATTCCCTCCAGAGGGTAGCGATAGAAATCATTTGTTAAAGGGCTATATGCAAGTACCTCTCTTGTACAGGGTGACCATCCACAATTTACCACAAAAGGTAATACATGTTGCTTCTCTATTTTGTCGTCTAAAATTGAAACAAACTATCTACTAATAAAGGAATATATCTTAATTTATGCTCGAGATAATGTTGCCTGCAGGTTGCACATATATTGATAAAAGAATGCAAGTTTGAAACATAGAAAGGCATGAACACTCATCTAGCTCCAGTCCACCTTTAGCAATTACACTAGCTTTGGTACTGTTCCACCCCTCGGACGATATTTATAAAAGATAGAAATAAACAAGTAAATTAAAAATTGGTATTAAGTAGAAACTAAAAAGGTTTCCTCAAAAAAAAAACCCCTCCCCAACAAAAATAAGTTAATATCCTAGAAGGGACTATGCAAGGGTTGCTTGCAACTTTTCTAAATGGTGGAGGGATTGAATATCCACTTCTTCGTGATGCCAGACTACTTGGTAGTTGTTTCTCCCATATTCGAGTTCAATATACCTAGAGAAAAGGTAATATGTGTGTGAATTATACTGCGGCTCCAAATTAGACTCGAAAGTGATTTGGGAGGAGAATTTTTCTTAACAACTATGGGATCTATGGGGGAAAAATGTCTCGGGTGCTAGGTATGAGAGGTTGTAGAACAGTGAGAACATGTCCATGGGCAGATCCATGTTTGAGCTAGAGGGGGCAGTTACCCCCCTTAATTTTTTTAAACTTAGTATGTTTTGTTTTTTGAAAATTTTTTAAAGATTGCCCACCTTAAAACTTCGATTTTATAATTTCACCTCTTCTAAATTTTGAGTTTTTAAATGTGAAGATCGTGATTATGAGAGATGAATAACTCAATGATTGAGTAATGATGATCTCGTTTTTTTATTAAATATAATATTTTTTTTATTTTAAACTATAAAAATCATAATAAAAATGTCTGATATATACATTTTGTAATAACTTAAACTTGTATAGAAATTATTGTACAGAAATATCTATATTAATATTGTAATACCATAGATTTATGTGTTATACAACCAAAACATGATAATTTTTTGGATGGCCCCCGCACCCTCAGTAGTGGCGCTTTGCCCCCTACACCCCAACGAGTTGTCAAGACAGATTGACTCCGAATAATTCTGCCCCCTCTGGTTCAAATATCTAGGTCTGTCCCTGGACATGTCTTGGTAATAGGTTATTAAATAAGAAGAAAAGGGGAACAAAAACTTATGTCAGACTTCCTAATTCTTGAGCTTGTAGCAATTTTCTTAATACAACCTATACTCATAAACATCAATATATATTTCTACCATTTATTATCGATTTTTCATATTTTGTGTATAATTTATTCTCCCACAACTACGTGTCTCAAAAACTTCATCCAGAATCATAAAAAGCTAATTAGCACGCAATTATAATATCTAATTAAAAAAAAATTAACAGATTACAACACAAAGTTTACATCTTTCAGTTTCCAATTTCTCAGTAATTATTGTGTTCCAATAGAAATCACAAAAACCGAAAGTATAATTAATCAAGAAAATAGAAAATTTTCAACAATACAAGCAAGCAGTGCGGATCACTTACAACTTACAAGTCAAATTCCACAATTGAAATCCTAGACTGCATCCCCAATTGGAAACCTAATTCTCGCTGAACTATAAAGAGCAGGAGAGAGGAGAAGCCGAAAGGGCTCAGGGACGCAGCGTGCGTTCGGGAAAGGACTCGGGTTGCGGTGCGGGTCAGAGCTAAACGGGTCGGGTCCTCAAAGGGAAATAATGGGAACTTCTAAAGGGGCACAAGTTTTTTCCTAGTGAGCCCAGTAAAAACTTCCTATAAATAACAACTCTGCCATCCAAAATAAATTCCAAATACCCTTCTTCCCTCTCCCGCTACCTCCATTCGTCTGGCGCGCGACAGCAGGTAAATTTTTTTTTTTTTTTTAAAACCTAACAAAACCCATTCCAATCTTCAATCTCCTTTTAAAAATATGTTAATTAAAAATTAAAAAGGTAATTAGCGGGTTCGGAATTGTGTGCAAAAGGAAACTTGTGTTACATTGGGTTGACTAATGATCTATCAATTTATTATGTAAAATATTGGGTAACGTAGCGGGTTCGGAATGGCCGTCGTTCGGAGTGTCAGTCCGACCGAGACCCAGCTGTTCGGACTTACAGTCCGAACAGCCGAGTTTCGGTCAGACTGACAGTCCGAACGAAATCCGACTGTTTGGACCGTTAATTGATTTATTTAATTGTAATGATAGTATTTATATATTATTATTGGAATTTAGGCAAGGAAGCAAGAAAACATACAATGAAATTCCGAAACACATCACCAACTCATTGAGACACTGATACATCAATCACTGCAATACAATGATACACATACACACAATGATTTAACCGATGTAATGAAATAATGGAACATGGCTACTCTGATACATTGATATTTCGATACAACTCTGATACAATGAAATAGTGTTTATATTAAAACGAGGAAAAACGCACAAGAGAGATCATTACATAGAAAATAACCATTAATTTAACATAACTTGATATGTTTACAAGAAATAATTTTACACCGGCCACTTCATGTTGCATACATGATCCATATCATTACATAATTCGTGCAATGATCACTGTCTCTTTGTTTTTCTCGAGGGATTACGTCTGCTTCTGGTACGAGTCATAAATGCCGTATCGAGTGCATTAGGAGTGGATTGATCTGGTGTAGGTTCTTCCACTTGCTCATGTGGTGGTTCTTCTGGATGAGTGCAACCGATTAGAACAGCTTTGATCTTCTGAAGTGCAGTAAATAACAATCCAGATCGCTTCTTGAAGGCCTTATCCCCTTGCTCAATTAATGGATCGATAATTGCTTCTATGCGTGTATATCTCTGTTATATTAGTGGACGGGAAAATAATAAACAGCAGAAAAACTGGTTAACCGTATTGAACATTAAAGTAGGAAGATATATGGTTATTACCTCATCATCGACATATTTGCCCGGGTTGCTTGAATTCCTTCCTCTGCTGGGGGTTCATCTGGTTCTACTCCAAGGAAGCGCTGTGAAACTTTAGAGAGCCAAGAAATATAATCTGACGTGCAATCAGATGGGTAGTCAGCAATAGACCCACGGTGCTCCAGAAACAATACGTGATCATACTAATTTATCCACATCTCCTCAATATGAGTGTACTTTACCACATAACTATTAGCTGTTATACCCCGTGCTTCACGTAATGCTGAGAATGGTGAAGGTGGAACATACTGTTGACGCCCAAACTACCTTAGTACTCGCACTGGATGATACGGCTCAATTACGCTCAAAATCTTCAACGTACCCATAAAAAATGTAATTTCTCTGAACGGATATTTATCTCTATAATTTCGATATGGATCCCAATCAACCTGCATGTACGTTGGATAAAAAAAATAAATTAGGTACTGTTAACAAAAATTGCAAACTAAATAAGTATATGAAAAAAGGGGGAAATATTACCTGGTTGCCTGTGAGTTTATCTAGACTTGACCGAATAGACTGCACATGTGATTGGGAGATATTGTGATCCCGTCTGCTCTTCCAGCGACAAGCAAGTGGATCACCGGTGGTAAAAGATAGGTTCGAGACCGGCATAAAACTTGAAAAATGAGCAAATATCCAAGCCTGTAGTAGTGTCAAATACCCCGCAATCTGAGCAACGTTAGCTCGGGAAGCAAGCCCAAGCTGCCTATATAACCATGCAAGAGCACCAGCACCCCATGCGAACGTATGAATATCTTCGAGATCATGCAGTAAAGGTAAGTAATCAATGGAAACTCTCGTACAACTCTTGTCAGCAAAGAGCATGCAACCAAGAAGATAAAGTAAATAAGCTCTTGCAGCACACCGAATCCTATGTTCGGTGTCAGTATCGACAACCCCGCAGAATCTTTCTTGTAACCAATCTAGTCGAACCGATGCACCGCCTTTGGTATTGAGCTAATTCCACGCTTCATCATAACTGACGCCCAAGGAATGAGTAATTGTATCAACAGCTTTACGTGAAACAGCTGATACTTGTGGGCAGACGGATTTTCCAACAACAGGTAAGTCAAGTAAACAGGAAATATCATCCAACGTGATCGTCATCTCACCAAATGGCATATGAAATGTATTTGTTTCAGGATGCCATCTCTCAACAAATGCACTAACCTCAACAGCACTAATGTACTGGTAGGAGCATTTCACCAATGGATACAATGAAGACCCACGTACTAATTCCATGAAACGGGTGTTTGGCTCAGGTGTTAACAATGACCATGCACTTATTTTTCTCCAGTGACTAATATATCGAAGTGGATCTCGTTCCTGTATATATACTATAGTCTTAACATATGCACACACACACACAGTAGAGTAGTTTAAGTTTTAAAACGGAAATATTACCTCATCTTTTAAAACGAAGAAAGCAACGTGCGTCTTGAAGCTCTTCAGTACTGATAAATCAACTGGGCCCCGGTAATTTGACCCATGAAGATCATCTTCAGAGCCTTCTGCATCAGTATTCCCTTCTTCTACTCTTTCACTATCATATCTCATCAAATTCGGAGTTTCTATATTTATTTCAGTATCAACGGACACTTCATTTGGTCTCTCTCGTATCGGCCGTTGGATTTGTGGTCGAGATGATACTTTCTTCCTCCTTAACGAGGCCGTCGGTCGAATGCGAGAAGATTCTGCCGGATCCATCTATGTAACACAAATGTATTTCATTAATGGAAACATTTTATCAAAGCAATAAATTTTCTATGAGCCAATAAGTAGTAATAAAGTATAATTTGTTACAAATATCATATTTTATCTATTTATTTTCAACTTCTAAATTAATTATTAAATTTTAATATTAACACCTACAATTAGAAAATAACTACTTGTCTGGCAAATTTTACAACTATGATTACAATATTATATTTTTTTTCCTAATTATAATCTAAATATTAAATAAACAAAATTATCAAAAAAATTGTACTTGTTTAGAATTTTCCGAATGTAAATTATTATCGAACTATACAAGAAGTTTTCGATTTTCAAGACAGTTACAAAGCATATAAGAATAAACAAAATAAAACAAAATTAAATTTAAATTAAAGGAGGCTTACAATAGAGCTTAAAAATCCTGAACCGAGAAGAAATCAGGCAGCTGAGGGTTGGGTGTGGCAGTGGACACTGGAGACAGATGATCGGAGTGTTGCAGGGCGGGTGGGGGCGGAGCTGGGTGGGGCGGGCAGAGGGTTGGGGGGCCGGGCGGAGGCGGGTGGGGGCGGAGGGGGTAGGGGCGGGCAGAGCCGGGTGGGGGCGGAGGGGGATGTGGGGGCGGGCGGAGGCGGGTGGGGGCGGAGGGGGTAGGGGCGGAGGGCGTAGGGGCGGGCGGAGATCGGTAAGGGCGGAGGCGGGCGGAGAAGAGAGCGCCGGGTGGAGATGGGGCTGGGGTCGGGCGGATCTGGGTGGGAGCGGGGGGGGGCGCCGGGGGGGGGGGGGAGCGGGGGGGTGGCGCCGGGTGGGGGGGGAGCGGGGGGGTGGCGCCGCGGGGGGGGGGGGGGAGTTTGGGAAGGAGAAAAGAGGAGAGCTGGGTGGGAGCGAGGAGATGAAGTGAGGAGAGAGTGAGATGAGAGATATAGGGGAAGGGTATTTTAGGAATAACTATGTGCTCACTAAGAAAATTTTCCCACTCCTTAACTTAAACTGGGCTCACTAGGAAATCTGGGCTCACTAGGAAAAATCTTGTGCCCCTTTAGAAGTTCCCGAAATAATGGGAACTTCTAAAGGGGCAGAAGTTTTTTCCTAGTGAGCCCAGTTAAAGTTTACCATATACATCAACTGTGCCCTCTAAAAAAATTTCTCATTTTGCCTTTATTCCCTCTTCAGATTACCCCGTTCGGACTTACAGTCCGAACAGGATTGGCCTGTTCGGACTGTAAGTCCGAGCAATCCAGTCTTGTTCGGACAGTAAGTCCGAACAGACTGGATCTGTTCGGACTGTAAGTCCAAACAGACCAGTTTTGTTCGGACTGTCAGTCCGAACGGCGCCCCCCGTTCGGACTGACAGTCCGAACAGGGGCTTGACCCGATCTGATTCTCCGCTGCTGCCTCACCCACTCTATTTATATAATAAATTGATAAATCATTAGTTTACCCAATTTAACGTCACTTTAATGACTTATATTAACAATTAATTATACATTATTACACAAAATATAGTGAATGAAGCAAAAAAGATATAATAATTCACAGACACACTGATACACCGACACAATAATATACTGATACATCCATACACCGATACAATGATACACTGATACACAATGATACACCGATACAATGATACTCCAGATACACAAATA
The DNA here is from genome assembly GCA_036321105.1 of Dracaena cambodiana. Lineage (NCBI taxonomy): Eukaryota > Viridiplantae > Streptophyta > Magnoliopsida > Asparagales > Asparagaceae > Dracaena > Dracaena cambodiana. Next base: position 39,126,281 of record JAYEPQ010000005.1, read on the forward strand.
CAATGATACACCGATATAATGATACAATGATACATTGATACACCGATTCAATGAAACAACGATACAATAACTGATATAATGAAATAGTGAAGATTATAAACAAGATCCCCTACGTATAAAACAAACAAGATCTTATACAAATTAAAGAAATAAGATCAAATACAAACGTAGTGTGTATATTAATCGAACAAAAAGCGACCAATAAGGTTCATTACAAACAAAAACCATATATTCTACAAATTATTCAAAATGTTTGCAAAAAATAATTACACCGGCCACTTGAAGTTCCTAACATCATCAATATCAATACACAACTAATATAATTTAATCACTGTCTCCTTGTCTTCCTTGGGGGTTGACGTCTGCTTCTGGTTCGAGACATAATTACCGTATCGGGTGCATTAGGAGTGGATTGATCTTATCTTTGTTCCTCTGCTTGCTCTTCTGGTGGTTCTTCATCTTTTAAAACGAAGAAAGCAACGTGCGTTTTGAAACTCTTCAGTACTGATGAAGATCATTTTGAGAGCCTCCTGCATCAGTATTCCCTTCTTCTAGTCTTGCACTATCATATCTGATCAAATTAGGAGTTTCTACATTTAATTCAGTATCTACGGCCACATCGATTTCTCTCTCTCGTATCGGGCGTTAGATTTGTGGTCGAGATGCTGCTTTCTTCCTCCTTAACGAGACAGTTGGTCGAACGCGAGAAGATTCTGTCGGATTTATCTATGTAATACAAAGATATTTCATTCATAGATATTTTTTTATCAAAACAGTAAATTTTCTGTGTAAGTAAATAGTAACAAAGTATAATTTGCTACAAATATCATATTTTCTCTATTTATTTTGTAGCTGAGAGATAGTGTACTATTAAAGTTTAAAGACACTGAAACCGTCTTTTGTTACTTAATCAACCATTAGGACAAAACCATTAAACTTCTAAATTAACTAATAAATTTTAATATTAACGTCTATAATTAGAAAAATAACTAAATTTTCGCATATTTTACAACTACGATTTCAATATTATATTTTCTTCATAATTATAATCTAAATATTAAAAATCAAAATTAACAAAAAATACTAGAACCAATTTTGCTAGCTCCTTCACTCTTCCTCCTCTCCATTCCAACAAAATCACAATGAATAGTTGTTTGATCCAAAAATAAAAAAAATTAAATTTTAAAATAAATGTTGCTAAATTAGTAAAACTCACCGAGGGAAGTCGACGGCGGTGGCGGGAGAACACCGGCAGTGGCAGCGGGAGAACAGAGACGGCGGCGGCGGGTTCGGCGGTGGAGGGTTCGGCGGCGGTGGCGTCGGGTGTACGAGTGTGAGAGATAGGAGATTTGGAAGGAGAAGGAGGTTTGTGGAGATGAAGGAAAGAGGCAGAGGAACGAACGGAGGGGGGGAAGAGAGAAGAGGAAGTTTGGATTTTGGTTAGGGTTTGTGGAGATGAAGTGAGGAGAGAAGAGGAGATGAGGAAAATATACATAAGGGTAATTTCGGAATAAATTTGTGCTCACTAAGAAATTTTCCCCTTTACTGATATCACACTGGGCTCACTAGGAAATCTGGGCTCACTAGGAAAAAAGTTGTGCCCCGTTAGAACTTCCCGAAATAATGGGAGCTTCCAAAGGAGCACACCATTTTTCCTGGTGACCCCAGATTTCCTAATGAGCCCACATAAAATTTTCTAAAGAGAGGATTTTTCTAGTGAGCACACTAAAAATTCCAAAATTACCCTTCACCCCTATTTATCATCCTCCTCTCCCTCTCCTCTCCCATTTCCTCTCTAACCCCCTAAACCCAAAAAAAAAACCCTAACCCTAACTTCATTTTCCCCTCTCACTTCCCATAATCCTCTCTTTCCCTTTCTCTATCTCCTTCACCTTCCAAATCTCCCTCTCTCTCCCGTTCGTGGAGGCGGAGCCGTCGCCGCCGTCGCCGTTATGACGGATGTCGCCACTGCCGTTGGGACGCCACCGCCGCTGCCATTCTTCCTCGCCACCGCCTTCCCGCCATTGCTAGGTGAGATTTCCTAATCTAGTAATTTTTTTTAAATTTAGATTTTTTTAATTTTGGATCAAACAACTCTTCAATATTAGGGTTTGGTGATTTTGTTGGGTTGGAGAGGAGGAAAAGGGGAGCAGGTAGCAAATTTGGTTGTAGCATTTTTCTGTTAATTTTTTTTAATATTTAGATTATAATTATTAAGAAAAAATTAATTTTTTTATTTTTTTGTTGCAACCTTGAAAAGTTCAAAACTTTTCATTTTAGCTGTTTGATTGTGATGGAATTTAGGTGTAATTTTAGTTGCAATGATGTGAATGAAAGAAGAAATGAAAGCTTTTTTTCACCTCTTTCAAATTTGAGGGAGAAAATTGAATGAGGGGAAGGAGTAATTTTATTTTCTAAAATCAGAATTGATGAGATATCTAGAGATACATTGTCAATTTGTATTGAATAAATCATATATTAGTTCCATCTTAGGTAAGTTTGAAAGTATGCACTTTTATATTATGATTATGAGTATGATAATGATTATGATTATGATTATGATTATTGTTGTTGTTATTGTTGTTGATGATGATGTTGTTGTTGTTGTTATTAAGATTATGATTATTATGATCATCATCATCCTCTTTTATTCTAGTAGTATAGTGTTTTAAGGAGAGAATAGGATAAGCCATTGAAAATAATTGATTAGTTTAAAGAAGAGATTAGTAGCACGAGTATGGTCGTGATATATTAATACATTGCAAATTCTAAAAGAAGTACATATGAAGTAACACTGACATGCAAAAAAAAAGTTGTGTCGACACATGAGGATTCACAATAGAAGTTTCTTTCTTTCCTAAGTTTTAAACTTGAATTGTTTTAAGCATCATAGTATAAAAGAATAGCAACAACAATCTGTTCTACAGAATTTTTCCCATTTGTTTTTTGCTCGTTTTATTTGTTTATCACTATATCTGTGAGATTTAATTTTTGAGACAGTGTTAAGAAGGAAACTATGAAGAAATTTTTTGTTTATCTCTATATCTGTACCTTTACAAATTATATAATATTTTCCACTAATTAGTAAGGTTTTGAAGAAAATATACATGATAATTGGTATTACCATAATCTGAAATGCAAACATGGTTATAATATTCAAATAAAACAATTAGTTATAGAGGATTAGTTATAGAGGATCAGTCACTGTTGTGTTTACATGTGTATGTCAATTTGCAATCCAGTTTGTCTAGTGTGATTATTGTGTTAGTGGCTTAATTGTGGAGCATAATGTATGTATTGATATGAATTTTATTTTTTGTTGGCAGAATAGATATCAGAGTGGTTGAAATAAGTGTCTTTCCAACCATACCCCATGCACCCAGAAACACGCCAACTAATCCCAGTATGGCTAGAAGTATATCAATGCAGCTATCAAGTTCGCATGCACATGGAAGAAGGTAGAGCACAACTTCATAATATAGAGAAAGTCATGGCCTATCTCTACCAACTTTGTATATATTTTTTATGTAATGTTGTTTCTAAATATGAGCTGATTTGTTCATAATTATCATTATATAAATTCACATTGGGGATTGAACCAAGGCCACCTGCTTAATAGGCGAGAATACTCAACGATATGCTACAATAACTTTGTGGATAATCGGTGAAAAAAGACTTATTTATAGTTACCTTTATCTTCTGTCCGCACTTCCCCTGTCTGTCCGGACTGCAGACCTGGACAGGGGTCCGGACAGGGAGATCCTGTCCGGACTGACAGTCCGGACAGTGATTTCCTGTCCGGACTGCCAGTCCGGACCGAAAATATCTGTCCCGACATGCAGTCCGGACAGAGAAAAAATGTCTGGACTAGCAGTCTGGACTAGAGTTTTCTATCTCTTTTTCAAAAAAAATCATTTCTAACCCAAATACCCAACTACTCCTTCCTCTTTCTCTTCTCTTATCTAAACCCAACACTATCAAATCTCTTTTCTCTCTCTTTTGCCCGCTGTCGCCGCTTTTGCTGATGATTTTAGGATTTTTTTTGTGGGTTAACTGAACTTAGGAAAAGGAAGAAGGAAAATAAGGGCAATTTGGTCCAAAAAATTCGATGGTAAGATTGTAATATTATAGAAGTTTTTAAGTGGACTCACTGTAGGAAAAATAGTGTGCCCATCTAGAAGTTCCCGAAATAATGAACTTTACTGTATAAACATCAAGGGTAGGTTTGGAAGTTCAAAAAGTAAAAGATTTTAGTAAGATATATTCTATTTGAGCACACCACTTTGCTCAGTGGTCCGCAGGACAGGACTGAGTATCGGATCCGGATAATTTCAACATGTCTATAATTACCTATTAATTTATGTTTTTTGATTAGATTAATTTTTAATTTTAAGTTTAACAACCATCATGCTACCAAAAAACTCCTGTGTTCCCCAAAATAATAATTCGGTTGCATGCTTAATTGATTTTCAAATGATCCAAGATCAGTATATATGAATTGAGGATCAAATCTAGAACTAACAGAGAATAATTAAGTGTAATAATGAATTTAGTAAGAAAATAATGAATTCTACTGTATAAACAATAAGGGTAGGTTTGGAAGTTCAAAAAGTGAAAGATTTTAGTAAGAGATATTCTATTTGAGCACACCACTTTGATGAGTGGTCGAGCATCGGATCCGGATAATTTGAACATGTCTATACTTACTTATTAACTTAAGTTTTTAGATTAGATTAATTCTTAATTTTAAGTATAAAAAACATCATGCTTCAAAAAAAAACTCCTGTGTTCTCCTTAACAATAATTAGGTTGCATGCTCGATTAATTTTCAAATGAGCCAAAATCAGTATATATGAGTATCAAAGAATAATTAAGGGTAATAATGAATTTAGTAAGAGAAATAATGAATTATGCTGTATAAATATTAAGGGTAGATTTGGAGGTTTAAAAAGTGAAAGATTTTAGTAAGAGATATTCTATTAGAGCACACAACTTTGCTCAGCGGTCAACATGCTAGGACCAAGCATCGGACCAGATAATTTGAATATGTCTACAATTACTTATTAACTTAAGTTTTTTTATTATATTAATTCTCAACTGAATTTAAAAAACTATCATGTTTCTAAAAAACTACTGCGTTCTTCTTGACAATAATTAGGTTGCATGCTTGATTGATTTTCAAATGAGCCAATATAAGTATATATGAGGATCAAATCTAGAACTAATATATAATAATTTTTTAGTAAATCATAATTTGCTTAATTATTAAAGTAGAACCTTCCTAGTTGAGAATTAACCCTGGAACTATTTAAGAGTATGAAGTATTACCGACTCTCTAACAATTAACAAAAGAAGTTGCAACTAGTTAACATTTTTTCACACCTATTAACCAACATATGGACATACTAGTATAGCAATCGATAAGAACTTTGTTGTTTAAGATATCTGATTACCTTTTTTCTTTAGGAAAAAAGTGAAAGAGTGTGATTATTATGTTTTTGTCATATTTTCCCTAATCCATCATTGGGCAAATTTGTAGTGGACTGGACCCGTTATTATTTTTCCGGTCCACTTTGAACCCCCCTCCCTAACCGCCTCTCACACACCCAGACACCCGTGCGGATAGGTCCGAGTCGTTGGGAGTTTCCAAAGGAGCACACCACGTTTCCTAGTGAGCCCACTGTCTTGGGAATGTTTGGTCCGGGCTGGCCCTTTTTTAGTGGGCTCAAAAAAAATTGGTGTGCTCTTCTGGAGACTCCCTGAGTCGTTCAGGAGGTTCTGAAGTCCGCCCACTTTATGAGTGATCCCGCATACAAAGTGTTTATAGGATTTCAATTCCTCTTGGCGTCGGCGGCCTTAAACCCTCTGTTCTCCTTCTTCTTCTTTTTTTGCCCCACTAAAACCCTAAATTCTCTCTCTCTCTCATGGCGACTCCACGGTCGCAGGCAGTCAAATGCCTCGACACGTCGTCGGGTCCAAAGCGTTTCACCGTAGGCCCTCCCTAAACCCTAGCAATTTGCTCTTCTCCATCTCACGCCCCTTCAAAATTACGAAATTTTACAATTTATTTTGGTTGCAGTTCAAGAGCATCTCGCAGAGAATCGAAGAGATCAACATCAATGTCTACAAGAGTCTCGACCCCGTCAGGCCCGAGCCCAAAAGCACCTCCTTTTTCCTCGACAGTCTCCTCTACTGGCGAGTAAGTTTAGTTTCGAACCCTAGGATCTCTTTTAATTGATTATTTTCTAAAAATCTTGTTGTTTATGGACTTAGGAATTGAACACGGCGGAGGATTTTATTAGTTTCTACGATGAGATGATGCCGTTGGTTCAGACGATGCCGCAGATTTTGTTCCATAAGGAGAAGATTTTCTTGGAGCTTATACGGAGAGTTAACATAAAGGCGCAGCTGTCGCTCGAACCGATACTAATGTATGTAGTTAAACATAGCTTGATTTGCAATTTCCAATCTTCGTATTAGCAGGATTATGTGTTTGACAACAAAATGTTAACTTTATTATTATTATAAGTCGAATAAGCTCTTGGACAAGCCATTGGAGCAATATACGTGCTATAGCAGTTGGTTGAGGATATATTTCTGTTTTTGTTGGGAATTGAACAAGATATGCTAAGATAGATATCAACCTGTCTCGGGTTTGGAGATTGCCTTCTCTTTCCCTCTCTATATTGAATTCTGAATGAAATGTGAGCTCATCTTGTGCTCTCATGTTTCACTAGTTTGAATTGCTGCAATTTGTGTTAAAAGCTTTCTTCCTCCCATACCTTATATTAGTTGAGTATTCGTGGCCTGAAATTAGTCAGGCATCAGTCAACTGATCAAATTGTTTGATGCACCCTTAGTGTTAGGATCTCACAGTGGAAACAGAATGTGTCACTGTATGCAAGCTGAAAGCAGCCCATGCCAGCCCAATTGTTCTTGAACTGCCTTTAATTTATGCACGTTTTCCTGCTGTTTCAAGCTATTGTGCTGCATGAATTTTGTTCATCACGAGCTGTTCATTTGACCCTGCATCGCAATAATAATTTAGGGTTGCCTAGTAATTAGTTTTTCTCAACAATATATTTCACTTGCTGTTGAGCTCCTTGAGGTTTAGAAACAATAATAAATAATTGATGATAGGATCCCTCTTGTAAGTTTGAGTGCTCAAGCCATGATTAATCACTTAGCAGTGAGGATCTAATTATTGTATCCTAGGTAGTGTTGGGTTTGAATGTGTTGTCATTTTTACTAAACATCTAGTTGATTTTCCTTTTTAAACCTGTAGCCCCTTTTCATCTTGCAAAGAAACTAAATTTGAGGTTATCTTTTGCTAGGAAATCTTTATTTTGAGTATACGTTTCATTGTAGGAAGACCATTATGTTGATATTTAGCTGATTAAATGGCTTTGGTTTTTTCTGTCACATTTAACAGCTTGTCTTATTGCAGTAACATTGAACTGACGTTCCATTGCCTGTGTAAATTATCAATTCGGTTAACAAAGCTGGACATGTCCAAGATTAGACTGAAATATATTTGAGGTTAAATTGACCTCGTTATGGAGATTACTGTGTTGAAGCTTCCCTAAATAATTGTTGGAATACTAGCATAATCAAGCTCGTACCTACGGAATCAAGCTCAACTATGTCTTCTTTTCTGACAGTAGTCTTTTCAATCTAAATACAACGAGGAATTGCAGAGTGCATGCTAGGTCTTGAGACTTCTTATATGTCCAATGCTTTAAAAGAGAGTTTTTATTGTGAGGTGTTCTAGCATTTAGCATGGTCAAGAAGATCCAAAGTACAAGACCTTTAGTAATAGATAAGTTGACTATATGACAAATGTTAGGTTATAATGTGACTTTTTTAGTTCATTGAAACTATTGTCCTGGTGGTTATTGTGTTGTCCTAGTAATGGGAAACAGCTGCAATCTTAGAATAGGTTCAAAGCGATTCTGTTAATGTAGATGGAAGATGGGATTGGTGGATTGGTGAATTGGTGATGCATGTCAATTGCATATATATATATATATATCATGCTAGAAGTTTATTGTTTGTGTAATATAGTTCAAACAATATCGTGGTTATCTGCAAATGAAAAAGTATGAATGTGAAAAATAGGCTGATATGTCTTTAAAATTAAAAACTTAGCAAATGTAGAACACTTGAAAATTAATACATCTCTTGAAAGAATGACAGATACTTATAAATGTTGGAAGTTTATACTGCTATTAGCTAGCAAACATATCAATCATATCATATCATATTTTTCAACATTTTTTAAAAAAAATGACAGTTACTTATAAATGTTTCTCCAAAATTATTATTCTATATAATCCTATATAATAAACAATGACTTTTTACTCGTGTTATATAGTAAACAGTGACTTTTTACTCATGTTTGCACTGCAAGCTGCAACAATCCATTTTTCTTTTCTTTTTCTCATCCAGGATGCGTAGTAGGTACTGCAAAAATAAATAATGTCTTCTTTTAGGTTGTTCGATTAGATTGTGTAATATTCATTTCTTTGGTTTTCTTGTTAGTAATGGATGTATTTTTTTTTTAATTTATCTGATATTTTATAATTTGTTAACGCAGGTTAGTTGCAAGTCTATCCAGAGATATCCTGCAGGAGTTTTTACCGTAAGTTTCTCGTATCTCAGGCTGTTCTTCTAAGTCTGCATAAATCCCTGATTCTGCTGCCAGTAACTTACCACTTTTGTATTTTATGACTGTGATATTCCATTCATAAATTCTCATAAGCTGGAAAAAATAATGTATGCTTTTTCATGTATTTTGAAATTTTACTGACAGCTTGCTTGGTAAGGTATTAAATGAGAGTTGTTGATATATGTGATACAGATAGATAACTTTGCAAGTAGATGGTTGCATACAAGCCTTAGAGTCAAAAGGACATGGATCTGATATATATGAAAATGGCATGCAAGGGATGTAGCTGTGGCAAAATCACAAGAAAATAAAATGAGGGCTTCACGTAGATGCCAAAAACTACCTAGGAGGGATTATTTTCGCTGCTTAAGGTTAAGGATTCATCATGGTGATTGTTCATAAAGTCAGCATAGGATGTTTAAAATTGAGAAATGACTCCGTAGTACCATGTGATTTGGAAACACCTCTGACTTTGAAGACAAAGCTTCATTAAACAACTATTCAGCTATCCATAATTTGTGGATTAGGATGTTCTCCAATCAAGCTGCCTTGAAAATAGGTTCAGTAATAAGAAATTGAGATAGCTGAGTGGTAATGTGCTAAAACTTAAGATGATAGACCACTAGACCGGTTATTTGATAGAAGTTGGATTCAAAGTTTTAAAGATCAGCTGATATTGATACCATCACATATGTAGTGTCAGATTTTGAGGTATTTGTTACATTGTTTACTGTCTTATATTGGTTCAATATCACTGATCTTATATGCTTGATGTATCCAATTTTGATAAACACAAATGTTTGACTGATAATGATGCCGATACCGATATTTCAAACCTTGAATGGAATTAGCTTTGGTTGACTAAAAACAGAGTTTAGCTTAAAAGGTTTTGGTATGTGCAATGGAGACAATGGATGCGTCAATTAGGAGCACTGAGACCCCAGTATGGCAGGGCAGTGGGTACTAAGGCCTAGGGATAAACCAAGCGAACAACAACTAGAGCAGTAAAAATGAATATGATAATTGCTAATTATGGGAAAAAGGGGTAGTCCAAAAATTTACGATGACTATTCTTTTATGTGATTCATGCCTCTCAGCAAAAGACTATGCACTGTAGTTGCTCAATCCTTATTGCTTGGGCTTCCCATTGACTTATACTTTTGTGACAGGTTCTTGCAAGGGCTAACAGATTGTTTAGTCTATCTTCTCAATGAAGGCGGTTGTTATTACCCTGTCATCCTCGAGCAGGTTAGGCCTTCAGGTTTGGTATCTGTTTCATTTTTTTCGTATACAACATGATTAGTCCATGTGACATTTTGATTGCAGGTCTTCACATCTTGGCAATATATCATGATGTATTTGCAAAAATACCTTATCAAGGATGTTGTTGGTGTCCTCAAGTGAGCATATGTTTATTTTTACATATTGAACGTTAAACATTGTGGTCAAATAATCAAACTTGAATTGATTTTGCTTTCATATGCATACACATGTATCCATGCATTCTAGCAAGTTTGTGTGTGTATGCATATTGTGTATGCATGTGCCTGTGTCAATTATTTATGTGGCATTGAAGTTCCCTTTTCTACCCTGACGCAGTTTACTTGCATTTTGTTTTAACTTTGTTATGTAGGATCACAGCCCAATTAAGATTTTTCGAAAATGATTATGTACAAGGTTTTATGGCTGAAGCTATCTCATTTTTGCTGAGGAATTCATCACTGACTGAACTGAGAAAAGGTACAAGTATACGATTTGGTTATTTTTCTACCATGTGGGTTGCAATTAGTTTGAACTGGCTGTTTTGGTCAGTTCAGCTTGCATTATATATATTCAATTTATAATACTAAACGGGCTACTCTGAATTTTAATGGTAATAGATGATATGCTCATCACTCTTGTTTCTACTTTCTCTAACTACATCCAAGTCATTATAACTCAGCTAGCTAGGTGATTTCAACTATTAATATAATAAGATACTAAAATGTGGGCACAAATCATAGATGTTTATAACACTGCCTGATGTGAATTTTGTTGCGTCGAAGACATAATTATGCTGATTTTCTTGTTGGTTGGTGGTCACACTGTGCCGTGTCTATCTGTGTTATGTCCTGACTGTGGTATGTCCTGAGCTAATTGCTCCTCATCCCCTCTTTTTCATAACAAGGATAGTGTTTTGAAGCTTTGCTTGGTTGATAACCAAACTGCATGGTAGTAGGAGTTAAATGAGCTTAAACAATATTGGGGGTGTACTTGGTAGTCAATCAATAGTTTATGTCTGTTTGCCTTATTTATTATTGAATAGCTGCATTACTGGCATTTTTCTAGAACATAATTTATCAAATTAGACATGTATATGGCAGACTACACATTTATATTAAAAGTAATGGAGCTAGAAAATTCACCTGAGGGAGGAGTCATTTTGTGCTAATTGACATACATCATAGTTGCTGCAAGTAATGGAGCTAGAAAATTCGACCAAGGCACACGTCATCTTATGGTATTTGACATCATATTTGCTGCAAGATTAAATCGTGTTAACAATCTCGAGTAAGGATGCTGCCCCTAATGACACTAGTAAAGTGTCTAAGTCGTTGAGAAAAAAATCAACAAGTGGTCATGTGTTTGAAATGCTCTTATATGATGCTTACGTAGGAGGATAGTGGATACTTGATTTTCTTAAATAATTATTTCTGGATGGAACTGACTACAGTAGTGTTAAGAGAGATTGCACTTAGTATTATTCCCTACCACATATGCATGCCTGAGAGCTCTTGGTGAAATCAATCTAGGTTCTAGTTAGAGGGGAGAAACCTGCTTGATTTAGTAGGAGGATAGTGGATACTTGATTTTTTTAAATAATTATTTCTGAATGGAACTGACTACAGTAGTGTTAAGAGAGATTGCACTTAGTCATTTTCCCTACCACACACACATGCCTGAGAGCTCTTGCTGAAATCAAACTAGGTTCTAGTTAGAGGGGAGAAACCTGCTTGATTTAGACCGGAGGACAGAGTCTGATAGACATAATATTAGAACTAGGAGGAGGTAGGATCACTTGCCGTAAAACCCCAATGCCCAGTATTTTGGTTTTTGAGATTCTAGTCATAAATACCCATGTCAAAAGTAAAATAAATAGCACAAGAGAAAATTTTAGCTTATAAGCCATGCTCCCCTTCCTCCACCAAAAAAGGAAAAAGAAATCAAAGAGCATTTAGTTCATGTCTCTGATAAATAACATGATAGATTTTTATCTCCCCAAGGGGTTGAAGATGGTCTGGGAGTACAATTGGGATGGTAATTGTCATTGTTTTCAGCTAGTGGACAATAAAGCGCATATATTTATATGAACTCAATATAATCGAAAGTTACCATCTATTTAACACGAAATAGCAGTAATACTGTTATTTGCTTTTTTGGTCTTTGGGAAGTGCCTTCAATTATTTTCATGTCAACTAAAGTAAAGTGTCTTATCACATCGTTCTTTCTTTCGTTCTTTCCTTTTACTTGTTTTGTGTTTGAGAGGAAAGGACGGGTTTATGCAGTATATCACAGGCTTCATATTAAGCAGGAGACATGGTATATTCCCTAGGAGTCTAACGACATACCATCTCTTGTTAGTTCTATATGGTAAATTTACCATTACTACATACCATCTCTTGTTAGTTCTATAGGGTAAATTTACCATTACTACATACCATCTCTTGTTAGTTCTATATGGTAAATTTACCATTACCTCTATGAATATTGTGCTTAAGATAAAACTCACCATACTATGCTTCAGTTCCTTCTCTTTTCAATCCCTAAATTTATTGTTGAAATGCTTTGGCACATCTTCTTGTGTACTAGTGTAATCTGTTTTTCTAGAGAGGTAAAGTTATAAGCAAGCTTACATTTTATACTTTGATTCTTGATTCTAATATAGTAGGTGTTTTGTCACTGTAGTGACCCTGAGCAGTTTTTTATTTCTCAATAAATAGTGATATTGGATCATTATTTCTTGAAATGAGATGTGTGAAAACTTTGGACTTTGCCCTTCTTAGTTTACTTGGACTAAGTGGAAAGAAAAGAAAATTGTTCTTGCCGCCCGAGTAAAGTAGTGGACTTATGTTCCATAAATCCAAACACAAAGAGTCAAGCAATAGGTCCACAGCATTTCTCTTTCTGCTTTTCCTTGTAAAATAATAACAAATAAAGTGAGCTGAGGAGATGGATTGCTGAGATCATGGAGAGGCTAAGGCATAAGTCATAAGTGAGATAAATTAACGAGTGAGACGAGCTTTTTATACTTCCAGGTAATTTACTTTATACAAGGTGAATGTATCATCTCGCTAACAAAGGAGACCTCTAAAATTATGTCTAATATAATTTGTATGATTGCCGCTCATAGGCACTGTCGTTAGTGTTTGTAAAAGCTGCTAACTGTAGTGCTTGCTGATACAACAGGTATGAGAGAGGTCATATTAGAAGTTGCAGAAAGTCCATCTGCAGTTAAGAAAGCTGGGGTAGCTGCTTTACTATTTCATGTTCTGAAAGGGACTTCTTCAAGACTTCACTCAAGAGCCGAGAAAGTATTTCGGTGGTTGATTGACAAGTCCTTCCTCAGCATCAGTGATGAATCCTCTCAGGGCAAGTTTTCTTGATTTGTTGTGTCCTACATACCTTGTTCATTTTTTTCTTAAAATGTTTAGTATAGTTATTTCCTTCAGGTCTTTTATCAATTATACAATGCAAAGAACTTATTTATAGTTACTAACAACCAGTTTTTGCAACTAATGAAAAGGGCATTTTTTTAAAAATAGTACTTACTTTAACTAATGTTGTCATAATTTGTCAGGAAAATTACAAATTACAATATATGAAAACTTCTCTTCATGCATTTCTTGTGAGATATCAACCCATTATATTAGTATTGGGAACATTTTCTTGTACCTTGAGTGCATCATTTTCTTGTAAGATCTGCAACATTGGTGTATATGATTATTTTGGCTCTTATCAAAATGATGATTTGCTGATGTTTCATAGGTTTAGGAGCCATTCTTGAGGTTGCAACTGATGTTATAAAAAGATTATGGAATGAAGTTGATCACAGCGACTTTAGTATGGTTCACAAGTGCTTGTTAGTGGAAATATTGAACTGCATCAGTGATGGTTGCATGATGCATCTTAAGCGCTTGTTGTCTCTTCTCGTTTCAACTGTTCGGCAGTGCACTAGGAGCACAATCTATGGTGAGAAAATTTTGTTTCTCTTCAACAGTCATATGCAAACAGTACCAACTTTTGTATTCATCTACATTTTCTCCAGTCTCTTACATTTTCTATTATCTTGTAATAATTATCATCTGCAACTGAAGTTACCTTTCGTTTGCGCTGTTTCGCAGATAGTGAACCATTGCTTGAACTTGTCGGATTGCTTATTTGTTCATACATTGTGCCGATAGAGAATATAAAGTCAGAAGATCATTTGTCTGAAGTCCTGAATGGGATTTTGGAGTTAATGCTATGCCTTCTGGACAATCCTTCCATTGCTGGCGATATATCAAGAATTTCCCTGAATTATGCACCTGTATTTAAGTTGAAAAACTCAGGGTAATGTTTAACAAATTTCTAATTGCAAGCAATTTATCAAGAATTATGCCCCTGAATTATGCACCTGTATTTAAGTTGAAAAACTCAGGGTAATGTTTAACAAATTTCTAATTGCAAGCAATTTATCAAGAATTATGCTGCATTATGCACTTGTGTATAAGTTGAAAAACTCAGAATAGTGTTTAACAAAACTTTAACTATTCATGTAAGTTTTACTCAAAATATATTCACTAAAGTTGAAAAACTACGGTGCATAGCAAATAGATATGTTTTCGTTCATCTTGCATGAAATAGTATATGCTATTTAGTTGGTTATAGCAGCCTTTTAGATAGGGAATCTTTTGAATCTGATATATTCTAGTTCCCGCAGCAGATTCCATGGGAAGATGCTTAAAATGATAACAAGTGTTTGCATGCATTTCTCTCTTTCTTTCTTTCTTTCTTTTTCCCTGCTTTTTCTCCTGTTTGTTTTAGTGCCTTGGCCTGAGAATGAGTGACATTAATTATGCAGATCTCGGTAACATTTACTGAGTATCAGCTGGTTTCTGTAGGATATCGTTTGTTAAGAGCCTACTTCTAAAGGATCCACACATTGTACATGCCTTCAGACATTATATTATAAGGTATTTAAATAATTTTTCTTCTTGTTTTGATATGTATTAGTTGACAAATTAATGTGCATGTTTACTACGTTGCAGCACAATGGATGATTTGATTGAGGAGTCACCAGAAGAAATCCTTTTTTCAATGCTTAAGTTCTTTGAAGGACATGGGAATCTGCAACCTTTCAATAGCCTAGCTGGAATTTCATCAGAGGAAGTGCTGAAAATATGCAAATTTTTTAAAGAGACGCTCAGTTCTTGGGGCGAATTTTTCAGTCAAATCACAAACCAAAACGTA
The DNA here is from genome assembly GCA_036321105.1 of Dracaena cambodiana. NCBI lineage: Eukaryota > Viridiplantae > Streptophyta > Magnoliopsida > Asparagales > Asparagaceae > Dracaena > Dracaena cambodiana. The sequence continues at coordinate 39,141,438 of JAYEPQ010000005.1, forward strand.
TCTGATACATCAGTTACCATGTTCAAGTTGGCTGTGTTATGGGGAGTCCTTAGCTGCTATCCTCATTTTCAAGATTTACATGACAATGTATCACCAGTTCTCGATTTAATTGTCTCTCTCGATCGACTTCTGGAAACTGAAGATGGTATGACATTATATTTTTTGTGATGAAAGTCAGTTTGTAGTATCTTTTAACAGAAGTAATATATTAAAATTCTGTTTCAGACAGCATTGCTGGTTTTCCGAAGTCTACATGGCAGAGTCTGCTTGGTGCTGCATTAATTTCTTACCATAAACTGCTAGTGGCTGGAAAGACTGGACTTTCAGAAGTAAGCACATTTTTACGACTTGCTAAGAGGCACAAATCTTCTTCACAAGTGCTATTTCCCGTAGCTGAATTCTTGGATTCGTTGTTTGGGTAAATCACTGTGTACCTTCGTGTAAATTACATTTTATTTGGAGAATTATTAATTTTTATTAATAAAAGATCTGATATTTTTGATATTTTTGACCTTCACATTTTACAGTGGCATGTCAACATCCGAAATACATGCCGTCCAGAAAAATATCTGCAGCCTTGATATTGATGAGGCTAAAATTGCGATTAATATATTTGCCAATAATTTAGCTCTTCCAAACAAGGAAATTCGCTTGTCAACGCTGAGAATTTTGTCCTACTATGCTCATTTAGATGGACAGCTGCCGACAAGTATTGAGCCCCCTCATAAGAAATTAAAAACAGAAGAAGATGGTTCATGTAGTGAAGGCTCTCAAAGCATTAATGTACGTGTTCATATTCTCTTATCATATATCACAGTAAATAATAGTTGTATTAAACTTATCTGTCATGTAATAAACCAGGTAATTGATCTTCTTTTATCGGTCGAGACAACTCCTCTTTCATTATCCACAAGCCGAAAAATTGTGAACCTCATTTCAAGACTGCAGAAGGGCCTGTCTTCAGCAAGCGTCAATCATGGATACCTGCCTCTTGCTTTAAATGGAATAATTGGTATTTTACATAATAGATTGAGTTATCTATGGCAGCCAGCATCAGAGTGCCTGGCTGTTCTGCTAAGCAGATACAAAGACATAGTTTGGGATAGATTCGTTCAGCATATTGAAACTTATCAGTTGAGAGTTCTATCCTCCAGCAATCAGGTGATAAGAATGAATCCGGAAAGCCCTCAAGAAAAAAGTATGTCTCACTGTAGCTTCACGTTATATACTATGGGTTGTTGTTTTCTTTTTTCTCTAAATTGCTTTATTTAATATGGTACTCAGAGACATACTGAATTACGGCTATTCTTTTATTGCTGACAAAAAGATTTTTTTTTTTTTTTTTTTTTTGCTTGATACTGATGAAATGCATTATGCCAATATCTAAATTTTATGTCGCTTCTGTGATTGTTATCTATTCTTTGTATGCTTATAAATGTTTCAGTTGTCAGTTCCTCAACCAATACATTTGCTTTATTATTTGCTTTTACTATTGAATTTATCAGTGAACCTTTCTTATGTTATTGCTGATATCATATATATCACCTCTTTCTGGAATTTATTCTTTCATTTCCATATGCTCAAAATCAAGTTTTAAAATTTGAAATTTTGTGTTTATGTTGTCCATGTCAGGCTTGATTTTGGTATTTTCTGTTAATAATCCATGGATTTTATGAGCATATAGAAGTTTCAGATATATGCTTTAAATGATTAAATGCTTGTCCTTTTGGTTGTTTTCCTTGTAATTGTTTATTTGTTGGAAGCATATTAAGTGTTTCTTTTAATTAACCTTGTTTCTTAAAAAAATTATTGGTGGAAGAGTAATTTCTCGGAAAATCTCATTCATGGGCTAAAGTTAATGACTGAAACAGCTTAAAATAAAGAATACATGTTATGGAAACTAATAAACCATAAAATTATTTCACTAATAAACAACCATATTGTATGATTTTCCTATTTGGTTAATGCTAATAGTAAACTCTATTGCAGCTCTGGTTGACTGCTTCAGTTTGTTTCTAGCTCCTGAATTTGATAGCACGCCATGTGTGACAGTGATCATTCAATTGCTCAAGTCACTCCAAGAAATCCATGACCTTGCAGAGTCTCGGTCTCGTCAACTAATTCCATTGTTCTTGAAATTTTTGGGTTATGCTGATGAGAATCTTTATAGGTATGGTATACGTGTGTAGTGTTTACATTTTTCTCTTTCTGAACTGATTGAATTTATAATATACCTTTGCTATGGAACTACTAGCTGACTGTTTGCTGATTGTGACTCCATAGTGTTGAAGCATTTAGCTGTCGTAATTGTTCAGGAGAGGAATGGAGATCGGTCCTCAAAGAATGGTTGAACTTATTGAAACTAATGCGTAATGCTCGATCTTTATATAGAAGCCAAGTTCTCAAGGAGGTTTTAACAAATAGGTACTGCCTCTAGATCAAATTATTCCACCGTTTATATGAAGTTTTCTTGTATAGGTTGTTGGAATCATTGCATCTCTTATAATATACTTGTGACCATTCTATTTATTCATGTATTGGTTTTTAACAGGCTCCTTGATGAAATTGATTCTGATATACAATTGAAAGTTTTGGATTGTTTGCTGAATTGGAAGGATGACTTTCTAATCCCATATGAGCAGCATCTTAAGAATCTAATTATTTCTAAAAACCTTCGTGAGGAGCTCACTATATGGTCTGTTTCTAAAGACTCCCATTGTATTCAAGAAGGCCACAGGGGTCCTTTGATTCCTATACTTATCCGGTTGTTAACACCAAAAGTCAGGAATTTGAGAACACTTGGGTCACGTAAGGTTAGACTTTCTTTTCCTTATATATTGGATGTAGATCAACGGAAAGCTTCTGTAATGAATTTTCTCCATATTGATCAGTTCCGCTTATTCATCTGATGCAACTTTTCAGCATGAAGGTGTTAGACATCGAAGGGCGGTTCTGTGCTTCTTAGCAAATCTTGATGTTGATGAGCTTCATCTGTTTTTTTCATTACTATTGAATCCCTTACTTCTGAATCCAGTTGCAACTGATACGATCAATACTCAGTTTCATACTCCTTGTGAGAAGGCTGCAGAACCTTATTCATCTGTTCTAGTGCAATGTTCAAACTTCATGGCTCTAGGTAATCTTTCATGGAAGAAGAAATATGGATTCTTGCATGTTGCTGAAGATATCATCAGGACTTTTGATGAATCACATATACGGCCATTTCTTAACCCATTGATGAGGGTTGTTGTACATGTACTTGAAAGCTGCATGTTGAGCCTCAATAGTGACCAACGGGTCAATGATACAGATACATTGATGCCATCAGCTAAAACGGTATGGATCCTGTTGCATTTACTTTCCTAGATTTCTGACACATTCAGTGCACATGTATAAAACTAATGAAACTTGTCTGATGGATACATTATGTGCAAAAGGAACAGTTTGAATGTGTATATTTCCACTATTCTATATGCACAGAAGGGGTGATATTGAAAAAAATAACTATTAGAATATTCAATCCAACATATGCATATAGAAGCAATTTCAGCATGTTTTCTCGTTGTGGAGAAATGAGAGTCAGTATGCAGGGCAGATGCTATAATAATATATATTGAATTCTAATGTATGAGTCTGTTAGGATGGAGGCCTTTCTGACTGCATTATGGAATGGTTTATTAAAATTGGTTAGATTCAACTTGAAAAAAAAAAGAGGTTAAAAGATTAGGGATATGCATAGGATGTCATAATTCATGCCAAACCAACCTGCTCAGAGAGCATCTCAAAGTCAAATTAAATTTTAAGGACATTTGTAAACATACTGTTGGTCCCTGTAAAGGGTAGTCTTTCCTGTTGCTATGGTAAATTTTCAGATGTTTTTGAGGTTGTTTTATCATTTGGTTGTTTTTTAGTCTTCAGTTTAGTATTATGTCTCTTTGCTTTTTATGCACTAAACTTAACCTGTATAGCCTGTATGTTATAGTAATCATCGAAACATATTCTGTTATACAAGTTTGGTTTTTTATCTTGCTTTTTTTTTTTTTTTTGATTGTCATCCCCATTCTTTTTAGTGGCGTGCTAAATACAATGTCTTCTAAACCCATTGACATTGTGTTGCAGGCGAATATCTCTAGTAAGCAATACAAGGACTTGCGATCTTTATGTCTGAAGATTATCTCTTGTGCTCTCAATAAGTATGAGGGTCATGACTTTGGTTGCGACTTCTGGGACACATTTTTCATTTCTGTGAAACCTCTAATAGACGCCTTCAAGCAGGAAGGTTCCAGCAGTGAAAAACCAAGTTCGCTTTTTTCATGCTTTCTTGCAATGAGTCGAAGCATGAAACTAGTCTCACATTTAGGTCGGGAACCCAACTTGGTTCCTAAAATTTTTTCAATCCTCACTGTGAGGACTGCATCTGGTGCTATCATATCTTCTGTGCTTACTTTCATCGAAAATTTGTTGATCCTGGATGAAGAGTCTGATGATCAAGAGGAAAATGCAATAAAAAGAGTTTTATTACCTCACCTTGCAGTGCTAATTGATTCTTTCAATGGGCTTTTTCAATCCCATAAAGAGATCCACAGGTAACTGCTGCTTCACATGTTGATTACCTTTTTTCTGCCTTCTCTGTGTGATTCTTCTGAAGTTCTGAGATTTATTCCTAGGGTACTTAAAACTTTTATTTGTTATTTGATCACAGTACTTGGATCTCTCTTGTTCATCTTCTAGTTATATATCTGGTTCTACTATAGTTCATGTGCTCATATTGTTCTGTTATCCAGTCAACCAGGCTTCATAGATTAATTTATTGGCTGACCTTCTAGGATGCAATTTAACAAATGTATTCTGGAATAGACCCTACCTACTTGGGAACTAATTTGGTCCAATTCCTTTCTCTGGGGAAATATTTTGATCCAGTAGTTAAGTTAGTCTTTTGCATGGACTGTTTGACTGGCAGCTAATTTCATAATCCCCTGAAAAATCTTTACCTGCACCAAAATTGTTTGACTTAAGAGTCATTAGATTATGCATATCAATGCTGACATAAAATTGAAATATTTATCTGAATTTAATATTGAGTATTTCGTGTGTTTTCTCAATCTTGTTCGTTTTTTTGAACCTTTTAGGTGCATGAGTGCTTCAATTCGTGTAATCAAATTATTGTGCCCACACACAATTTCGTTGTCTGATGCATATCTGATTAATTGATAATGCATTGCACTGCCTGACTGAATGCTTAATATATGCCTATCGTGTAACTTACCTTTACATAGTTGAACTTTTCCCCTCTTCAAATGAACCTTTCCCCTCTTCAACATCAATTGACTTGGTATATTATTTGCCTGATGATATGATTGGAAACTCTGGAAGATGGATGCTACACGTCATGTTTTTTGGCAAATTTTTTGGCATTCAACATCTTGATACCATATTAACGGCAGATGGGAGGGGCAATTTTTGTCTGGCAGCATATTCAAAATAGTTGCAAAACTGCTACTTGGAAAGGGAAAAATCATAATAGGTATTTTAATAATGCATGCCATTAATTATATTCAATTTTTTTGGGGAGAAAATTTAAGTTCAAAATAATTACTGCTACTTAAAATTGAAAAAAGTCTTTATAATTAGTTTAGTAATGCATGAACTAAATTTAATAATAATTATCAAATTAAATTTGAATAGTTAAAAAATGGTACTAAAACCTTTTTATAGTTTCAAATTTGATTTAAAAATCAAACCACAGAGCTTTCATTTTTAAACATGCCAACCATCTAGTTTTATGGTTCCTTTACATGGTCCGGAACTTTTGAGGAGTGGAAATTAAAGAATCATATCTTATTTAGTCATGTATTAGACATCGGGGACTTGAGGCCAGTAAACAACTTGTCTCAAGCATTGCTTATCACCTACAAACTTATGCAACTTTTGGATGTGTATCTTTTCCTTTCAAGAATTGCCTAACATTATTTGTTTCGAACTTTCCAGCCTCAGATGGAGATGCTTCCGTATAGGTATGTGTATGGGGTAGTTGATGGATACATGTAATATACTCTTTTTCATATCCTAAAATTTATAATGGATCCCATACTTACCAAAGATGCAGCAGCATTTAAGCGGCTAAGATGTTAAAAAGCTCCTGCGTGATAATTGGTTGACAATTCCAATTGATTTGTGCATTAATAAATGTATGATGGTTGTGGGTTGGGTAATGGCTATGTAACATGAACATGTATTTTCTATAATTTTATAATTTTTTGAATCGATAGCCTTGCAATTTAATTTTGTTGATAAAGAACATTTACACACACAGTGCTATTACTAGTGTAGTCAGCATATATCCATGTCCTCTGAGCCTTTAGGATTTTCCTTGTTCACATAACTATGTCCTATAGTATCAATATTTCATGTCTGCACGTCATACCCACCCTTAACCGAAGTAGCCCTTTCTGTTTTTCTCCCCTTCTCTTGTTCTTTCTTTATTAATTTCAAGCTTCTTTAGCTTTGACCGCTTTATTTTATGTCGAGTCGATAGTTCTGGTGACAATATGGAAGTTTTCATGATAAAAGCAACTGTGCTGTGCTGGTTCTGGTAACAAGGCCTTAGGGATGCTGGTATATGCCTTTCACCAAGAAGGAAAATGAAACGCTGAAAGTTCCCGACCTTGTGATGTTGTAACATTGTAGGTTCATGTCTAAATCTGTGGAAACGTATGCTGGAATTATATACATGTGGAAAGTTCAAGAGCTCAGTAAGAGTTCGCCTCCATTTTGCACATCAAGACTCAGGGCAATGGCCTCATTCTTGTCTTTTTTCAATGGTATATAGGAGGTATTTGCTTATTATTTTTTTTTCTTGGGTTTAAAATCGAAAATGTAAATGACTGCAGCTTGCAAGTTTATTTTCTTTTTGTTTTTAGCATATGCGAGGTTGCTTCATCAAAAATGCTGGTAATTTTTTTTTTTCCTTACTTGCATTTACTTTGTTACGGTTATAGGAAATCTTCCGTATCATCTTGGATGACAGAGCTGAGGATATTTAAACTATTAGTGAAGTATGTGAACGACCCTTTTGCAGCGGCACAATTTGTGAACATACTGCTCCCAATTTTCAAAAAGAAAGCTTTAAATTCTGGTGAGGATGCTCCTATTATGTGCTTGCGATCTAGAACATCATTAAATTTATATAGTTCTCAATATCTAAATAGTTTCTATCTACCAAGATTACTTTTGCAAAAGTAGCATATTTTCTTGCTGCTAGGATGGAAAGAGAGTGATTTATTGTTGCTGTTTCAACACCAATCTCTTGATTTTTATTTTTTATTTTTACTGTTGCAGACGAATGTTTGGAAGGTTTACATATCATAAAAGGGATTCTACCGGCACTTAATGACAATTCAACTGGGAAAATTCTCAGTGCAGTTAATCCGCTCCTTGTTTCTGGTGGATTGGATCTGCGATCGTGCATCTGTGATATTCTTGATGGCCTTTCTGTAATCGATCCGTCTTTAGCATTTCTGGTAATAATTGCTTCTTACTTGATGTCTTTTTTGCTTCTTTAGAAAACAAATTTCTATTCAAATGTTTTTGCAACAGTTGTTTCCAATATCTCTTATCTTTTGGTGTTGTGTGCAGGCCAGACTGCTATGTGATTTGAATGCCATGTCTTCATCAGAAATTGGCGAGTTTGACTATGACAAAAGAATCATTACTTATAACTCAATAAGTCCAGATATGTTTTCTTCATTCAAAGAGGCACATGCTTTAACAGTACTGTCTCATTGCATATATGATATGTCTTCTGAAGAATTAATCTTACGTCAAAGTGCATCCAGGGCTTTGCTGTCATTTATAAAATTTGCAGCGACAGTATTGGATAACAATAGAGAGGATTGTGAAGAGATGCTGCCTCATGATGAAGTACTTGAAGGCACAACAGATCAAATTCTTGAAATAACTGACAACAGTAATACTTGGACCAAAGCCTGCATTCAGCGGATTATTAAGAAGACATTCCTGCAGAATATTGGCGAAGCTATGCGCAAGGATATTGCTATTCAGAAAGTATGCAGCCTTCTGGTTAATATGTTTCAGTTTACTATCTGCATTACATCTTACTGTTGTTGGGTGTTGTTTTCAGGAATGGATTACTGTTCTGCAGTATATGGTTACCCATCTTCATCACATCCCAGCTCTAAATTCTTTTAGAACTTTGTGCAGTGAGGATCCTGAAGTAGATTTTTTTAACAACATTGTCCACTTGCAGGTACTTTTTCTGGTTTTCCTAACTATAGTTGTGATGCCAGTGGCAGTTTCCCTCATTTTTTTTCTATTGGTTGCAGATACATAGAAGAGTAAGGGCACTGTCACGATTTAGAAATGCCATCAATGCAGGAAGCTTTGCAGAGGTAAATAATCTGGATTGATAGAACTGATGCTACTTAGTAAGCTAGTGGTAACAAAATGAGGGTTCAATAATAAAGTATACTACTGTAAAAGATAAAACAAATAATTGTTTCGCAATAATGGATGAATTAAATTTACTATGCTAGCAGTAAGCTCTGATCCATCTGCCTTCAGATACCTTTTTTTGGCAAAAACTTTTTCAAATGAAAACTCCATAACACATTGCTCAATGTCCTTGAACAGCATTTAATAATTGAAGATCTTGTGATTGCAAGTTTATTGATGTTTTAAAATTCACTAAAATTTGTTGAATATTGTGTATAATTGCAGAATGTTATTGTCAAAATTTTTGTTCCTCTTTTCTTCAACATGATGCTTGATGTGAAGGACGGGAAGGGAGAGCATCTAAGAGATGCATGCTTGAAGACTCTGGCTTCAATATCAGGTCAAATGCAGTGGGAGAATTACCGTGTATTTTTAATGGGAAGCTTCAAGGATATGAAGTTAAAGCCAGATAAGGGGAAAATCATGATACGCCTGATATGTGAAGTCTTGGATAACTTTCATTTTTTTAATGTTAATTCTGTCCCATATCCTAATTATGGTACAAACAAGGGTTTAAATCTCGATAATGCTGAAGGGAACTCTAGTGTTGCATTGGCTGGTTCTCCACACTCAAATGTCCCGTTGGAAATACAAGTCTGTCTACAGAAGGTAGTCCTCCCAAAACTCATGAATTTACTGGAATTGGACTCTGAGAAAGTCAATGTTTATGTTAGTCTTGCTGCATTAAAATTGCTTAAGTTACTACCAGAGGAAACGATGGAATCACAACTGCCAAGCATCATTCATCGCATTTGTAACTTTTTAAAGCATCGGCTTGAAAGCATACGCGATGAAGCAAGATCTGCTTTGGCTTCATGTGCTAAGGAGCTGGGAACGGAAAGATTTCACTTGATAGTTAAGGTTTTGAAAGCAACACTGAAGAGGGGGTTCGAATTACATGTTTTGGGATATACCCTTAATTTTGTATTATCTAAGATGCTCGTGCATCCATCTGTTGGGAAGCTTGATTATTGTTTGGAAGAACTTCTGTCAATAGCTGAAAATGACATTCTTGGAGATGTTGCAGAGGAGAAAGAAGTTGATAAAATTGCTTCAAAAATGAAAGAAACCAGGAAAACTAAGTCCTTTGAGACTCTGAAGCTGATATCACAGAGCATTACTTTCAGAACGCATGCTCTAAAGTTGCTTTCCCCCGTCAGTGGTCATCTTCACAAACATCTGACGCCAAGGGCAAAATCAAAACTTGAACAGATGCTGTCTCATATTGCACTAGGAATTGAATGTAATCCATCTACAGAGCCAGCAGAATTGTTTGTCTTTGTGTATGGGCTCATAGAAGACGGTATCACCAAGCAAGATGCTCTTCATCAAGATAGATCTGAAAATTTGACCAAGAAAACATTCATCAAAGAGTTATCTAATAAAAGGAATTCTTCGAGTTTTCGAGGTTCAAAAAATGATCATCTTATCGTTGTCTTTGCCCTTGGTGTATTGCATAATCGTCTGAAGAATTTGAAGTTGGATAAGAAAGATGAGCAATTGTTATCAATGTTAGATCCCTTTATTTTACTGCTTGGGAACTGTTTGAGTTCAAAATATGAAGATATATTGTCTTCTGCTTTTAGATGCCTAGCTCCATTAATCAAGCTCCCTTTGCCGTCGCTTGAAGCACAGGCTGATAAAATAAAGGTCTTACTTCTTGATATTGCTCAGAAATCTTCCAACACCACCAATCCGCTTGTGCAATCTTGCCTAAAATTGCTCACTGTATTACTAGGAAGCACCAGGATCTCACTTTCACATGATCAGCTCCACATTCTTATTCAGTTTCCCATGTTCATTGATCTCCTCTCTAACCCATCCCCAATTGCCCTTTCACTTTTGAAGTCTATAGTTGGACGGAAACTGGTTGTCCATGAAATCTACGATATTATTTTACGAGTGGCAGAGTTAATGGTAACCAGTCAATCAGAGCCGATTCGCAAGAAGTGTAGCCAAATCCTATTACAGTTTCTGTTGGATTATCAGCTTTCTGAAAAACGCCTGCAACAACATATTAATTTCTTACTTTCAAACCTGAAGTAAGGATCTCTTTAATTTTCATGTAATTTATGATTTCACTTAAATTCATCTTAATGTTCTTGATTTTCTTACATTGCTTGCAGCTATGAACATTCCTCTGGAAGAGAATCTGTGCTTGAAATGCTCCATGCTATTCTAATTAAATTTCCCAGGAGTGTTGTAGATAGCCAGGCCAAGTTATTCTTCCTTGATTTAGTGGTTGCTTTAGCCAATGAGCATGACCAGAAAGTCAGATCTATGGTTTCAACTGTGTTGAGAGAACTGATTGCCCGTACTAGTCCTGATACACTAAATTCAATTCTTGATTTCAGTCTTTCATGGTATATGGGTGAGAAAGAACATCTGTGGAGTGCTTCTGCACAGGTGAGATATTTCATCTTTTTATGCTATAGCGTCATGCGAGTGGCACTCTTCATATTGCGTGCATCTATGCAATTCTTTCTATCATTTACTAAATTTAGATGTACCTTATTTGTGGCTAATATTATCTCCCTTGAAGAAGTTCTGAACTTTTTCATGAAGCTTCTTTGCGTCTCTGAATGAGGTTAACCGAGGCATTCACATTACAGAGTAGCTACTGTAAATTCCTCGCTACATAATTTTTTGGCAGTTCTCATTGGTGTATCTGCACCATGCAGTATCTACTAGTATAGGTGGATGCTACAACTTCAATTAATTTTGCTATGATATTCTTTGTTTGTAATGTGATTCTGCTTGTCCCTTTGCCTGACACCACAGAGAAAGGATACCGTCCTGTCTACATTATCGGTAAATATTTGCATCTGACACATTCTTTTTCTCCTTTCATCTGCCAGAAACATGGTGGAAGTCAGTAGATATATGAGTTATAGTAACCATTCATCAAACCACCCTCTAGGACTCAAGCCACTTGAGAGCTAGCATGGGATGATAGTCAATAATAGGAGTAGCTTTACAATTTGTCCTGATAAGAAGAAAAATATACAAACAGGCATTTCCATTGTTTGTGGAATGAGAAGATGAGTCAAGGAGGTTGATGGTACTATATTTTTGTCTATCATGTACATTTTATTTGGATGCAAATATTATAATTTTTTTTAAGAAAAACATATGGCCCTAGGATTTCCATTGAAGTCCTCCATTTCTCATCAGGGGCCTGTTGACTGACTAGCCTAAGGTCGATTTTGAATGGGAAGGATTTGGGTCAAAATCTTTTGTATGGACCCACGTCTCTCTCCTTGTTAACCTCTTTGGGTCATTTCTTCTGTCACTGATCCTTACTTTCCATAGAAGATTACAGTGGCATTCAAATTTTATCTGCTTCTTTACCTCCATCTGTTTCATTAATGTAGGACTGGTTCATACTGGTCAGTAATACAAGTAAGTTCCTTGGGGATTGGCAGCTATGTTACACAGATAACTTGATGATGGAGATATACCAGTATTGAATGTAATTTTGGCAGCTGGATACTTTCTGGATACATGCAAAATACCCATGTTGGCGTAGCCAAAAATTTGTAACATATCATAGATGCATTTGGGTCTCCTAAATTAGAAGTTGCTTGTATGATGGACAGCTTCACAAGTCAATTTATGGATGCATTGCATTTATATAAATTTTTAAATAAGCAATATGATTTTTCATGTAATGAACTCAGTATGAAAATATTTCATAATATAGGATAGACTGTTTTTCTGTCAATTTTAACTTTCAAAGTGTTTGACAGACTCCTTAGATTTCATGGTACAGATTGTAACACATACATGTAATTTTATTATTTTCATATCCATTACGTATCTCTATAAGGAAATTTTGGGATTTCCTTGTCTTCATTTCCATATCTTATCAGCGCATCTCATGCATAAGTTTGTGAATATGTGCTTGTGTGCATGCATGTTTGGTTTTGCTTCCTAGGTCTTGAAAATTTCTAGTAGTCAGTTATATCTTATTCATGTTCTGTATTCATGTCTGTGATTTACTGGCTGATAATGAAATCCAAATGGTTCAACCTGGTGGAAATTCTATTGAATATCCAGTCAAGTTTCAACTTGATTGTATCAACTTACGAAATCCAAGTTGCTGTTTTATATGTAACCCCTTATTTATTTCAGTTATTGTAATACTCCTTTATTCATATTAACATAAAACTATTTAAAACCCTTGCGTTTTACGTCTAACTTTTACAATCAAAACTCTAAGTCTTGGGGTTATAAACTTTGGTATATGGGTAGAGATAATTATCGTAATGGGGTAGGTGTAATTATAGATAAACAATTACTTGGGGATATAGTGGAGGTTAAGAGGAAGAGTGATAGAATTTTATTAGTTAAACTTATTTTTGATAGAGAGATTTCTAATGTCATTAGTGTCTATGCACCACAAGTAGGACTTGATGAATCAAGTAAATATCAATTTTGAGAGGATTTAGATGAGATAGTATAATGAATACCCACTAGAGAAAAACTATTTATTGGTGGTGATCTCAATGGGTATGTAGGAACTAGTCGTAATGAATTTGATAGTGTACATGAAGGATTTGGTTTTGGAGAAAGAAATAAAGCAGGTAACTCAATTCTAGATTTTGTTTTGTCTTATGATTTGATTTTAATCAATACTTGGTTTAAAAAGAGAGTTTCACACTTGATTACTTTTAAAAGTGGATCGAGTGCGAGCCAAATAGATTTCTTTTTAAGTAGGAGGGTAGATAAAACTAGTTGCATCGATTGTAAAGTAGTGTCAGGTGAGAGTGTAGTTATCCAAAATAAATTCTTAGTTTTAGATATTCAGATTAGAAAGAGATTTAGAAAGATTAAATATAAGTTACATCTTAAAATTAATAGGCGATTAGAGGGTAATAAAAACGTTTTTGTATATATAGTAGTACAAGAAGCAGATTTGATAGATCACGATGATCCTAATGTAACATTGAACAAAATGGCTAGCTGCATTAAGAGGGTAGCTAAAAATATATTTGGTGAATTGAGAGGCAGTGCTCCACCATGTAAGGGTATATCATGGTGTAATGAAGAGCTAAACAATGCTATTAAGATCAAGTGGGGCCTTTATAGAGATTTGAAGAATAATAATAATAATAATCATGGAACAAGTTTTGAGAGGTATAAAGTAGCCAAGAAGGAGGCTAAAAAAGCTGTTCGGGGTGCAAAAACTAAATTATATAAATAAGTGCACGAGAAGTTGGATAATAAAGAGGCAGAAAAAGATATATATAGAATTGCTCGTAAGAGAGAAAATCTAGAGATTTATGAACTGTAAAGTGTATTAAAAATGATAATAAGAAGGTTCTAGTTCGAGATGAAGAGATTAAAAAAAGATGGAAAGATTATTTTGATAGATTATATAATAGTTTTACTCAAGATTTGGGAAATTTACTATTTAGTGTGAGAATATGAATCGTAATTTTATGCGCAAAATTAAAAAATCTGAAGTAAAAGAGGTTTTGAAGATGATGAAATCAAGAAAAACTGTTAGTCGAGATGAGATTTCTATAGAGGTATGGAGATACTTATGAACGATTGGTGTGAGTTGGCTGACAGATTTTTTTAACAAGATTTGACAAAATAAGAAAATGCCAAATGAATAGAGAAAGAGTGGTTTAGTAGCTCTATATAAGAATAATAGTGATATTCAGAGTTATTCTAACTATCGTTGAATAAAACTCACGTGTCACACTATGAAGTTTTGGGAAAGGGTAATTGAATATAGATTGAGGCAAATTGTTAAAATATCGGAGAACCAGTTTGGATTTATGCCGAGGCGATCGGCGACAGAAACTATTCATTTACTTCAATTTATAGAGCGATTCTGAGAGAGAAATAAAGATTTGTATATGGTATTTATTGACCTGAAAAAAGCTTATAATAAGGTACCACGAGAGATACTTTGGCAGTGTTCTAAATATCGGCCGGTATATTGGTATATCGGTCGATATCTCGTTCTTTATAAAGAAACGAGACGATATGGGGTTTTTTTTTTATCGCATATCATTTTTGACCGGTATGGGCCGATATATCGGCCACATGACGATATATCGGCCGGTATCCGATATTTGAAAAACCGGCCAGTATGACTAATTATCGGTCTTTTTTGTTAACGGGTTACGATTGCGGTTGAAATCCGTTAACCCGTTAGATCCGACCTGATAGGAAAAATATAAAATCCGATGGCTCCCCTGTTCGCGAACAAAAAAACCCAAAATCTCTAATCTCCTCCAGAGCCTTCCTTTCCGTCGTCGCCGTCGCCGCCGCCGCCGGCGGTGACTCTGTCCACTCCCTCCTCCGTGACCACAGCCTCCCCACCGACCTCCTTCCCAAGTCCGTCCATAGCTTCTCCCTCGACCCCGCCACCGGCCTGCTCGCCGTCGAGCTGGACCGCCCCTGCCTGGCCGAGTACGAGCGCAGCCCGGTCCGCTTCGAGCAGCAGATCAACGCCAACCTCACCTTCGGCAGCCTGAAGGGCATCAGGGGCCTCACCCAGGAGGAGCTCTTCCTTTGGTTGCCCATCAAGGAGATTCTCGTCGCAGATCCCAACTCGAGAGTGATCCTGTTCGACATCGAGATGACCGACAAGCAGCTATCGGCATCCATCTTCGAAAACCTGCCGGATTGCAAGGCGGTGGGAGGAGGCACTGTTAAAACTAGAATTTTGATTTAGGGGTTTTGGAATTTTTGATTGAATTTGGGTCTTTTGAGAGTTTTGGGATGGATTGGAATTTTGGGGGTTGGTGGAATTTTTGTATGCGGATAATGGTAAGATCGGATTTTGATTGAGGGCTTTTGTTTCTGGGATCAGATTTGATGTGGGTTTTGAATTGATTTTGATCTTATTGGAGATTTGTTTTTTATTTTGATTTTAGGGTTCGTCGAGTGATTTTGAAGTGTAGATTTGGGAAGTATCAAAATTGGGTTCTCACTGGAGATTTTCTGCTTAAGGCTTGATCTTTTTTTAGGATAATTTAGATGAAAGTTTGGATTTTGAGTAGCTGATTTTGTTTTGGGTGTGATGGTTCTGATTAAATTTTAACTGGATTGATTTTTATGGTGCCTTCAAAAAAATTATTGTTGGAGCTATTGACACGATTGCTTATTTCGCTAATTGAGGCTAATATGTAAAAATTAAGCTTAAAATTTTATGATTATATGTCGCTTTATGCATATACGAACGTTCTAAACGGTATCTGCAAATTCGTAAGTTGAATGTAAATAAGTCAATGTAAGTACTATAAACTTGTTTTATGTGTTTTATTATGCTCTATATAGCCAATTATATGATTATTCTTTAACTGTTATGATACCGATATGACACTCCAGTATTTAGGGTCATATCGCGATATGCCGTCCGGTATCCGGTAATCGGTATGTAATTTGGCTTATCGGTATGGGACCGGTATTCAATATTTAGAACACTGTACTTTGATAGATATTGATGAAGAAAATAGTCCCTATCAAGTATATTGATATAATTAAGGACATACATGATGGAGTAGTGACCAATATCAGAACATGTGGTGATTTAACAAATGATTTTTCTATCACAATTGGATTGCATAAAAAATCTTCATTGAGCCTGTTTTTATTTGCTATAGTGATAGATGAACTTACTAGAGTAATTCATGTTGAGATACCTTAGTGTATACTATTTGCTGATAATATTGTTTTAGTTGATGAGACAAGAGAAGGGGTGAATGTCAAGTTAGAATTATGGAGACACACATTAGAATCTAGAGGTTTTAGATTGAGTAGGTCTAAAACAGAGTATTTGGAGTGTAAATTTAGTAAACAACGGACCGTAGACTATAATGCTGTAACACTGGACGGGCAAGAGATACAAATGAGCAGTCAGTTTAGGTATTTGGGTTCTATTATTCAGAATGATGGAAAGATTGATAATGATATTAACTATAGGTTACAAGCTGACTGGTTGAAATAGAGGAGTACAACGGAAGTTTTATGCAATCGTAACATTCCGTTAAGACTGAAGAAATTTTTTTATATGACTACTATTAGGCTAACTTTATTATATAGCACGGAATGTTGGGTTTTAAAGAAACTTCATTCCCAGAAAATAAGTGTAATAAAGATGCACATGTTCTACTGGATACGTGGCAACACTAGGAGATATAAAGTAAGAAATGAAGATATTTGTGGTAACTTAGGTGTACCTCCCATCGATGAGAAGATGCGAGAAAATTGCTTGTGATGGTTTGATTATGTGCAACGTAGACCTAAAAATGTACCAATTTAACGAGGGGAGTATCAATGTAGGACAAGTTAAAAGAAAAAAGGGATGACCGAAAAAAATATGGATGGAGTTGATACGAAAAGATATGGATTATAGAGGTCTAAGTGAGGAGATATTATTTGATAGAATAAATGGAGAAGGACTATCAACATGATCGATCCAACATGATTCTTTTTTTGGTTCATGTAGCCTACCCCAAGTACTTGGGATAAAAGGCTTAGTTGTTGTTATTTTACAATCAAAACTCTCAAAACTCATGCATTTTCATCAACCCAAATCGCTTTTACAATTATTATTACTTTTCCATCAGAAAAAGTTGTGATTGTAGCTACTCTTAATTTATGATTATGCTTTCAGCTTTTATGTATCTTATCCGACCGCAAGGAATGGAGAAAAGGTTTTGCTATACTGGTTTATAGCTTTGTGGATATCAATGTATTTATTTAACTGCACAACAATGTTTAAAATAGCGATAACAATAACGTAATGTTTTGTCTCTGTCAGGTTATATCGCATATAGCATAATGCATAATATAGGTTATGCAATTTCCTATTTATTTAATTAAAAATAAATATAAAACTATATAAAATATTTTTTATAAATTCAAAAATAAATTTAAAATATCTAAAAAAAAGAATATAAAACCATTTTATAATACATAATCTATTCTAATTTTACAATAATTTTCTATATTAAAATTTACAATAATTTTCACATTTATCTTCATAAATTATATTAAGTCTCCAACCATAATTCCAGTTATTAGTTAAACAAGAAAACAAGATTTCAATTTTTATTTAAATTCTAGTTATTATCATTGTTGTAATTTATATTTTGTAATATTCAATTAATCATATTTGTAATTGTTGATTTCAGTTTAGTTAAAAATTCAATATAATCAATAAGTAAGATATTTCAGCAACGTGAGAGGAATTACGGCAAGCGTACAAGAAAACAATCGCAAATTAATAAGTTAGCAATTCCGTAAGCGATCAAATAAGCCAACAACTAATTAAGGAAATTATAGCAATTCGCTAATAAATAAAATAATAATCAACAACAATATAGAAATTACTAAAAAAATAATTAACAACAATATATAAACTACTTAAAAAAATAATTGTAAATAACATAACATAACTTAATGTAGCGTTATTTTAATATAATATAAAATAACATAAAAAATGTATTATTATGCTGCACTGAGTTATTTTTATTTGTTACGTAGCGCGGCGGTTCCGTTAGGTTATGTACCGCAATATAACTGCTTTCATAACGTGTTATTTTCAACATTGCTGCACAATATATATAATTTAAGTCAAACTGTTATAGCAATTTTTTTTTTTTTAACCACAAACATATCATTTTCTGTAAATTTCACTGTGGTTTTGATTATACAAGATAGATAAACTAGCTGCACTTGTGCATTTCAATGTTGTATTTATATTATATCTACATAATGAGAATTATCAGACGCAGCTACATTTTATTCTGCTGCTAACTTCAGACAGGTTGATCATGTTTAACAAGGTTCTAAAGCATGCGTTTGTTACTTAGAAATTGAAACATATTAAAACGAACTAAAATGGCTAATTAAACTAGAAAATGAATGGAAACCAAATTGGGTGGAGCTTCTGAACAAGCTCTACGCACATGCTCTTAAATATTGATCATCACATGCGTGTATTAATGTACTCTCATTGCATCACTCCTCTAGCCATGAAATATAAATTTCAATTTTGTTTCTGTCAATAAATTACCCCAATTTTTTCTCAGCTGGAGTTCCATATGTTAATTTTTTTTTTTTTTTTTTTAATTATGTTTCTGCAGGTTCTAAGTTTATTGGTTGAAGTAATGAAGAAGGGATTTCAGAAACATATCACTTCTGTATTAAAGGTTGCTAGAAATATTTTTACATCCTCTATTAATGCCGCTAATGCCAAAGGGGTCAACTTTTCAAGTGAACCTGCTATTCCACTATGGAAAGAGGCTTACTATTCACTTATTTTGTTGGAGGCAATGCTAGGACACTACCCTCATTTGTTTTTTGACAGTAAGCTTCAGGTATTTACTAGTTTTGCCATGTAATTTCTTTTGATTTGAAGATGTAATTACTCCCCAGTACATGCCTTCTGGCCCCAATAGATTAATTTAGGTAAAAAAAAAAAAATAATAGTAATTGAGCATGTGAGATGATTAGTATTTGCATTTATTAATTTAATGGAAAGAATAACCACTCAAAATGCATCGGAAATGTCCGCTGTGGATCTGGGGAACTGAAGCTGTAGAAAATTAGGAATAAAGTTCCTTAATTATGGAGCACCAAGTTTCAATACGCTCAACTGCTGAAGCATGAGCACAAGCATAAAGTAGGCAAGGTTCCCCTATAATTACACATTTATAAGAACTATGATGGTCAGGATGTGAGGCTGCAAGTAATATGTGGTCTCACTATGTAATACTTGAAGTTTTGGTAAATTGGTTATCTCACCTGGCACCAGAGGTTCATACCTCAAGGCTGGTCATTTGAATATGTTTCCATTAGACCTAGTTAGAAACCTTTCTTTCCCTTGTTATCATTGTTATCATCATCGTCCAAGTTTGTGCCCATCAAAATGAGGGTGACTATTTAGTAAGGCTGTTTGACAGTTTTACGGCCCGGTTTCAGCCCAATGTTAACCCTCAATTTGTGCCAATTACTGTTCAAGTAAATGATTAATTAGGAATAGCGGACTTTCTATAGTTCTAAATGTGCAATTGTCATCCTTCAAATTTTCCTAAACTAGGGAGAAAATCTGAAAGAGGAGGAAAGATGGAAGATTTTTAGAGTGACTGTAATTCAATTCAGCTAAAAACTCAAGACCAAAACAGAACACATTCTAGCACCAATAGATTAATTTAGGTAAAACAAACAATTGAGCATGTGAAATGATTAGTATGTACATTTATCTGTTTAATGTAAAGAATAACCATACAAAATGTGTTGGAAGCGTCCACCGTGGATCTTGGGAGCTGAAGTTGTAGAAAATTGGATATAGAGTTCCTTAATTGTGGAGCACCAAGTGTGATATGCTCAACTGCTAAAGCATGCACACAAGCATAAAGTAGGCAGGTTTCCCAACTTTGATGGTCAGGATGTGAGGCTGCAAGTAATATGTGGTCTTCACTATGTATACTTGAGGTTTCGGTAAATTGGTTATCTCACCTGGCACTATAGGTTCAGGCCTCAAATGCTGGTAATTTGAATATATTTCCATTACCCCTAGTTAGAAGCCTTTTTACCCCCCATTATCGTTGTTAACATCATTGTCCAAGTTTTTGCCCATCAAAATGGGGGGTGACCACTTAGGAAGGCTGTTTGCCAGTTTTACAGCCCTCATTCAGCCCAGTGTTAACCCTCATCTAATTTGTGCCAATTACTGTTCAAGTAAATGACGAATTAAGAATAGGGCGACTTTCTATAGTTATAAGTATGCAATTGTCATCCTCCAAATTCTCCTAGACTAGGGAGAAAATCTGAAGAAGAAAAAGATGGAAGATTTTTCACAGTGAATGTAATTCAAGTGAGGTATGTAAATCTAAGACCAAAACAGAACACATTCCTGCAGCTACCTGCCCGGTTTAAAGTTGAAAATGTTTTTTAGATTATTAAATACAGCATGTTTTTCACTAAACTACCTTGAACTTCCTTTGATTTCTCGAAAAACTACCAGGAACTACCAAAATATCAAAAAATAATAATAAAATAAAAAAAATCTACCCTGCTTCACACCAAAATTTCATAGAAAACTACCCATTGTTGAGGGGATGTTTAGGATGTCTGAACATGGCATTTATAGGATGAAATTGCCTTCCCATGGTCATCATCTACCAATTTATGCTTGTGCCTCTTATCACCGTCATCTTCCTTCATTTTCTTTTTCCTCTCCTTCCCATCCTCCACAAGAGAGTTCAGGATAGTGTTTTTTTTTTTTTTTTGGTTATAGTTATTTTGGAAAAGGTAGGTTTTTGATATAAGAAAGGATTTGGGAGTATTGAGACTTAATCCAGTTAAAGGACAGTCAGATTCTGCAGGTTGTATTGCCAAAAAATGAAGAATGAAAAAAGGAAAGGAAAGAATGAAAAAGGGCTATAGGTACGTCTAGTTAAGTGGACACCTCCGCCTAGCTTTTAATTCCCTTGCCTCTACTTTTATACCTCCATTCGTGGTTTGCATGTGCCACAGCTTTAGTTCTTCCCTCCTAACTTAGATTGACCTTGAGATCCCCTTTATCCTCTGCCTACAGCCTTTCTCCTCTACCTACAACAGCCCTAATATTCTCCAGATGCTACCATTTTTAATCTTCTAGGGGGAGGCATGATTGATTAGGTCTTGCATCTTTCTTGCTGGTTTTCAATTTTGCATGCACGTATGTAGTAGATACCCACTTTCTTAGTGTCTTTTTGGTGTTCTGTATCTAAATGAGTATTATACTTCGTAATTGGTAACTCCTGCACATGTATTTTCTGTGTATTTATCAGGATATCTGGGATATGATTCTCAAGTTCTTGCTGCATCCGCATGTATGGTTGCGGAACATTTCCAATCGTCTCGTGGCCTTACATTTTGCTGCTCTATCAGAGGCTGGCAGGGCTAATCGTGACAAGTTGAATCTAGGAGCTTATTATCTTGCGAATCCAAGCAGACTTTCTCTGATAGCTGTTTTGCTTTTGAACCAGCTCAAAGCACAACTGTCTGATGACGATGCAGCAGGAAATCTTATAACTCAGAATCTTGTGTTTTCAATCTGCAACTTGCACAGTTTCACGAAACAGAAGACTAATTTGCTTCCATATGAGTTTTGGTCTGCTCTTGATCAGGATGAGAAAAGGTCTTATCTGGAGGCTTTTCAATTACTTGGATCCAGCAAGGCAAAGGATGTATTCATACTTGCAACACACAGTGCAAGTGAGACTTCTCCGGAGGTGGATCAGACTGATCAACACAGAAATGAGAACCTCCAGTCATTGCTCGTTGCACCTATACTTAAAAGGATGGGAAAAATTGCGACGGAAATGGAGGATGTACAGGTGAGTTTATGGCAAACATGGATATTTAATCAATTACAAAGTTTTCGAATGACTTGTACAGAAACAACTCGAGCTACATATCAAAAAAAGGAATAAATACATTTTAACTTCAATTATATTTGTTGCCACCATAAATTGTGCTTAGTTGTTTATACATAACTGATATAAATCTCATCCTGCATCTCTAAATCCTCAACTATACTTGCAGATGAAGATTGTTTTTAATAGCTTCAGATTCCTATCATCACAAATGGGTTCTGAAGATTGCGAAGAATATGCCTTCTACCTCCTGATTCCTCTGTATAAAGCATGTGAAGGATTCATGGGAAAAATTGTTGGTGGTAAATTACATTTCACTCAACTTGTAGCAATTTATTTTATTTCATTTTTCTGAGTACATATTTTAGAAGAAATGGTATTCACTTGGTATAGCAATAAGCTTCCTAAACTTATAGCTAGTTGTTTTAACGTATGAAGCACGGACACCTCAAAGTGAGTGATATCGGACACCGACACTTATATGCTCTTGTCGATACATATCAGGCAAACCAAAGCCGTGTTAGATTTTTAAGAATTCAAAAATTTGCATGTCGAATCTGCATCTACTTTCGGTAAATTGTATATATCACGTGTTAGGGCCGTGTCTGGACCTTGTCAGCTTTCGAAATGTCATCGCGTGTTGAGCATATTAGAATTACACATGCCTAAAATGATAAACTCTTTTGGGATAAAAAGGATACCAAGTTAATAGACATTTGAAAGGTATATACATTCTTTTCATATAAAAGTGATAACAGGTTAATAGATCTCAAAGGCCTTGTGACGATGGGGGTTTCAAATATTTCTTAAGATATTGGTCCATTAAATTCCCTGGATTAAATTCAAATTCTTTTTTTTTAATGTAGTTACTCTATTGGAATACATTATAATAAAACATAAGATTTTTTTCTTCTTTCTATTATTACAAGTTTTGATTCGCATTATATATATCACATGTACAAATATGTGCATATTTGTGTTGTTGTACACCCGTATAATACTTTGTTAGGGTTTGCCATTTTCTCGTCTCTGCATCGTATTTGTGTCCCGTATTCGTTTTCATGTTTGTGTCCCGTATTCGTTTCCATTCTATTAAGATTGAAAAGAAAATTTTATAGGACTGCTATTAGGCCAACTTTATTATATGGCACGGAATGTTGGACTATAAAGAAACGTCATTCACAGAAGATAAGTGTAGCAGAGATGTGTATGCTCCGTTGGATGCGCGACAATATTAGGAGAGATAAAGTGAGAAATGAAGATATTCGTGCTAAGATAGGTGTAGTTTCCATCGATGAGAAGATGTGAGAAAATCGCTTACGATGGTTTGGTCATATGCAATGTAGGCCTACAAGTGGCACCAGTTCGAAAATGGGAGTTTATCAATGTATGACAAGTTAGAAGAACGAAGGGAAGACCGAAGAAAATATGGATGGAGGTGATACGCAAAGATATGGAGTCTAGAGGTTTAAATAAGGATATATTACGTGATAGAAATGAATAAATGAGGAATATCAAAGTGATCGATCCAGCGTGATTCTTTTTTGGTTCATGTAGCCTACCCCAAATACTTGGGATAAAAGGCTTAGTTGTTGTTGTTGTTGTATTCGTTTTCATGTTTCATAGAGTTCATATGTTATATCCCTTGGCCTTTGTCCTTGCAATCTTCGCAGTCGGTGTAATTACTAGTATAAAAAAAAAAAAGTTATGCCCTTTATATTTTTTCGCTCTTGAAATGTAGTTCTCAGTATATTTGGTTCTTCAAGTTGTTGAAAGAATTTTGTTTCATCACCCTTGCTTAGTTGTAAGCCGAACAATTTTTTGAATGTTTTCCCCCTATCTCCAGATGAAGTCAAGCAGTTAGCAGAAGATGTCCGAGACAGCATACGGGACATTCTAGGAGTCGACAATTTTGTTCAAGTTTACAACCAAATAAGGAAGAAGCTCAAGGGGAAGAGGGACAAGAGGAAACACGATGAGAAGATCATGGCCGTCGTCAATCCCATGCGCCATGCCAAGAGGAAGCTAAAGCTTGCAGCAAAGCATCGTGCTCACAAGAAGAGGAAGATAACCACAATGAAGATGATGAAATGGAGAAGATAAAGACGTATCTGGTGACTGCAGAAGAGTGTACAGTAATCGCCATGTATTTTTATTGTGTTATTTGTACCATCAATCCAAGCTCGTTTCTTTTTTTGATTTCCCTGCAGATGAGTTGGAATAATTTTGACCTGTAACAGTATTTATTGTGATGATGTATGATGAGTTATATTGTATTGACAACTGTTTTTATTAGCTCCAGCTCTTGAAATCTTTTCGCTTTACAACTCTCCTTGCCCTTCCCTTTCCCCGTAGACAGCACCTTGCGCTCCCTTTTGAGGTAATGCTGCTGCCGGGCTTTCTCTATGTTCTGACACTGTTGCTTGTAGTGTTTATGACATGACTTTTTTTTATTTCGCTTGTTCAAGTAAGGTATGGGAACTCTCTCCTATTCCGTAATTTATATGGATACTGATGTGGCACATTGAAATTACGGATACTGATGTGGCATGCTGATGTGGCACATTGTTTGTGGCACATCGTTTCTGAACGACTACCTAACTTGCTTCACATTGAATGCTAACTTGTTTCATATTGAATGCTAATGTTGTGGGTCTCCTAGAGTAAGCCTCTTATATATGGATGTCAATGTTGTGCGTCTACCTTACTTCACATTGGATGCCAATATTGCGCCAACATATAAGAGGCTTTGATGCCAATGTTGTGCATCTACCTTCACATTGGATGCCAATGTTGCATCAACATATAAGAGGGTCAATATATAAGAGACTCACACTCAGAATAAGCCTCTTATATAAGAGGCTTGGATGTCAATGTTGCGCATCTACCTTACTTCAAATTGGATGTCAATGTTGCGTCAACATATAAGAGACTCACACTCAAAGTAAGCCTCTTATATATGGATGTCAATGTTGCGTCAATATTGTGGGTCTCTCAGAGCAAGTCTCTCTTAGAGTACGTCTTAACAAAATTTAATATTTTGTTAATTTAATATTTTGCTCATATAATAATATGCGATAATATTTTATGCTGGTTATTATTAGTTTATCACAACTTTCGTTTTTTATCTTGACTTGAGAGTGGGCCTCTTATATATAGATGCCAATGTTGCGCCAATGTTGTAGGTCTCTTAGTGTAAGTCTCTTACCGTACGTCTTAACAAAATTTAATATTTTGCACATATTATATGCGATAATATTTCTGTTGGTTATTATTGGTCTATCAAAACTTTCTTTTATTTCTAGACTTGGAATAAATAGTAAAACAATGAAAACTTTAACAATAATACTGGAGAAGTTAAATGTGGCAAAATATCACAACCCTCCTCTTTAATTATTTAATTTCTGCGTGCAGAACATGAGGATATGGTAGTTATGTCCAAATCAAATTTTTTTTATATGCACTTTGGTTTAATTATGTTTAGGTATTAGTGGGAAAAAATAGTTTGGGTATAAAAGAAATTTAGAAAGTTCTCGAGTATAAAAGAAATTCCCAGTCAAAAATTGGGTACAGAAATTGTTCTCTAATGGATATAAGTTTAAATTCAAAAGCCCCTACAGGCTTTTCTTAATATTAATAGCTGTTTATATTGGCATTGTTATTCATATGGAAGAAATGTATCATCCATTGAAATTTATATCTAAGGAAACACGTGCACACACACATATATATGGAAAGATGAACCACTATAGAAACACTCGAGTAAATCAGTTGGTTAGATCATTTTTCTTCGTTATATTTTTTTTCTTTTTTCCCCTTTTTCTCCTTTTTTTTTTGTTTTGCTTTATTTTGGGAGAGGGTTTTTATTGGTTCGTTTTTATTTGATCACAGAGAGATGGAGAGGCCCCGTGTGTGTTAATATATGTCATGTATGTGTATATATATAGAGAAAAATGGAAATGAGTTGACAGCTCACGCAATTTATCTGAGCTGTAGTTTATTTCTACTGTCTTGAATATTTTTTTTTTAAAAAAATTCTTTTAGATTATGATCTCGAAACTTTTACTCATGCCCAATTTCTTGAGTTTTAGTTTTGATTTGATTTTCCATCAAATTGACACAAATTTTAACTACGGTTTTCAATGAGTAAGCATTTTTTATTCACTTGATGAAAATATAAATGAACTCCAAAATTTATGAAATTTAATCTTATTAAAGTTAAAGATGCAGAGATCTTAATTCTAGAAAAAAAAAAATGAAGAAAAATTATTGAATTACTGTATTTTGATTGCGAGCTCACGTAATTTTCCCTAAGCAAATGACTCACCTCTCTCTCTCTCTCTCTCTCTCTCTCTATATATATATATATATATATATATATATAGACACACTATTTCACTTCCATGAAATATTATAGATGTTGTCCTTTTTCTCTAAAAAAAATAGAGAGGTGGAGAGGGGATAAGAAGAAAAGTAAACTTTTGTTGGTTTATTTTATATTTGATTAGAGACAAAGAGATGTGAGAGGGAATGAAGGGACCCATGAGTTCGTGAAAGAGGCAAGAGCAATGGAAA
Organism: Dracaena cambodiana; assembly: GCA_036321105.1. Classification (NCBI taxonomy): domain Eukaryota; kingdom Viridiplantae; phylum Streptophyta; class Magnoliopsida; order Asparagales; family Asparagaceae; genus Dracaena; species Dracaena cambodiana. The sequence goes on from JAYEPQ010000005.1 coordinate 39,167,915, forward strand.
GTTGAATATGGGCCTTAAACGGTGTAGGCCTCTCCCTACGGGCTTGAGGATAATGATCGTGAGTGAGCCCTTAAGTTTTTCAAAGAGTCCAGTGACTGAAGAGAAAATCCGTTAATAGTGATCATAGGTGGTCGGATGAGACTGAAGTCTCGAATTTCCTGTCTACTAGTGAAGAAGTAGTGCACTGAATTCTCGAATTCCCTGCCTACTGGTGAAGAAGTAGTGCACGCAGAATGGGAGAGTGAAGTTGGCCGGGCTAATACCAATATAGTCTTATAATGTTTTAGAATGCAAGCATGCCTAGCTGGAAATGTCCGGGGAGTTTTGCTCATTCATTGAAAAATAGGCATTCCTTCTATTAGTAAATAATATCGGAGGAGTGAGTGATCCCAATTTGATCATCGCATGGGCTGTGCAACTGCTCATACTGGGCTCTATGTCCGCCCCCTGTATGTGTCATGAGTTTACGTGATTACTCGATTCCACATAGTTGTATCATTTTGTATTTGTATGTGTATCTATATCAAGGAAACATGGGTGTACTAGTAAATTTTGAGCTATTCAAGTGGTTTTAATGGCTTAAAAACTGTATGCAACATGAACAATTATTTCCTTTTCATGGTAGCTCTACAATCATTTATTAATATGAAAAATGAAAGAGGAATTATTTCTCTGTTGATTCAGAATTTCATTTCAAAATTAAAATTATAGTAAATCAATCCAGTGTGTTACAGGCGTATCCTTCTATCTTGTGTTTGAAATGCTTTATAATATGTGTGCATCTTTATTTGTAGTTGTTTTTTTCCTAGTAATGTAGTTTGTTCTCTCTCATGTAATGCCTTTCCGGCTGTTGGGGATTGAATCCCCAATCGAGACCATAAATACCATAAATATGAAGAAAACAATACATTATAAAAAAAAATACAAAAGAAAACAATACATTATAAGAAAAAGAAAACAATACAAAGAAAACAATACATTATAAAAAAAATACAAAAGAAAACAATACATTATAAGAAAAAGAAAACAATACATTATAAGAAAAATACAAAATTTAACGTGATTCGACCTTAAAAAAAAAAATCCTAGTACCTATCTCTACCGCTCTGCAAATGATCTCATCCAGTAAATCTTTTAATGATATTTCAGTGTGATACAACTTTGTTGCTCAATTTCTGGCCCTTTTTCTCGAAAACTTTGCTGACTTCAGTGTGATGTAATTTGTTGCTTATTTGACATAAATTTCTTTTTTGTTTAATTCACTAATTTCTCTACTCTTCTTTTAGCCTGCAGCTTGCTTATTAGATGGCTAATACACTTGATAATTACCAGGTAATTTAGTTTGCTTATACTCTAATAAAAGGATAATTAGCATCACAAACACCAGAAATTACAAGAAAAGAGCCCTCACTCATTCACTTTTATTCCGCTGAACACATCCAAGTGTTCTTATTTACTACATGCATACCTCTTGCTTCTCACATTGATCACTCACACTGATGTATACATAGTTACACTCTCTTCTCCCTCGTCGCGCCCCTGCCCCTTCTCTTGTTGTTTTTCTTCCTCGTATCGCTGCTGGCATCGACGTCGGCACTGCAATTGTTCTTGCTGCTGGCCTTGGTGTTTCTCACGGCACTCCTGCCTGCACTCTTCGAGCCGCTCTCGGGGGTCTTGTCTGTTCAGATCTTGCTGTTGCCTGCCCCTTTGCTCCTCCTCGTACCTTTGTTGGCATTGTTGCTGGCACTGGCGCTGTTGTTGCCGGCCTTGATGGCTCTGGCGACAGTCCCGCTTGCACTCCTCCAGTTTGCGCTCGGGGTCTTCTCGGCTCGAGTCACGACCCTCCTGGCGGCGGCCGCGCTCCTCTTCGTACTTTTGTCGGCATTGCTGCTCGCAAGCCCATCGTTGTGGCTCGCCTTCACGGCCTTGGCGGCGGCACTGATCTTTGCATTGCTCGAATCTTCTCTCGGCCTCCTCTTGACGTCCCCCATCGCGTCTCAGCTCTTCGTACTGGTACTCCGGAGTCTCGTCGCGTCCCTGCTCTCTGCGCCTCTCCTCTTCGTACTCCTGTTGGCACTGCCGCTCGCACTGCCAGCGTTGCTGCTGGCCTTGCTCGCGGCACTGCTCCTTGCACTGCTCGAGACGGCGCTCGGGGTCTCGACGACGAGAGTCGAAGCTCTCATCCACATCACCACCACCTCCTCGCTCCTCCCTTTGTTGCCTCTCCTCACAGCGGCTCTCGCAGTGCCTGCGCATGCCCTTGTCGTAGTGGGGCTGCTGGCGGCATTCTTGCTTGCACTGCTCGACCTCGCGGCGGCGCTCCTCTTCCTCTCTGCCAGTGGAGAGAGCCAAGGCCGAGGAAACAAGGAGGAGGGAGATCAGGACTATGAACAGAGCTTTAGATGCTTTGGTAGCCATTGTTGCTGATAGCTAGCTTGAAGAGAGGGATGGTGAGGACCAAAGGAGAGCGAAGATGTCAATTTATATGGAGAGTAGGTGTGGGGGTTGATGAGGGGTGAGAGATGTGGCGACTCGTGTGCCCATGCACCTTCCACGTGTGAGCTGCTCTCTGTTACGAAACAAAAGAGCTCTGCCTTTGTCTCCTGCGAACGGTGGTGGAGTCACGTGAGGGTTGATTACACGTGTGGGGTTGCATGGGAGGTGGGGCGACACGTAGGAGAGGAGGAGATGAGAATGGGGCTCTGGATCGCCGCGTAGGAGTGGAGCGGTCTTATCCTGAGCTAGATAGATCCTAGCTCGGCCGATCTCTGTACATTGAGCTAGGTTGATCCTTTCTGACTGTGCCTGAGCCTGTACCTTTGAATGTTTTTTGCATGCGTTTCCTTAACACATCCCGCTTCTTTCCGCATTAATTTCGAGCCTCTCCGCCACGACTTTAACAGACGAAAGTATGCTCCTTTTGGTCACATATGTCCATTAATATCGAGGCAGTTGTGATTAGTTCGAAATATACATCGTATTGTCCAAGAATTGCAGTTGATCTTGCTTCTGACTCGAACAAATCATGCCATCAGTTAAGGGATAGGCGATTTTTATCTAGGAAGTGAATGCCGACTATCGATGACAAGGAGGATCTCTGCCTATTTTTTTTCCTTTCGGATTCCCATGACTTGGAATTTACCAACACGTAGGGGGTTGATAGCAGATTGATAGTCACACAAAATATAGTTTCGATTAATCATCTTACGTTTGCTTCTCAATTAGTACATTAATGGGCAAATAGTTTCACAGATGGTCAGGTGAGACAAATACATCCCCATCTACTTGTTTATTCTTATGTTATAGTTACTTCTGCTAGGTATTTATCACCGACTCCTTCTGGATTTCTTCCATTTCGAGATCAGCTCAACAAAAAATTGGCTGTAAAGTATCTAAATTTTTACTAATGATGTTCTTTAATCCCATTTAGATGGACAAAAGTGTCCACGTATATGATAATGAGATGCAACAACAAGCATATATACATCGTGATTGCTTTTTTTTTTGTTTAGTCTTTTGTGATTCTTATGTTGACTCAACCATGAAGATGTTGCTGAATATGCAATTTTATATAACTACATTATCAAACTCCACTCATCTGCATCCTTTTCAAATGGTGATCTTTTTGCAGCTTCTGAGGGAAATGAAGGCCAATTCTAAATTTTCGTGGGCTTGACATCTTCAATATTTACGGTGTCTCGGTCATGACATTTAAAATGCTATTGCACTTGCCGCTTTCCATGCTCAGGTCCGATTGAAGCTCTCTAAACAACTGGCTCGAAGGCTTTCAATTCCGGAAGAAACGAAATCAGTTTGTTTTTGTTGCCAGGAACATCAGTCAAATACTGTAATGCGCATGTTATGACTCTAGGAAATATAGGATATGTTTATATAGAGAGAAAACTATGAAGAGATTTGAGGTTAAAATTTTTCCCTATTTTCTTTTGGCTCTTACCTCTTGCGAAACAGAACACTTACATAGGTATTTATAGGATTTTATGATATATAAATATTTCCTATACATGAACCACATTAAATGCTTATAGATAATCCAAATACATGAACACACATTAATTAACGCATAACAAATCCAAATTCATGAATCACCACTTTCCAAGGTGACCCTTCATACATACATGAATCTTGAAAATCCTAAAATATTGAATTAAGTTTACTTTTCAATACTCTCATTTAAATTTAATTCCTTATAACTCCGAGCATCATACGCAACTTAGTAAAAATATCATACTTAAAAGGTTTCGTAAAGATATTTGCAATTTGATCATGGGTCTTCACATACTTCACATCTATCTCTTTCTTTGCAACACAATCACGAAAAAAATGATACCTTATATCAATATGCTTGCTTTTATCATGGAACATCGAGTTCTTGGCCAATGAAATAGCAGACTTGTTCACAAAAATCTCCGTAGGCTCCTTTCATGGCATTTCTAGCTCTCTCAATAATCTTCTCAACCAAACTTTGATGTACCAAAGAATCCGTTTTGCCACTTTGAATTGTGTCGTGTTTGGTGTCTCCATAAATTGACTCATGGGCCTAACTCCAAAAAGTATATCCGGTTGTATGCAAGTCAAGTATCTCAAACTTCCAACTAGACTCTTGAAAGTCGTGGAATCTACTTCTTCACCTTATTCATTCTTAGACAGTTTAAGTCCATATTCAACTGAGGTGCTCACAGATTGACAATCTTCTATTTTGAACTTCTTAAGGATCTCCTTGGCAAATCCTTTTTGAGAAATGAAAATTCCATCATCTGATTGCTTGATCTCAATGCCAAGATAATAAGACATGAGACCAATATCAGTTATCTTAAACTCCCTAGCTACTTAAATTCTCCAAACACGTTGGGATTATTACCCATGAAAAATTAAATCATCAACATATAAGCAAACAAATAAAATGTCTCATAAAGAGCATATTCATGTGGGCACTTGGTAAATCTATTCTCTTAGAAATAATTCCTTCAAACTATATAAAACTTTCTTCAACTTCAACACTTTGTCTACATGGCCTTTGAACACATAGCCTAGAGATTGTTTAACATAAACCTCTTCTTCAAGAATGCCATTTAAGAAAGTCGACTTCATGTCCATTTGATAAATCTTCCACTTCTTTTGAGCCGCAGGTGAGACTATCATTCAGATGGTCTCTAACCGAGCAACGGGTGCAAAGACGTTATCATAATCAATTTCAGAATGTTGACTATACCCCTTGACTATCAACCTTATCTTGTATCTCTCCACTTCTCCTTAAGCATTCTTCTTCTTCATGAAAACCCACTTCACACCAATGAGCTTTTCTCCTTTCCGTATGGTTGCCAACTTCCAAGTATCATTTTTCTCAGTTGACTTGATCTCTTCATTCATGACAATTCTCCACTTCTCATCTTTCACCGCTTCTTCAAACACTATAGGTTTCCCATCGACAAAGTAACAAAAAAGTATTAGATCTTCACTTAAATTTTCTGTTACCTCGTAAAGATCTTGAAAACTTCTCATTCTTGGTTGCCTTTCACCTGAACTACCACTTGATGAAGTTGATGCACTTGAAGAAAATGTAGGTGTACTTGGATTGATAGTTGATTGAGGATGTGTCATTGGCTCTTGATGAACTTCTTCTTTTTACTCCTCCTCATTAAGAAATAGAAAGAAATCATATCTCTCTTTATCTTTAATACTCCAATTCCATGCATCTTCTCCATCGAACTCAATATCTCTACTAATGATTATCTTGCTAACATTTAGATTGTAAAGTTTGTAGCCTTTGGAATATTGATCATATCCAATTAATCGGATGCATGCACATGACCAATGTTTCCAAAGACTCTCAAATGGGATGCACTTGGTCTTCTTCTACTCCATGCTTCTTGAAGAGTCTTGTCTAATAGGTTTCTTGTCGGACACCAGTTGGATAAATACACCGCACAATCAACTGCTTCTGTCTAAAACTCTTTGGCATCTTCTTTGTCATCAACATACTTTGAGCCATATTGAGAATCCTCCTATTCTTTCTTTCAACAATGCCATTTTGTTGAGGAGATCTTGGTATTGTTGACAAAAAATCAAAATCATCATTCATGAACACCAATTAAAGTGGGAGTTACATCCTATTAATGAGTGGTTTAAAATGGGGTTACACCCCATTCAATTAAAAATTAAAATAGATGTTACACCTTAGTGTTGGCAGTGAAAATTTCTAAGTTAAAAGGATTTTCCACAACAGACCGCGGAGCTAACTCAGTAGCTCCGCGTTTGGCTACTTTTGCCTCGCGTTTGAGTAAAACGCGGAGATGTTTAATAGCTCCGCGTTCTGGTTTCTTAGCTCCGCATTTTGATGAGATTATCTCCGCGTGAGCAGATAACCAGAATCCTAAATTGATTGAGATTATAATTTGGGCTTATCCAAATATCTAAATTGAGTCCAATCATAATCCTAAATTGATTGTGATTGAGATTTGATCTTATCCAATACTTAAATTGAATCCAATCAGAATTCTAAATCAAGAGATTTAAATCAATATTAAATATTGGATTAGAATCCTTGATGAATACAAAAATCTTTATTCCTATTCCTATGGAACTCTTTATTCCTATTCCTACGGAAACTCTCATAACCACTAAAGTCTATAAATACCCTCTTTGAGGAGACTTTAGGGGAATCAATATATACAAGATCAATCAATCAAGAAGATAGAGGATCAATCAAGAATAGATCAATCTTTTGATTAAGGGTCTTCTTTTTTTTGGCATCGGAAGCCTCCTATCGATCCTTTGGCCATTCAAGTACGCGAGAGAGCCTTGAAGCCTTTGCCGATCATCTTCTGAAATCTTGGAGAATTCAAGTTACGCACAGAGCCTTGAGTTCGTGAAGATCAGAGAAAATCACCATCTTCTTTCTGGAGTTCTTGAGAAGTTCGAGTTACGCGAGAGAGCCTTGAACAAATCAAAGCCAGAGAAGATCGTCTATATTCGGCCGATATCTTTAAAAGAGAAGATTTCAACGTACCGATCGTCCAAAGGAACTGCTTGACAGATCCCATCGCCACAGATCCCACAATATTGTAAAAAAGAGAGATTGAAATATAAAATCCTCTCGTTTGTTCTTTTTATATCTTGTTCACTTTCATTGTAATTTAAGTTAATTCAATGGGAGGAAGCGAAGGAACTTTTGCGACGAACAAACTGGCGACCACAGTGGGAGCCATCTCTTTCACTAATGAAGAGATTGTGGCGCAATCGGACGTTGATATGATTGGATCCGAAGAAGACACGCTGGTCGTTGAAATCGATCAGCAGAAGTACGAGGAGTTCCTCTCCTCCGAATCAGGTGACTTGGATGAGACACGGCACTATCGTCGCATGTACTCCAATGCCCGAGTGACGGGTAGAAAGGTATCCACCGAGAGACGGGGATCCAGGGAGACTGCGGCTATAGAGCCGGAGTTCACACGAGAAATCCTAGCCGAGGATGAGCTTCCGATTGCCAAAGAAGACCTAGGGACTGGACTGACCAGGACCCAACTCCGGAACAGGAACCGGAGAGCGAGGCGTAGAGCCCTCAAAGCCCGCCTTGGACGCGGAGCTAACTCTAGAGGACGCGAGGCTATGGTCCCTCGCAAACTGGCTCGCGCTACCCGCGAGACCAGTCTCTACCGCGTTAAACGCGAAGATACAACTTGCCTTAAAAGCAAGGAAAAGCCAGCGTGTGATTTTCCACGCGAGGCTATTACTGAGCCTAGCGAGAGACGCGAAGCCAGTAAGGATTGCGCTAGTCGCAAAATACCATACACTCGTGAGTTACACGAGTATAAAAATTCTTCAAAGCCAGCGTGTGATTTTCCACGCGAGGCTATTACTGAGCCTAGCGAGGGACGCGAAGCCAGTAAGGGTTGCGCTAGTCGCAAAATACCATACACTCGCGAGTTACGCGAGTATAAAAATTTTTCAAAGCCAGCGTGTGATTTTCCACGCGAGGCTAAGCCAAGCGAGAAACGCGAGGCTGCTAGTGCTTGCAATAAACGCAAGATTCCTGACACTCGCGAGAAACGCGAGTATAAAAATTCTTTAAAGCCAGCGTGTGATTCTCCACGCGAGGCTAATACTGAGCCAAGCAATAAAAGCAAGGCCGGTAATACTTGCGAGAAACGCGAGATTCTCCGCGAGGAACGCGAGGATGATTGGCAGGTAGTTGTCAGTAGTAGAAACCGCGCTAAGCGCGAAGCTATGATTTGCGTTAGTCGCAAAGATAAGCCAGCGTGCAAGAGTTTTCCTTCACGCGGGGCTATTATTCTAGAAGCTAAATTTCTGAAGACAAGCCAGGCCAGCGAGAAACGCGAGGCTAACATGGCAAGATGCGGAGTCATTCCTCAGCCCCGCGCTACAATATGCGAGCTACTTCTAAGCTCCGCGTGGATCAACCTAACTGTAGAATCAGGACAGATTCTCGCGTCAGCGGACCGGAACTGGACTCCAGTAATCCCAAGAAGCTCCAGTGGGTTCCTAGACCCTCTCAAAAGATCGATAGGTCCCACGACTCCATGGCTAAGGTCTGTTGGCAGTGAAAATTTCTAAGTTAAAAGGATTTTCCATAACAGAACGCGGAGCTAATTCAATAGACCCGCGTTTGGTTACATTAACCCTACGTTTGAATAAAACGCGGAGATGTTTAATAGCTCCGCGTTGATTCCGCAGTCTGGCTTATATTAGCCTCGCGTTTCAGTAAAACGCGGAGATGATCAATAGCTCCGCGTTAGCCCCGCGTTTTGGTTATTTAGCGTCGCGTTTTGATGCGATTAAAGCTCCGCGTAAGCAGATAACCAGAATCTCGAATTGATTGAGATTATGATTCTGGGCTTATCCAAATACCCGAATCAAGTCTAATCAGAATTCCATCAAAACTAAGATATTTGATTGGAATCCCTGATGAATGCGAGTTCTATTTAGATAGAAACTCTTGCATTAACCTGGGGCTATAAATACCTTCTTGGTGAAACCCTAAAGCATCTTTTGGAAGTTTTGGTAAAATTCAAGTGCGCGCGAGAGCCTTGAACTAATCAAAACCAGAGATCAGAGTTCTTCTTCTTTTCGGCATCGGAAGCCTCCTATCGATCCTTTGGCAATTCAAGTACGCGAGAGAGCCTTGAAGCCTTTGCTGATCATCTTCTGAAATCTTAGAGAATTCAAGTTACGCACAGAGCCTTGAGTTCGTGAAGATCAGAGAAAACTACCGTCTTCTTTCTGGAGTTCTTGAGAAGTTCGAGTTACGCGAGAGAGTCTTGAACGGATCAAAGCCAGAGAAGATCGTCTATATTCGGCCGATATCTTTAAAAGAGAAGATTCCAACGTACCGATCATCCAAAGGAACTACTATAGATCCCATCGCCACAGATCCCACAACTATTGTAAAAGAGAGAGATTGAAATATAAAATCTTCTCGTTTGTTCTTTTTTATATCTTGTTCACTTTCATTGTAATTTAAGTTAATTCAATGGGAGGAAGCGAAGCAACTTTTGCGACGAACAAACTGGCGACCACAGTGTGAGCCATCTCTTTCACTGATGAAGAGATTGTGGCGCAATCGGACGTTGACTTGATCGGATCCGAAGTAGACACGCTGGTCGTTGAAATCGACCAGCAGAAGTACGAGGAGTTCCTCTCCTCCGGATCAGGTGACTTGGATGAGACACGGCACTATCGCCGTATGTACTCCAATGCCCGAGTGACGGGTAGAAAGGTATCCACCGAGAGACGGGGATCCTTGGAGACTACGGTTATAACGCCGGAGTCCACACAAGAAATCCTAACTGAGGAAGAGCTTCCGATTGCCGAAGAAGACATGGGAACTGGACTGACCAGAACCCAACTCCGGAACAGGAACCGGAGAGCGAGGCGTAGAGCCCTCAGAGCCTGCTTTGGACGCGGAGCTAACACCAGAGGACGCGAGGCTATGGTCCCTCGCAAATTGGCTCGCGCTACCCGCGAGACCAATCTCTACCGCGTTAAACGCGAAGATACAACTTGCCTTAAAAGCAAGGAAAAGCCAGCGTGTGATTTTCCACGCGAGGCTGGTAATACTGGCGAGTTACGCAAAATTCCTGACACTCGTGAGTTACGTGAGTATAAAAATTATTCCAAGCCAGCGTGTGATTCTCCACGCGGGGCTATTACTGTGCCTAGCAAGAGATGCGAAGCCAGTGATACTTGCAATAAACGCAAGACTTCTGATACCCGCAAGGAACGTGAGGATGATTGGCAGATAGTTGTCAGTCGTAAAAACCGCGCTAAGCGCGAAGCTATGATCTGCGTCAATCGTGAAGATAAGCCAGCGTGCAAGAACTTCCCTTCATGCGGGGCTATTATTCCAGAGGCTAAACTTCCAAGGACACACCAAGCCAGCGAGAAACGCGAGGCTAGTGTGGATCAGCGCGGAGCTATTTTTCAGGCCCGCAATGTGAAACGCGAGGCTATTCCTAAGCCATGCGAGGATCAGTCCGACCCCAGAGTCAGGGTTGATCAATCAAAGAAGCTTCAGTGGATTCCTAAACACTCTCAAGAGTTGAATGGACCTCTTGATTTCATGGCTAGAGGCACTGACCCCAGGGAGCATCTTTCTAAGATGAGAGGCATAGACCAACTTCAAGTTGAACATAGTTGCCATTACCGGCAACTTATGACAACAGTATCAGCCGTGATGAATAACTGTGGCTGCAGTAAGAACAGGATATCTGTGTTCAACCGATTAAATGAGTCAAACCAGAATCCTGCTAAGAAGACAAGAACCACTCCCCTGAAACAAGGGAGAGCTGTAATTTCCAACATGGTAGGAAAATGGAAGAAAATTGCAGAGACAGATGATGATTCAGAATCGAGCGATGATGAACCTCATCGTATTACTCGACTAAGATCAGGAGCCGTCCCGCCCCGAAATTATAAGAAGCTTGCAGGGGGTTCTTACGACGAGGACAGCGATAATTCCGCTATAGCCTCGCCTCCATCCTCTACATCATCTCGACTGCAGAAGTCAGCATCGCACATGGCAGATAAATCTGGTGATATCAATCAGAGATTTGAGGCTCAAGAAAGAATGATTCGAGAGCAACAGAAAACGATTGAAGACCTTAAGATGCTACTTTTAAAAGTTGTTGAAGATAATGCTAAACAGGGCAAGAAGACTCCAAATGAAGAAGAACAGGAGGAGAAAGCCCACTCGATGCATGAGGAAGAAGACAGATTTTCTTTCCATGATCCGCATGAAGAAAAGCTTGAAAAGTTACAGAATCAACTCGAAGCCTTGATGCGTAAAAAAGAGTTGAAGGAGTCAGGAGTCTCTAGACCATATCCAGCAGAATGGGATGTGGTACCCTATCCTCCAGAGTATAAGCCGCTCAAGTTGGAGCCCTATGACGGGAAGGGATCGCCCAGTCAGCACATCTATTATTTCTTGTCCCAAGCAGGACACTTAATGGGTAATGATCCTATCATGACCAAAGTATTTGCAAGTACTTTGCGAGGGCCTGCCTTTACTTGGTTCATGCAGCTGCCCCCAGGTACTATTAATACCTGGTTAGATGTCGAGAAATTATTTCTCTCACGTTTCTTCGAGGATGACACCGAGATAACGGTTCATTCCCTCCTTGCAACTAGGCAAGGGGAACAAGAAGCGGTTAAAGGTTTCATAGAAAGGTTCCGGGAGAAGTCCGTACATTGTAAACACGGAATGATCCAGGAAACTCTAGTCGAGACATGTCGACACAACCTTAAGACCAATGTGCTCCTCAAAATGGGGGCCGTAGAATCTAAGACGTGGAGGGACCTGCTCAAACAAGGAGAGCAAGCTGAAGACTTGATTCGCCGAGTTGAAGAGTCCCGCGGGCCAAGAAGTGCTGGGGGTAGTAAATCATATACCCAAAACAACAGCAACAAGAATAAAGGGAAAGCAGTAATGTCATCAGAAACTGCTCCTCAGAAAACCAGTCCTCTGCCAGAGCCGAAATCTCAAGGTCAACGAGGGTCAAGGCAAATTAGACCGCAGCAAGAAAGGAATTACACTTTCAAAGCTGAACAGACACTAGTCCTCTTTCACCTGCTCCAAAAGAAGGGAATGCTAAAACTTCCGGAGAATAAGAAGCCAGAAGATGCGGGTAAGACTAAAGACCCAAATTACTGTCTTTATCACCGGAATGTTGGGCACCCTACCAGGGATTGTTTTCCCCTTAAGAACAGAATCAAGCACTAATAGAGGCTGGAGTTTTGACGCTTAAGGAAGAGCAGAAGAAAGTCACTGCCAATATGGCAACCATAGTGGTTGGAACCCACGAGTTCCCCGCAGGAGTGACCCCAATCCCAAAGGGTGAGGCAGTTACAAAGAATCTTGATCCTTACAACAAAGCTCAAGAAGGACTTGTCCCCATAACAACCCAAAGAGGGGAAGTTATGTGGGTTCACCCTGATTTGCTGAAAGATGAACAATGGACTACTTCAAGAGGTCCAGAGAAGAAGCGGGCTGTCAATGCCATCTCTGCAGATATAAAGGAAGAATATATAGCTTCAGGTGCCTTCACAAGTTCTGAAGAAGAACCCGAAACTATGGCCACCCATCAAGATGGGGCAGGCCCTTCCAGTACTCGATCTGGAAAGACATATCTTAAGGACTACACTAGAGTGGATCCAAAAGAAATCTATGCAGAACTTGCAAAGCCTGCGAAGCAGAAAAGACTTCATTTCCAGAAGAATTCTACCAGAGATGAAGGAGCCAAAGAAACTCCCTTCGAATTTGACATAATCGCGCAGTTGGCTAATATCCCAGCGCGAGTGACGCTTTACGAATTGTTGAGATTATCAAAATCAACACGTGAAGCTCTAAGAGAGGCCTTGGCAGACTCTGAGTCGTTCCTAGCTCAGATTGTCGAGCCGGCCATCGAAGAGTGGGACTCTTGCCCCCACAGTCATCAAGTGAGGAGGCAGGTCCCACAAATTATCTTCTCTCCAGAAAACATGCAGGTGAGGAATATAAGGCATAATAGGCCTTTATATTTCACTGGATATGTCGGGTCCACAAAAGTGGACCGAATTCAGATTGATCCAGGTTCTGCACTCAGCGTCGTGCCCAGTAGATTGATGCAGCTGTTGGGGATTTCCCTTCATCGCTTGACACCTACACACACTACAATCTATGGATTCAACGCTAATAATAGCCATCCTCTTGGTAAGATCCGATTGCGGTGTCAAATTGGAGACTTGAAAACGGAGGTTACATGCTACGTAATTGATGCTGATACCTCCTACAATATTTTATTGGGGCGACCTTGGATTCACTCTCATATGATAGTTCCGTCGACTCTTCACCAGTGCATGAAATATTGCGATGAGGAAGGAGAGGTCCGGACACTAATTGCTGACAAGCAGCCATTCAAAGGGTTGGAAAATTACTTCACAGATGCTGCACTCTACAAGCCAGCACATGAAGCCTCCAATGACAGTCTTAGCAAGTCTCCAAAACCCGACACTGAGTCTGAGCCCTCTTGTACCTCCACCGAAGCGGATGGCCTGACCGAACTTGAAGTTCTGGCGGCATACCATTTGCCCCTCAGGTCTTCCCTCCTCTCTCAATTAAAAATTACCGAGGATCAAGGGCACTTTTTTGAAGTGCCTACCCGACAGAAGTCCCAAAGGCCGATCATGTTCGGCAAAGTGGCCACGTCGCCTCGACAGAGGCAAAGTAGTGAAAGTGATGAACAAACATCACCTCAATTTCACTTATATGAGCAAAAGTCCCGACAGATGATGGAGAAAATGGGATATAATTTTACCCAGAAGCCGGGATTAAATTTCAGAAAAGGGCGGCGGAATCCCATACCCTCGTTTAGACCGAGAGGAAAGAGCCCTGATTATTATCAGAAGACCCGCAGGGGGTTGGGTTATATATCTACCCCACCTTCTTCACCATTAAAAGATGAAGAGAGTTCTTCGGCCAAAGAAGAAACATCTTCACCCGATCATGATTCGGATATAAGTACCGGTGCTTGGTTTCAATCTTTGACAGCCAATATGGTTTCATCCGCGCCAGAAAGCGACGAAGAACCAATTGACGTTCAAGATGATGCTTGGGCTAAGCATATGGACACTCTCTGGGATGTCCGCTTTGAACAGCGTGACCCGCCCACAGAAGACAAATTAATACAGGTTAACATGGGAACGGAAGAAAATCCGAAACCCATTTTCATAAGCGACACACTAACTCCTTTAGAAAAGGAGGAACTTATATCTCTTATCAAAGAATATATAGATGTGTTCGCATGGAGTTATGAAGATATGCCTGGGCTTGACCCTCAAATTGCCACACACCGGTTAAATATGAAAGAAGATGTCAAACCTGTTAAACAGCAACAGAGGCGTTTTCGACCGGAATTGATGGAGGCAATAGTTGCTGAGGTCAACAAGCTTATACAATCCGGTTTCATCCGTGAAGAACAGCACCCAGACTGGGTGGCAAACATAGTGCCAGTTCGCAAAAAGAATGGCAAAATCCGGATATGTATTGACTTTCGAGATCTGAACACTGCATGTCCCAAGGATGAATTTCCACTCCCCATCACCGACGTGATGATCGATAATACTTGCGGTTATGAGAGGATGTCCTTTATGGATGGCTTCTCAGGTTATAACCAAATCAAGATGCACTCGGATGATGAAAAGCATACAGCTTTCAGAACGCCACAGGGGGTATACTGCTATACGGTGATGCCATTCGGATTAAAGAATGCAGGTGCCACTTACCAACGCGCAATGAGCGCCATATTTAAAAAACACCTACGCAGAACAGTAGAGTGCTATGTGGATGACTTAGCAGTTAAAAGCAAAGACAAAGAAGATCATCTTCACGATTTAAAAGTGGTCTTCGATCTTATGAGGAAACATCATTTGAAGATGAATCCCACTAAGTCATTCATGGGGGTATCCAGCGGGAAGTTTCTAGGGTTCGTAATAACTTCAAAAGGAATTTTCCTCGACCCTGAAAAGGTAAAAGCGATTAGCGAAATGCCGCCTCCCCGCAACTTTAAGGAACTAAGGGGATTACAAGAAAAACTCGCTTATATTCGGCGCTTCATATCCAACTTATCTGGAGATGCCAACCATTCTCCAAACTTATGAAGAAGGGAGTGTCTTTCATATGGGATGAGGCATGTCAGCAGGCATTTGATGACCTCAAGGAGTACCTTACTAAGCCTCCTGTACTAATGGCACCAGCCCCTGGGCAGCCCTTCCTTATATATGTAAGGGCCATGGATAATGCTTTAGGAGCATTACTTGCTCAATATAATGAGCACGGCCATGAACATGCCCTCTACTATTTAAGTAGAACAATGATTGTGACCGAATAGCGATATACCCCGATTGAAAAAGAATGTTTAGCCCTAGTGTTTGCTGTTCAGAAAATGCGACACTACCTTTCGGGGCAAACAATTCATGTCATATCACGGGTTAATCCCCTGAAGATTCTGATGACAAAACCGGGATCCTTGAATGGCCGATTGGCAAAATGGGCGCTCTTACTGTCGCCCTATGACATACATTTTGTCCCTCAAAAGGCCATGAAGGGACAGACAATCGTTGATTTCCTTGCAGGCCATCCAATTTGGTCCAAATTAAAGCAGACATCAGAAGTCAACACAGTTACCGGAGAACAACCTTGGCAAATGTTCTTTGATGGTGCCGCGAGACGATCTGCTGCTGGAGTGGGGGTTGTACTAATATCTCCACATAAACATATATTGCCTAACGGTTACTCATTAACAGAACCGTGCACTAATAATGTAGCGGAGTACAACGCGCTCATTATCGGCTTAAAAATAGCTCTGCAACTGGGAGTGAACCATCTAGAGGCATATGGAGATTCTAAGCTCATTGTCAATCAGATGACAGGTGAGTATGAAGTCAGACATGAAGCCCTCATCCCCTATCATCAGCTAGCTATTGAGCTAGCAGGATATTTTGAACAATTCTACATATATCACGTATCTCGAAACGAGAATATTTATGCAGATGCTCTTGCCGCATTAGCAGCAATGCTGGCAATCCCGCCAGGTGAAGCTAAAAGCATTACCATTGGTAGCAGAGAACTCCTCCACCCAGATGTGGTATCTCAAACCAAAGAGGTATGCCAGATTGGCTTAAACTTAGAGCCCCGTAATTGGCGATTTCCGTTTGTGGATTATGCTTTGCATGGGATATTACCAGAAGATCCTAAGGAAGCCACCTCAATAAAGAGGAAGGCCCAAAGATTTTATTATGACCATAAACTTCAGACTTTGTATAGAAAGTCAAGAGATGGTCTATTGCTACGCTGCATATCGAAAGCAGAAGCGGAACAAGTGCTGAAAGAAACACATGATGGAATATGTGGAGCTCATCAGCCCAGTCCCAAACTTGGAGACCGTATAAGAAGGCTGGGGTACTATTGGCCGAGCATGGTTACGGAATCAATGGCATACGCTAAACGATGTCATGCATGCCAAATACATGCCAATTTTATTCATCAACCCCAAGAATACTTGCACAATACCGTCGCAAGCTGGCCATTTGAAGCCTGGGGAATGGACATTGTGGGGCCAATAACTCCCCCGTCATCCAGAGAACATCGGTTTATTCTTGCAATAACCGATTATTTTTCAAAATGGGCCGAAGCCGTGCCCATGAAAGAGGTGAAGACGACAGATGTGATCAAGTTCGTCAAGCATCATGTCGTTTACCGATTTGGCGTCCCCCGACGGATTATTCATGATAATGGTCCGCAATTCATCAGTCAAGGATTCTCCAGATTCTGCAATAAATTCAGAATCAAAGATATCGCTTCTACACCATATAACCCTGCGGCTAATGGGTTGGCCGAAGCTTTCAACAAGACGATCATCAAACTCCTTCGGAAGTTCGTCTCCTCCAATAAACGAGATTGGGATGAAAAGTTGGGAGAATGTTTGTGGGTCTATCGCACCACCGTTCGCACCCCGACTAAATCTACCCCGTTTTCTTTGGTTTATGGAAGTGAGGCTGTCTTGCCTCTTGAAATCCAGATACCATCATTAAGAGTGGCTTTAGCTACAAAGATGACGACAGAAGAACGCCATCAGCAAAGATTGCAAGAACTAGAGGCGTTAGATGAAAAACGTCTCAGGGCTCAACAACAAATTGAGTTGTATCAAGCCCGAATATCTCAAACGTTCAATAAGAGCGTTAAACCAAGGACCTTTAAACAAGGAGACTTGGTTCTGGCTGTTAAAATGCCAATGGTGCTAACCCACAAGACTAAGAGTAAGTTTGAACCCAAGTGGGAAGGACCGTTCATTGTGGAAACAGTCTACTCCAGTGGAGCTTATCGCTTAATGAATCAAGATGGCGATAGGATGATGATGCCGATCAATGGCAAATTTCTGAAGAAATACTATGCTTAATATCTCTGGGAGTATAAGCCTCCAATTTATCCAAGTTACGCAGATGAGCACTTGGACTTCTTCGATTCTGGTGATTTTAACCCACTAAAGCTGGTGCGTTTGGTTCTCAAGTTTGAACCACCATCAGTCTTTTTCTAGGCATGCGCATTGTGTGCCTCTGACCTAAACCTGTTGTGTTTGGAGTACCCAGTTCAAGTTACGCGAGAGAGCCTTGAACCGCCTCCAGTTTGGTTCTCAAGTTTGAACCACCATCAGTCTTTTCTTAGGCATGCGCAGTTTGGCGCCTCTGACCTAAACCTGGTGAGTTTGGTTCTCAAGTTTGAACCACCATCAGTCTTTTCTTAGGCATGCGCATTGTGCGCCTCTGACCTAAACCTGGTGTGTTTGGAGTGCCCAGTTCAAGTTACGCGAGAGAGCCTTGAACCGCCTCCAGTTTGGTTCTCAAGTTTGAACCACCATCAGTCTTTTCTTGGGCATGCGCAGTTTCACGCCTCTGACCCCAAATCTGGTGTGCTTAGTTCTCAAGTTTGAACAGCCCCCAATCTTTTTTTAGGCATGTGTAATTAAGCGCCTCTGACCTAAAAGTATGAATTGCCCAACGCCAACTAGGCAATGGGAAGAGAACGAGTTTCTCGACAACCCATCATGCTGGGGTAAAAGTATGAATTGCCCAACGCCAACTAGGTAATGGGAAGAGAACGAGTTTCTCGCCAACCCATCATACTGGGGTAAAAATATGAATTGCCCAACGCCAACTAGGCAATGGGAAGAGAACAAGTTTCTCGCCAACCCATCATACTGGGGTAAAAGTATGAATTGCCCAACGCCAACTAGGCAATGGGAAGAGAACGAGTTTCTCGCCAACCCATCATACTGGGGTAAAAGTATGAATTGCCCAACGCCAACTAGGCAATGGGAAGAGAACGAGTTTCTCGCCAACCCATCATACTGGGGTAAAAGTATGAATTGCCCAACGCCAACTAGGCAATGGGAAGAGAACGAGTTTCTCGCCAACCCATCATACTGGGGTAAAAGTATGAATTGCCCAACGCCAACTAGGCAATGGGAAGAGAACGAGTTTCTCGCCAACCCATCATGCTGGGGTAAAAGTATGAATTGCCCAACGCCAACTAGGCAATGGGAAGAGAACGAGTTTCTCGCCATCCCATCATGCTGGGGTAAAAGTATGAATTGCCCAACGCCAACTAGGCAATGGGAAGAGAACGAGTTTCTCGCCAACCCATCATGCTGGGGTAAAAGTATGAATTGCCCAACGCCAACTAGGCAATGGGAAGAGAACGAGTTTCTCGCCAACCCATCATGCTGGGGTGAAAGTATGAATCGCCCAATACCCATCATGCTGGGGTGAAAGTATGAATCGCCCAATACTGATAAAGTAAAGGGAAGAGGAAAAGTTTGGCATTTAAGCCCAAACGTAGTCCTCGACAACTCACCATGTTGAGGGGAATAATATGGCTAGCTCAACTCAAACGGTAGTTGGTAAAGACTAATCAAATCCGTTAATAGCTGGGGGTTTGCTAAAAATCCCATATTAAACTTTAATTGTTATTTCGGCTCGAGAAATTGAGCATAAACGATACCGAGATAAATCGTTTTGACGACAGGTTATTTGTTGGGCAAGCAAATCTGTTTTGAAGCCGGCAAATAAAAGAGTCAAAAGAATCATCTTTATTTAAAAGGTGAAGATACAAAAAGAATTTCAAAGAAACATCGTAAGGTTATCTCTCTCCTGTTTACGAAGTTCTTATTACAAGGAAGATAAAAGCGTAAAGGGAGATGAAACTATTGGCCTCTCAGGAGTCTCAATTGGTTTATTGTCTCGTCCAAATTTCTACGATGAGAAGCCTCCACGGTCTGCTGAGCTTGCCTACGCAACTCATCATCACTTATTGTAAGTTGTTGCTGACGAGATTCTTCTATGGCACGATTCCTGGCCATCTCTTCCTGCTGAATCTGCTCCTGTCTGGTCAGCGCAAATATGATAATGGCACATCATCTCTCAGTATGTGGCATGGATGCGCTCATCCCTCGCCAATAGCATGTTCAACTCATCAGTGGTGGGGATATACTCCTCATAAGGGACTTCGCCCATCGAGAGCCCAGAAACCTCAAACATCTCGTGGAGAGCGAACCCTAGCTCACCCACTGGAGTAAAGAAAGTACAGGTCTCAGGGTTATACATCTCCAAGAGGCAGTAAAAGTGATAAGCACTCTGGAGAAACCCGAATTGGACATTCCTGATGGCTTTATACAAGCCAATATCCTTTAAAATGGGCTCGTGGGAATCCAGCATGTACTGAACAAGGCGTACCCACCACATATTGTTAGAAGAATGAACCCAGCCAGGCATTCTGAAGTCGCTAGCCGGGTACTGACCATCCTTCGCCAAGAACTCACTTAAGAAAGTTCGGGCACGAGATGGGACTTCACCCACTGGAAGCTCCTTGCCAAATCGGCCTGGAAGCAAGCCAGTAATGCATCTGGGGGAACCGTCTTGATAAACCCCTTTTGCACCAAATTTGCCTGTTGGGACGCCATCTTGCTCCTGAGTTAGTCCCCACTTTAATTCTCGAGGCATCGCTAGCCTCTGAAGATAGACCAGAGGATAGCTACGATCCATTCTAGGCAGAAACATCAGCATTTCGCCTGAGTTATATAACCAAACATGTTCCTCTTCAGAAAGGATCTCATCTGAGTGATCCATCTGGTCTCCAAAGAGGAAAGCGGGTTTCTCCATCGCCCTTCTGTTCACATCTTCAAAAGCCGCGTCAGTTATGATTTCTCGCGCAGTAGTGGGGTGGTACTTGATCAGCTTCTCCTTGCGTTCCTTCGGGTCTGGCTTGTATGAGGGCAGGATGGTAGTGAAACGGAATTGGCCTGAGGGATCAAAACTCCCAGCAAAGCCGAAGTAATTCTTGTGGGGAAGAGATTCCATCGAATACCCTACTGCAAAAAGAAAGCAGAGTGAGAGAAGTTTCTATAAGACAGAAAATTTCTCTAAGTATGGACGCGCGAAGCTAAAAATTAGAACGCGCGAAGCTAAGAATAGTGCCGCGCGAAGCTAAAAATTAGACCGCGCAGAACTCAAAATAGCCTCGCGTTTCAGCGCGACTGCTACTTAAAATAGCCTCGCGTTTCAGCGCGACTGCTACTTAAAAAGCCGCGCGTTTCAGCGCGACTGCTACTTAAAAAGCCTCGCGTTTTCAGCGCGACTGCTACTTAAAATAGCCTTGCGTTTCAGCGCGACTGCTACTTAAAATAGCCTCGCGCTTTAAACGCGAGGATGACTCGATAACTTCGCGTAAGAAGGCAGTTAGAGACTTTTCTTCTTCTCCAAGCCTTACGGCAGGAGTACGGCGATCTCGCCGGTAAAGGAGTCGATTGATCAGTTAAAATTAAGCCAAATCACTCTAGAAATGTTCTAAAGAGTCTCGATGGAGAGATTCTTACCCCCGATAGGCGAAATGTGGGCTGGCGCGTCGCTGCTTTGGCCGCCGCCACCACTGCTTGCGCCAGTCGCCGAAGATGGAGCCGCTCGAGAAGTAGCACGAGTTTTGGGAGCCATTGCTGAGAAAAATCGACTGAAAATTTGGAGAAACTCGGTCGGAAGAAGATTGGGTCGTCTGAACTCTGATCGCCTGAATCTCTAAGTTTCTGGAAAATTCTCAAATAGAGTGAGAAGGATAAGAAATAGAGATTTCTTTTAAATGGAAGGAACCGCCTCTTGGAATTCGGCGCGAGTTTCGGAGAAAGTGACTGGTCAGTTACTCTCTAAAACGCGAAGCTATTAGCCTCGCGCGACTAAGAAAAAGCGAAGTTGATTAACTCCGCGCAACTATACAAAACGCGAGGATAGCCTGTGCCTTAGCTTCACGTTTTCATGGAAAAACTTAGATTTTCTGATGAGTGCAATTAAGCGCTTCCGTCTAAGTTAAAGCGATTCTTATCCGATCATTTGGATTAGTAATCTAAGTCACGCAGAAGTGCCTTAGATTATTTTACCAAAATTATTAACCATCTGTTTGTTGAGCAAGCAAAATTATTGAAGCTAACAGATAGAGAGAAAAATAATTTATCTTCATGAAGCAAAAGATTACAAAGAGGGAGTTATAGCTCTCCCAAAAGCTTTTACATGATCAAACTCATCAAATAAGCAAAAAACAATAAGATTTCTCTACGGGGTGTTGAAACTCAGTTCCCTGGTTCACATGCAAAAGGAATTCAGGACTTCTCTACGGAGTGTTGAAGCTCAGTTCCCTGGTTCACATGCAAAAGGAATTCAGGACTTCTCTACGGAGTGTTGAAGCTCAGTTCCCTGGTTCACATGCAAAAGATCTCCTCTGCAAATGTCAATTCGGATCTGTCATCTGAAATGAAGCACGAGAGGAAAGGAAAGTGCTGCACTGAAGCGCAATTCTGCACTGCAAGTGCTGCAGCTCCTTATTTACAGCCCCTTCTGGAGTTTATCTCTCGGAGCCAGAGCTTGAAACTTGCAACTATGTTGTAAAGCATATGCTTCTGACTTCCTTAGAGTCACTTCTGCTGATGAAGATCGATGGACCCACATATATTCCTCTTCAGAAAGGATTGGACTTACTGCAAAAGGAACAGAGTTTCCAAAAGAGTGAAAACGCGGAGCTAAGCTAACTCTGCGCACAGTTAAAGAAATAGCCTCGCGCTTTAAACGCAGAGGATGATGCAATAACTTCGCGTAAAGGGGGACAAGATTTCTTTATGCTCTTTCCTCCTCTTTCAAAATTCATCGCGACTGCTAATCAAGGATAGCCTCGCAATTCATCGCGACTGCTAATCAAAGATAGCCTCGCAATTCATAGCGACTGCTAATCAAGGATAGCCTCGCAATTCATCGCGACTGCTAATCAAAGATAGCCTCGCAATTCATCGCGACTGCTAATCAAAGATAGCCTCGCAATTCATCGCGACTGCTAATCAAAGATAGCCTCGCAATTCATAGCGACTGCTAATCAAAGATAGCCTCGCAATTCATTGCGACTGCTAATCAAAGATAGCCTCGCGGATTCATTGGGACTACTAGCAGAACCCCGCGTTTCAAGCGCAGGGACGACACAATAAAACGGCGATCTCACCGACAAGACAAAGCAATCGTCCAGATTAAAATCAAGCCAAAATATCTCAAAATGGTTCTTAGAAAACCAAGAGATGAGGTTTTTACCTTCGGAAGACGCTGCATAGACTGGTTCGCCGTCGCGTCTACCTTCACGGCTGCTGCCATCAACGCCGGCCAACTGGCGAAAAGCCAAACCCCTCTGGAGAGACATCCTAATGATGAAAATCCTATGAAGAATTGAACGAAGATCAGTTGAAGATCATTCGTGAGTCACTCGAGTTCTCAGAAATTCTTCGGATGAGATGAAGAAGAAGATGAGTCGGGAGCTCTATTTAAACAGAATTTCCGTCGCTTGGTATTCGGCGTGGAAACTCAGGGAATTAATGACATAATTACTCATTTCACTGAAGACGAAGTGAAGCTGATTAGCTCCGCGTAAGTGAGCGTAACGCGAGATAGACTTGGTATTCTAACTCCGCGTTTCAGTTTAAAGAATCCAAAGTATTTCAAAATCTGCTGAAGTCTAAGCCATTTTGAAAACTTTGGAGGGGGTTCTGTTGGCAGTGAAAATTTCTAAGTTAAAAGGATTTTCCACAACAGAACGCAGAGCTAATTCAATAGCCCCGCGTTTGGTTACATTAACCCTGCGTTTGAATAAAACGCGGAGATGTTTAATAGCTCCGCGTTGATTCCGCAATCTGGCTTATATTAGCCTCGCGTTTCAGTAAAACGCGGAGATGATCAATAGCTCCGCGTTAGCCCCGCGTTTTGGTTATTTAGCGTAGCGTTTTGATGCGATTAAAGCTCCGCGTAAGCAGATAACCAGAATCTCGAATTGATTGAGATTATGATTCTGGGCTTATCCAAATACCCGAATCAAGTCTAATCAGAATTCCATCAAAACTAAGATATTTGATTGGAATCCATGATGAATGCGAGTTCTATTTAGATAGAAACTCTTGCATTAACCTGGGGCTATAAATACCTTCTTGGTGAAACCCTAAAGCATCTTTTGGAAGTTTTGGTAAAATTCAAGTACGCGCGAGAGCCTTGAACTAATCAAAACCAGAGATCAGAGTTCTTCTTCTTTTCGGCATCGGAAGCCTCCTATCGATCCTTTGGCAATTCAAGTACGCGAGAGAGCCTTGAAGCCTTTGCTGATCATCTTCTGAAATCTTAGAGAATTCAAGTTACGCACAGAGTCTTGAGTTCGTGAAGATAAGAGAAAACTACCGTCTTCTTTCTGGAGTTCTTGAGAAGTTCGAGTTACGCGAGAGAGCCTTGAACGGATCAAAGCCAGAGAAGATCGTCTATATTCGGCCGATATCTTTAAAAGAGAAGATTCCAACGTACCGATCGTCCAAAGGAACTACTATAGATCCCATCGCCACAGATCCCACAACTATTGTAAAAGAGAGAGATTAAAATATAAAATCCTCTCGTTTGTTCTTTTTTATATCTTGTTCACTTTCATTGTAATTTAAGTTAATTCAATGGGAGGAAGCGAAGCAACTTTTGCGACGAACAAGGTCACCAATCTCAGAAATTACTTGACAAAAATGAGAAATATGACTCAAGCTCAGCCACACTCAACATGTCATTGTGAGCAGCTCATAACAGCCATATCTGCTGTATTGGATAAATGCTGTTGTACCAAGAAGAGAGTGTCTGTATTTAACAGAATAACTGAGTCTCGTCAAGATACTCCGATAAGGAGGAAGAATAATCTGAGATATCAAATCACAGAAAAAGAGGTAAAGGCAGTGACCTCAAATATGGTTGGCAAAAGCAAAAAGATTATGGAGAAAGAATATGAGTCGGATGCAGATGATGAACAACCTCGCCATCTTACTCGACTCAAATCAGGTGCTGTTGTTCCTCGGAATTATAAGAAACTTTCAAAAGGTTCTTATGATAATGACAGCGATAATTCAGCTATAGCTTCCCCA
Organism: Dracaena cambodiana; assembly: GCA_036321105.1. Classification (NCBI taxonomy): domain Eukaryota; kingdom Viridiplantae; phylum Streptophyta; class Magnoliopsida; order Asparagales; family Asparagaceae; genus Dracaena; species Dracaena cambodiana. Next base: position 39,192,442 of record JAYEPQ010000005.1, read on the forward strand.
AAATCTCGTGCATCTTCCCGACCACGAAAACCAGCATCGCATATGGTGGATAAATCCGATGATGTTGACCAAAGGATGGAAGCCCAAGAGCAGATGATTCGAGGTCAGCAGAAAGCCATTGATGACCTCAAACTAATGCTTCTAAAAGTGGTCGAAAATACCAAAAAGATAGCTGATGATAAGGCTAAAACTTCTTCGGAACCGCCACCTAAGGAAAATGAAGAAACTAAAAAAGAAAAGGCTTATTCGATGCATGAGGATGATGACAAATACTCTTTCTATGATCCTCATGGAGAAAAGATCGAGAAATTGCAAAGCCAACTTGATGCCTTAATGCACAAGAAAGAATTGAAAGAATCGGGGGTTTCAAGACCATATCTGCTTGAGTGGGACTTCGCCCCTTATCCAGAAAAATATAAACCCCTCAAATTGGAGTCATATGACGGGAAGGGGTCCCCAAGTCAGCATATCTATTATTTCTTATCGCAGGCAGGTCATCTAATGGGAAATGATCCCATAATGACCAAAGTATTTGCGAGCACCCTGCGAGGGCCTGCCTTTACATTGTTTATGCAGTTGCCCCCGGGAACCATAAGTTCTTGGTATGATGTCGAGAAACAGTTCTTGGCACGTTTCTTTGAGGATGATACTGAAATATCGGTTCATTCCCTCCTTGCAACGAAACAAGGGGAACAAGAAACGGTCAAAAGTTTTATTGAACGCTTCAGGGAAAAATCCGTGTATTGTCGACACGGTATGACCTAGGAAACCCTGGTGGAAACCTGCAAGCATAATTTCAGGATCGGCGTGCTGATAAGAATGGGAGCTGTAGAGTCCAGAACTTGGAAAGATCTGCTGAGACAGGGAGAGCTGGCAGAAGATATAATTCGCAGGATTAAGGAATCTCGTAGCATGAGAAACTCTACAAATAACAGGCCATATCCACAGAATCCTAAAAATAAAGGGAAGGCTGTGATGGCGTCAGTTGCAGGTCCGAAGCCAAAATCTCAGAATCCGAGAGGTGCAGGTCAAAATAAACCCCGACAAGATAAAACTTATACATTCAAGACGGAGCAGACAGGTACTCTATTCCATCTCCTCCTCAGAAAGGGCTTGCTAAAACTTCCGGAAAATGGAAAACCGGAAGATGTTGGTAAAACCAACGACCCTAACTATTGCCTGTACCATCGGAATGTCGGGCACCCAACTAAAGATTGCTATCCTCTTAAGAACCAAATTCAGGCATTGATAGAAGCCGGACTTCTCACACTTAAAGAGAATCAAAAGAAAATTTCTGCAAATATGACAACTTTGGTAGTTGGAACCAATAAGTTCCCTACAAGAGCAATCCCTGTACCAGTAGGAGAGTCAATATCGACACCAAGCACGGGCAGCCCGCACTTGCAAGCTAGCCCCTTGGATATGCTCCGAACCACAGCTGTGACAAAATCGTCCTCATTGGTTAACAGCCAGATTTGACTGGGGGTGCCGAAAATATTGATGATGATAAACATCATGCTTCTGCTATCCTCAATAGCCATTGGAATGGCTAATTGGGTGCTATAAATATATTGCCCAATGCTGTTAAAGCAGAGGGAAGAGGAGATCAAGTTCCTCGCCAGCCCTATCATACTGGGGGTAAAAGTATGAAGTTAATTACCCAATGCTGATTAAAGGCAAAGGGGAGAGGAAATCAATTCCTCGACAACTCACCATGTTGAGGGGAATAGCATGGCTAGCCCAACGCAAACGGCGATTGGTAAAGGCTAATCAAATCCGTTGATAACTGGGGATTTGCTAAAAATCCCATAGACCTGTCATGTTAAGTTTTTACCTCTGACAGTATGATTTGGATTATTCCTATCTCCGTTCAAGTTACGCAGATGAGCACTTGAACTTCTTTATCTTAGGCATGCGCATTGAGCGCCTCTGACCTAAAACCTGGTGTGCCCGGTTCTCAAGTTTGAACCGCCTCCAGTTTTTTTCTTAGGCATGCGCATTGAGCGCCTCTGACCTAAAACCTGGTGTGCCCGGTTCTCAAGTTTGAATCGCCTCCAGTCTTTTCTTACTAGACATGTGCAATTAGGCGCCTCTGTCGAAATCGGATGATTCTTAGCCGATTACCTCTGTATTAACAGTCTAAGTTCCGCAAATGGGCCTTAGATTGTTTTACCAGAACAATGAGTTATTTATTTGTTGAGCAAGCAAAATTCTTGAAGCCAACAAGTAAAGAGAATTATCTTCATTCATGAAGCAATAGATTACAGAAGAAGAGCGAGTTATAGCTCTCCCAAAAAGCTTCTACAAATTTATCGACTCATCAATAACCTAATGGCGAGATTCCTCCGCGGGGTGTTGAAGTTCAATTCCAGGGTTCACATACAAGAGATCTCCTCTGTAAATGTCAACTATGATCTGTTTAAAGTTCTTAGTGGATTATCTGAAGATACTGCTACAAGAATCCTAATGAAGATACACAAGTTGGATTCGACATGCTACAAGCCCTTAGATGATCATCTCTATCGCTTTGAGCTGCCGCAGAGTTCTTGTAGCTCATTCAAAAGTTTATTTTTTGGCGCCAGGGCTTGAAACCTGCAACTATATTGTAAAGCATATGCTTCTGGCTTCCTTAGAGTTACTTTTGCTTACGAAGACTGGTAAAGCCACATGCATTCCTCTTCAAGAAGGATCTGGTCCAAGTACTTCACTGCAAAAGAAGAATCAGGAGTTCTACAAAAATTTGAAAAATCTTCTAAGTATGAAAACGCGGAGCTAAACTCCGCGTACAGTTGAAGAAATAGCCTCGCGCTTTAAACGCAGAGGATGACGCGATAACTTCGCGTAAAGGAAAGGTAGAGTTTCTCTCTGCTGTTTCCTTCTCTTTCATAGCCTCGGGACATGAAGCGACTTCTAATCAAAGATAGCCTCGCAATTCCTCGCGACTGCTAATCAAAGATAGCCTCGCAATTCCTCGCGACTGCTAATCAAAGATAGCCTCGCAATTCATCGCGACTGCTAATCAAAGATAGCCTCGCAGATTCATCACGACTGCTAGTCAGATAAGCCCCACGTTTCAAGCGCAGGGATGACGCGATAACTTCGCGTAGAGACAGATCAGAGTTCCTCTCTGACTTCTCCTTCTCCTTCAAGCCTTACGGCCGGAGAACGGCGATCTCGCCGGTAAAGCAAACAATTGGCCGGATTAAACTGAGCCAAAACATCTCAGAATGGTTCTTAGAAGACCAAGAGTTAAGGTTTTTACCTTCGGAAGACGCTGCATAGACTGGTTCGCCGTCGCGTCTACTTCCACGGCCGCTGCCATTAACACCGGCCAACGTGCGTCTAGCCAAACTCCTCTGAAATGACATCCTAATGATGAAAATTTATGGAGAGTCAAGGGGAGATCAATTGAAGATCATTCGTCGACATGAGTCACTCGACTACCAGAGTTTTGGAGTTTTCAAACTCTCCCAATGAAGAAGAAGAGGAGCCAGGAGCTCTATTTAAATAGATGATCCGCTGCTTGGTATTCGGCGCAGAAATTCGGAGTAATTAATGAAGAAATTACTCATTTCACTGAAAATGAAGTGAAGCTGATTAGCTCTGCGTAGGCGAGCATAACGCGAAGGAGACTTGGTATTCTAACTCCGCATTTCAATTTAAATATCCAAAGTATTTCAAAATTTGCTAAATTCTAAGCCATTTTGAAAACTTTGGAGGGGGTTCTGTTGGCAGTGAAAATTTCTAAGTTAAAAGGATTTTCCACAACAGACCGCGGAGCTAACTCAGTAGCTCCGCGTTTGGCTACTTTTGCCTCGCGTTTGAGTAAAACGCGGAGATATTTAATAGCTCCGCGTTCTGGTTTCTTAGCTCCGCATTTTGATGAGATTATCTCCGCGTGAGCAGATAACCAGAATCCTAAATTGATTGAGATTATAATTTGGGCTTATCCAAATATCTAAATTGAGTCCAATCATAATCCTAAATTGATTGTGATTGAGATTTGATTTTATCCAATACTTAAATTGAATCCAATCAGAATTCTAAATCAAGAGATTTAAATCGATGAATACAAAAATCTTTATTCCTATTCCTATGGAACTCTTTATTCCTATTCCTACGGAAACTCTCATAACCACTAAAGTCTATAAATACCCTCTTTGAGGAGACTTTAGGGGAATCAATATATACAAGATCAATCAATCAAGAAGATAGAGGATCAATCAAGAATAGATCAATCTTTTGATTAAGGGTCTTCTTTTTTTTTGGCATCGGAAGCCTCCTATCGATCCTTTGGCAATTCAAGTACGCGAGAGAGCCTTGAAGCCTTTGCCGATCATCTTCTGAAATCTTGGAGAATTCAAGTTACGCACAGAGCCTTGAGTTCGTGAAGATCAGATAAAATCACCATCTTCTTTCTGGAGTTCTTGAGAAGTTCGAGTTACGCGAGAGAGCCTTGAACAAATCAAAGCCAGAGAAGATCGTCTATATTTGGCCGATATCTTTAAAAGAGAAGATTTCAACGTACCGATCGTCTAAAGGAACTGCTTGACAGATCCCATCGCCACAGATCCCACAATATTGTAAAAGAGAGAGATTGAAATATAAAATCCTCTCGTTTGTTCTTTTTATATCTTGTTCACTTTCATTGTAATTTAAGTTAATTCAATGGGAGGAAGCGAAGGAACTTTTGCGACGAACACTTAGAAATTAGGGTTACACCTCCATTATCTCTATGAGGGGTTAAATCCTCAAAACTCCTATAAAAATCAAGAAGGCTAAAGAAGAAAATCCAGAGGAGATGATTCACACACCTCTATGAGAGGATCCACCTCTAATACAAGAAGAATGAAAATTCTCATCTTATGAAGAGTTCTTCTCTTTCTTAATCCAGAGATTTTTTTTTCTCTTAAAGAGTTTTAAATCTTTCTTAATTTATAGATTTTTATCTCGTAAAGAGTTCTACTCTTTCATTTTAAAATCCATGCAAGGCTATTTCAACTCCAAGAACTCAGTGTTAAAATTATCAAGGGGGAATATGATCATCTCTCACTGCTATATTGGAGAATCTTAACCTAACATGGATAATATGTAGATCATCAACTAAAGAGAGATTCATATTTTAAGTCTAAAATGGCTAACATATGGATCATCAAAGAGAGATCCATATTTCAAGTCTAAAATGGCTAACACGTGGATCATCTGTCATAGAGAGATCCGCATCTCGAAAGTTAAGAAGGGTTAAAATGCTCACAGAGTCGCATTTTGTCTCTCATGATAGCCAAAACGCGGATTTTCAGTCAGAGAGATTCGAGAATTGGGCGAGCAAGGGAGGCTCATAGAGCCGCGTTTGTTGGCGGAATTTTCTTTTATTAGGATCATCTTTAATAAAGAGAGATCCGTGAATATAAACTAAAAAGGACATAAGACATGACCTTCACAAAGTTGTGCTTTATTTTCCATAGAAGCTGAAACGTGATTCTTGATCTGCGAATGAAACTGAAGGTCTTATCATCGCACCCAAACAGACTACGTAGGCAGTGAATATGCCTTAACAAAGGATTCACGAATCTAAAATTGAAATGCGCATCCCAATTGTAATAAGAGAATCTAAAATTGAGAACTGCGTCCGAATTGTAATCAGAGGAGCCGCGAATCTAAAATTAAGATCTGCATCCCAATTGTAACAAAAGGAGTAGCGAATATAAAGTTTGATATTCGTGTTCTGGTTGTGATTTAAAGGAAAAATGAATCTAAACCCTGAGATTTGCATTTTGCATTTCGGTTACGATTCAGAGAATTAAAAACGTCGGTTACAAATTTTAGAGATTTAATATAAATCCTCCAGACCAAAAGGCAGGTAATTAATTCTCAGATCGTGGAGGTCAACAGTTAGACAGTTACATCAACTCAAGAGTCTCCAAAACTCTATAAATAATATAAGTTTAGGCGGAAAAGGGAGGGAGAGATCAATATTATAGAGAGAGTCATTTTCCATCTAAATAATGGTATTATCAGTGATCCGAAACTCCTGCCAAATAAAATTTTATATAGAGTGTCAACGGAGAGCAAGATTGTCCTCTACAGCTACTCTAGAACCCAGTTTTAAAAAAGAGGAAATTAGATTTTTCTCATTTTCTGTAAATGAAAAACCGTTGAAATTGTAATTCTTTATTGAAAAAAGCTCAATAGAGAATCATTTACGATTTTATGGCCCATAGAAGATTAGCGACTCCGCTGGGAAAACTTATTATCTTTAATGATAAGGTTGTAGCTCAATCCGATAATATTTCAGTTGGCAGTATGTCGAGTCACTCGTCATCGAGTTCGACCAAGAAAGATGATGGTCCCGTCAAAAAACTCTTCAGACTAATATGGTCTCAAAGAATAATCGTCTCCTTCACCAGTACAACCAGCACAAGACTTGGGGTTTGTTCCACTCAAAACCCACATTGATCTCAAAAGGATGGACCAGGATCCCCATACTAACAAGGGGAAACAACCACTCTTTGACTGTCAGAAAGATGAACCAGAGAACAAGGTTCTTATCACCCGCATAATGAGAATGAATCTAAGAAGAAGTAAGGTTTGCGCTCTTCGTAGAGCTATGAATCAAAGAGAATCTGTCGAACCACAAGCGCGAAGACCTCCAATTCAAATATGGAGAACAAAAAGCAAAGTAGTAATTCCAGACAAAAAGAAAGATTAAGATGCAGATGGGTTTGTTCGTATTTCTTACAAGAAACGTCGAACACCTACCAAGTTCATCTATGATTTCAAATGCGGAGTTTACATCTGTGTTTTGCAAACAAAACGAGGGTCCCACTTTTATGTCCCAGGAATAAGACGCGCCTTTCAAGATTGCATTTTCACAGTTAGACGCGAATCTCAAATTCGCATACTAACAGAAAAATGTGATTTCCAAAATCTCATTTCTAAAGAAGAGTCAACTCTAAGGTCAATGTTCAAACTTTGGCAGAAGCTCATCCATCTGCCATCACAACTAAAGTGAAATTTGTTCCTAGAATCTTTAAGAGCATAGAAAATTCTATTCCAAAGATATCATTTGGAAGCTCAAGATGGTAAACGTCTCGAAACTCAACAGAGCATTGAACTCTATCAAGCGAGGATTTCTAAGACCATTAATAAAAAGGTTAAGTAGAGAACTTTCAAGAAACGCGATCTGATCCTTTCAGTAAGAAAACCAATCATAATTAATCAAAAATCCAAAAGAAAATTCCAGCCAAAATGGAAGGGACCTTTTGCCATTGATACAGTCTATTCTAATGGCGTGTACATTGATTGACAAAACAGAATAGCGATAAAATAATGATGCCAATTAATGAAATTTTTTTGAAGAAATATTATTCCTAAATTGGTTGGACCAATTTGTCCACCAATCAAATAGAGCTCATCTAAAGGGAAAATCCCATTCTCAATGAGTTTCAGCATGAAATATTGAATGAATCCTATGTCTCTATGATTAAGGATAGAGGAAAGTTTGGCATTTAAAATTCAAATAAAATTCTCGACAACTCATCACGCTGAGAGAAATAGTATGGCTAACCCAATGCAAACGGTAATTAGTAAAGACTAATCAAATCCGTTTATAGGTGGGGGTTTGCTAAAAATCCCATGAACTTATCATGAAAATTTCTTGTTTTTGACAGATTTGAGATTTGCGAAACTGGAATCAAAGGATTCTAAAAAGCGAATTTCATAAGGTCGCGTTTTAATACTAAAAGAAGTTTAGAAACGCAGTCTTAAATTTTAAAAGCGTGAACTTTCGTAAAGTCGCATTTTTCTTCTTTTCCTCCAAATTTGCTAAGTTAAAAATTATCTCTAGCAAAATAAATTTCCTTCCACCAAAATTTGTCAAATTAACAATTATCTCTGACAAAACAAAATTTCTTTCTACCAAAATTTGCTAAGTTAAAAATTAACTCTAGTAAATGCGCGAACTTTCGTAAAGCCGTGCTCTTCTTCTTTTCCATCAAAAATTTCCAAGTTAAAAATTAGCACTAGCAAACACAAATTTTTTTCCACAAAAAAATTATTAAGTTAACAATTATCTCTAACAAAATAAAATTTTCTTCTACCAAAATTTGCTAAGTTAAAAATTACCTCTAGCAAAACAAATTTCCTTCCACCAAAATTTGTCAAGTTAACAATTATCTCTGACAAAACAAAGTTTCATTCCTCAAAATTTGTTAAGTTAAAATATATCTCTAGCAAAAGCGTAAATTTTCGTAAAGTCGCGCTCTTCTTTTTTTCCTCTAAATTTGCTAAGTTAAAAATCACCTCTAGCAAACAGAGCTTTTTTGCTACCAATAATTTGTCAAGTTAGCAATTACCTTTGACAAAATAATTTTTTTTCCACCAAAATTTGCTAAGTTAAAAATTACCTCTAACAAAACAAATTTCCTTCCACCAAAATTTGCGAAGTTAAAAATTACCTCCAGCAAAACAAATTTCCTTCCACCAAAATTTGTCAAGTTAACAATTACCTTTAACAAAATAAAGTTTCATTCTACCAAAATTTGCTAAGTTAAATATTATCTCTAGCAAAACCAAATTTTCTTCCTCCAAAATTTGCTAAGTTAAAAATTACATCTGACAATTAAAAGAGCTGTTATACTAAAAGTCAATGAACATGTGAAAATACAATTTGATCAAAAAAGTTAATTATTACTTTTATCCTGTTCAAAAAAATTATTCATTCATCACAAAATCTACTTGTGCGGTTGAATACTGACTCTGTATTGTCAAGTTAATGATTACTTCTGGACAATATACAACAAATAGTCAATGATTCATTAAGTTAACAATTATCTCTGATCATCAATACCAAGTGCATTCATCAAATTAACAGTTACCTCTGAATGAATGACGACTAATTTAAATTTTAATTCCTCCAAAATTTGTCAAGTTAAAAATTTCCTCTGACAAATTTCAGTCCTCCAAAATTTGTCAAATTAAAAAAATTACCTTTGACAGAATCAAATTTTATTTCTACCAAAATTTATCAAGCTAAAAATTACCTTTGACAAATTCAAATTCCATTTCCTCTAAAATTTGTTAAGTTAAAAATTATTTCTGACAAATCCAAATTTCATTCCTCCAAAATTTGTCAAGTTAAAAATTACCTTTGACAAATTCAAATTTCATTTCCACCCAAATTTGTCAAGTTAAAAATTATCTCTGACAAATTCAAATTCTATTTCCACCAAAATTTGTCAAGTTAAAAATTAGTTCTGACAAATTCAAATTCTATTTCCACCAAAATTTGTCAAATTAAAAAATTACCTCTAACAAATCCAAATTCCAATTCCTCCAAAATTTGTCATATTAACAATTATCTCTAACTGAATGACAAGTTTTATCAAACCACAAAGAAATTTAAAGTATTCCAAAGTATCTTCAAAAAGTTAAAGACATTTTGGAAACTTTGGAGGATGCTCTATTGATAAAAAAATCAAAATCATCATGCATGAACACCAATTAAAGTGGGAGTTACATCTCATTAATGAGTGGTTTAAAATGGAGTTACATCCCATTCAATTGAAAATTAAAATGGAGGTTACACCTTTAAAATGGGAGTTACAACTCCATTATCTCTATGAGGGGTTAAATCCTAAAAACTCCTATAAAAACCAAGAAGGTTAAAAAAAAAAATTCGGAGGAGATGATCCACACACCTCTATGAGGGAATTCACATCTAGTACAAGAAAAATGATGATTCTCATCTTATGAAGAGTTATTCTCTTACTTAATCTAAAGATTTTTATTTCTTAAAGAGTTTCAATTCTTTCTTAATTTAGAGATTTTTATATCTTAAAGAGTTCTACTTTTTCACCTCCAAAGCTATACAAGACTAGTTCAACTCCAAGAGCTCGGTGTTAAAATTATCAATGGGGAATATGATCATCTCCTACCACTATATTGGAGAATCTTAACCTAACATGGAAAATATGTGGATCATCAACTAAAGAGAGAACCATATTTCAAGTCGAAAATGGCTAACACATGAATAATCAAAGAGAGATCCATATTTCAAGCCTAAAATGACTAACACGTGCATCATCTGTCATAGAGAGTTCTGCATCTCGAAAGCCAAGAAAAGCTAAAATGAGACCCTCACAGAGTCACATTTCGTCTCTCAAGATAGCCAAAATGCAGATTTTCAGTCAGAGAGATCCGAGAATTGGGCAAAAAAGGGAGGCCCATAGAGTCGCGTTTGTTGGCGAAATTTTTTTTTATTGGGATTATTTTTCATAAAGAAAAATCCGTGAATATAAACTAAATATGACATAAGACATGACCTTCACAAAGTTGTGCTTTATTTTCCATAAAAACTGAGATGTGATTCTTGATGCGCGAACAAAACTGAAGGTTTTATTATCACACTCAAACAGACTACGCAGGCAGTGAGTATGCCTTGACAAAGGATTCCCGAATCTAAAGTTGAGATCCGCGTCTCAATTGTAATAAGAGAAGCCGCGAATCTAAAATTGAGATCTGCTTTCCAATTGTAATAAGAGGAGCTGCAAATCTAAAATTGAGATCTGCATCCCAATTGTAACCAAAGGAGTCGCGAATTTAAAGTTTGATATTCGCATTTTGGTTGTAATTTAAAGGAAACACGAATCTAAAATCTGATATTCACATTCTGTGTTTCGGTTATAATTCAGAGAATTAAAGACATCAGTTACAAATTTTGGAGATTTAATATAAATCCTCCAGACCAAAAAGCAAGAAATTAATTCTTAGATCGTGGAGGCCAACAGTTAGACAGTTACATCAACTCAAGAGTCTCCAAAACTCTATAAATAATAGAAGTTTAGGCAGAAAAGGTAGGGAGAGATCAATATTATAGAGAGAGTCGTTTTCCATCCAAGTGCTGGTATTATCAAAATCTCAAAATTTTCGCCAACTAAAATTTTATAGTGTCAACGGAGAGTAAGATCGTCCTCCACAGCTACTTTAGAGCCCAATTTTTTAAAAAAGAGGGAATTAGATTTTCCTTATTTTCTGTAAATGGAAAACCGTTGAAATTGTAATTTTTTATTGAAAAAAGCTCAATAAAGAATCATTTATGATTTTATGTCCCACAGGTACGGTCAAGAACTGTTTGATACCAATTGTTTGACAAAACTCATTGAACTCTTTAGAAGCAAACTCACCACCTCTATCGGTTCTCAAGATCAATATCAACGTAGTTTTCTCACGAAGCTCATCATAGCCTCCATCCATGATCTCCCATACATCTTGGAAACCAAGCAAAACCTCCATACGGATGCACCAATTCTCATAATTCTCTTTTCTTAGTCGAGAGAATTAAAATGAAAAAATAGAAGCGGTCATCTCTAGGATTATGAAATTTGGGCTATAATACCAGTTTGTAAGAAATATATAAGAGGTTTATATAGAGAAGAAACCATGAAGAGACTTGAGCTAGATTTTTTTTTCTATTTTCTTTTGTCTCTTGCCTTTTGCAAAACATAACACTTACATAGGTATTTATAAGACTTTAGCATGCATGAATTTTCCCCATATATGAGCATGAATACATGAACCATGCTCATAGAAAACCCATATACATAAATACATTACCTAAAATATAGGAAATCCAAATTCATAAATTACCACTTTTCAAGATGACTCTCCACACATACATAAATCTTAAAAACCATAAAATATTGAATTAAGTTTACTTTTCAACGATGGCTGCATAAAACTTATCGGAACTATGTGCAGTTTATGCAGAATAATGGAGGTTCAACCAAAGCCATGGTGGCTTTGGGTGCCTCTATAGCATTGAATGAAATACAAATTAAGGATAAGAATTCAAGAGGTGATGAATCAAACAACACAACAACCTCAATAACACTAGTGTAACAACATCTAACCTTGTTTCGGTCACAGGCTACAAAATTCTGGCCGCCTTGATGCTTTGGCTTAGCAAAGTTCAGAAGGCAGAGCTTGTATGAGCCTCAGTAAGTTTTTCGGTCCATCAGAAACTTGCTAGAGACTCCAGACACATTCTATGAAATAATGAGATTATGGCATGTAGAATAATTTACGTTTTGATACATGGAAATATAATTGAGTGTGTGCTGCGAGATAGTTCATTCGGTTCTTACAATTGCTATCTGTGGCCGTCGGTTTCAGATCTTGTAGCAAGCTCTTCAGGAGTTCAGGCAGACTAGCTAGCAGCAGGGAGAAAAAAATATACAATTTATAGAGAATACAGTTCAGTTTGTTTTCCTTTTTTTTAGCATAAACAGTAAGTTAAGCCCTCTGTGTTCTATTAATTGAAAATTAACGAAATATTTACTTACATGTACTTAATCTATTACAGAATAAACTCTCCCTATCGGAGGATCACAAGATCATGTCATACAAAATAGAAGTGTATTACAATTATTACTCCTCACTTTTGTTTTTCTTTCAACTCTTTTATGTTCATGTTGCTACTTCTGCCTCCTCCTATTTGCTCTCCTATTGGGTCTAATATTTTTCTTGCTTTTTTTGTGTAGGTATGATGGATGATCCGGTGACTGTCTCTTTCCCTATACTGCTTGTCCACAAAAAAAATATTATCTTCAATTTGTGCCAATATAGCATTGGTATTCAATTGGGCATTATTAAACAATCTTCTATTTCTATCCAACCAAATGTTCTATACAACAATCATACACATACTTCTAATATTAAATAATTTTTTTATTAATCTTTTTCGTACAACATTTTGCCATCCTCCAAAAACCTTATGCGTTCCTAATTTCTTCCATATTATGAGATTTAAAGACCCATTCATACATGTTTGTCATAATTGTGCCATTCAAAAAAGATATAGTTCATATTTTCATAGTATGCATTGTCCCGGCTCTTGCCATCCTCTGACTTGTAATTTATCCCATGTTAACATGGCTTTTTTTGTCTAATAACCAAGCAAACACTCTAACTCTACATGGGGCAAAATTTCTCCAAATTGTCTCCTAATATTTCTCCCTTTCTCCAGATATTAACGAGATCTTGTACATCGAAGCGGTTTTATAATTGCCTGTTTTGTCCCGTATCCATCTCAGTTAATCTCTTATTTTTTTGTAGATCTTAAATTCTGAATTCTACTCAACAATTACTCATGTTTTCTTCTGTTATTGGAGACAAACCTTCCATGCAAATGCAATTTAAATCTTCCTCTTCCTTAAGCTTCACTAACTGTTATCAATAGCTCCTTGTATGTGTTATCTTAGATATGTGGTATCAACCTAGTTACCTTTCCAGAAACTAATATTCCTTCCGTCTTCCAATTCATATTTTTATTCCCTTCTAGAATATATTTTTAACCGGCATCAATTCCCTCCAAAATCTCGAAATGCTCGTAGAATTCCTGTGTTTCCCTGATCATACTCTGGATCTTTGACCGTATTTTTCTCTGAACGCTCTATTTAACAGCTTGTTTTCCTCGTCTTATGCTCTTAATCAGTACTCTATTTGTGTTACATATAGTCTTGTGCTTTTAATCAGTACTCTATTTGTGTTACATACAGCCAAAGTTGAGATCATGTCATATGGTTAAAATCATCAGACTCCTTTTATTTTATTTTTTGTTTCCAATTCCTTTGGTTTTGATTTGAAGAGTATATGGAAGACATGATGGGTAACATTGGATGTGGGGTTACAAAATAATCTCATTTTGCTATGCATCACACACAAATTAGTACTCATTCTGGTGTGCTCCTACTGAACCCCCCCCCCCCCCCCCCCCCAAACAAAAAAAATGATAAGTATGTAGCAGTGACTACTCACCAATATTTTATCGAGAAAATGATTATCTGCCAAGTAAACTCACAGATTATTGCTTATTCAATTCAAAAGGGTAAGTTGATACTTAGGGGCACGTACACAGGTCTATTGATGATAAATGTTTTCGGGCAAAAAATGGGATCTTTCCATTGCCATTGAGAGAAAAATTAAAGATTATAAAAATTTCTCTTTGTTTTTTATTACAATGAAAAGAAATTAAGAAAAAAAACAGACGAGAGAACTTATAGAATACGCCGCTCTCTTTTTATCAGAAGATTGTGGGATCGAGACAGTTATGAGGATTGATCTATTCCTCATTGAGGATCTGACGTTGACTGGAGGCGGTGAAGATTTCTTGAGCTCGTTTTTCTTCTATTCTGATATCGGAGGAAGCACAAATTCTTGGAGGTGGTGAAAATTTCTTGAGCTTGTTCTTCTTCTCTTCTGATCTCGGAGGAAGCTCAAACTCTTGCGTGGGAGAAAGATATGGCAAAAGGTTTCTCTCTTTCTGGTCTCAAGGCTTCAAAACTCTTGTGCGTAACTTGAATTGCCAAAAGATACTTTTTGAGTCCCTCTGGAGGGATATTTATAGACTCCAGATTGTTGATGGAGTTTCCATGTAAATAAAAATAGAATTTTGTTGTAATCTTGATAAAATATTTGAATATTCTTTTAATTTGATTTGCTCCAAAGTTCGTTGTATCTGGTCCTGCTTCTGCACCAAAAAATCAATTAAACTCAAATTAGAATTTGCATAATTATCAAATTCAAACAGAATTAATTTAGAATTCTGCGTCCAAAAATCCAAACATTAATTTGATTCTCATTAAAATTTGGATATGTTTAGAAATTGTAAAATATTCTGAAACAGAATCCAAATTTATTGTGGGCGAGACCGGAGGTGAGCCTCGCGCTAGGCAGCCAAGAAGTTGCATCATACTCCCTCAAGAAGTTGCACAATAATTCAAACCAAGAATTTGCATAATCATTCAAGTCAACTTCTATTTGCACAACATACAAGAAGTTGCACATTAATTTTTATGAGGCCAGTTTAATGAATTATTATGAGGCGGAATACATCAAACCAAGAATTTGTGCAACAAACTGTGTTACTGCCAAAAAGAGCCCAGTGACTTGCGTCGAGACTGGCTTGGCGATGCGCGAGCCTCGCGGGCGAAGCTTTATATATTTTTTTAATTATTTTTTTATTTATCTATTTACTTATTTATTTATTTATCCATTTTTATCCTCCTGTGAGTGCTCAATTCCAAGCGCACATTTCAAGAACTGACTCAGCTATTAATTAATACAGTAAACTTTAAAAGATCTACAATGTGATGCAACTTTGTTGCTCATTTTCTGAGAAAAACTTTGCTGACTTCAGTGTGATGTAATTTATTGCTTATTTTCACATAAATTTTGTTGCCTAACTCACTAATTACTCTGCTGTTCTTTCAGCCGGCAGCTTGCTTATGTGGGGGCAAAAAAAATACAACTTAGCTGGCTAATACACTTGATAATTGCCAGGTAATTTAGTTTACTTATATTCTAATAAAAGGATAATTAGCATCACAAACACCAGAAATTACAAGAAAAGAGCCCTCACTCATTCCCTTTTCTTCCGCTGAACGACCAAGTGTTCTTATTTATTACATACATACCTCTTACTTCTCTTGATCACTCACACTGATACATACATAGATACAACCACTCTTTTCCCTCGCAAGCTCAACTCAAAACCCTGCAGCAAACTCCAGGATGGAGTTCAGAGGCTGGCGCCGTCCCTCCTCCCCCTCCTCCTCCCTCTCCCTCGGCTGTTGCGACTGTGGACCGCGAACAAACATCTCCTCTTGCTGCCTGCTGAACACCTCGTCGACAAGCTTGCTTGGCACGCTGAAGGCCAACTCCTTGGCCTGCCTCTCCATCTTGCTCACCACATTGTTCCTCCCGGCAACAAAGGTCTTCCTGTTGTTCTCGACATTCACTTCGAAACACAACACCTCGAGGTTCTGGTCCCGGTCAGCCACGATGGCGACCGGGTGCCCTGGTGGCACGATGAACACCGTCTTCTCAGTCACCCGGGCCCGGACCTTCTGGTAGCGTCGGCCTTGCCGCTCCTGCCCTTCTTTTTGTTCTTGCTCTTCCTCTTGTCCTTTGCCTCCTTGTTGCTGGCCCAAGTGGGGGCATACTATCTCGATGTATCCGCGGCCACCGGTCACGATCGAGATCTTGGTCGCCCGCGAGTTGAAGAATGGGGCTACCATCGACCCACCGGTGATGTTCGCGAAGGACACCTGCATGTCGAGGTCACGGAGGGGCGGGTAGTCGTTGCGATCAACCTCGTAGTGGCGGCCGTGCTGGTTGGAGTGCGTCGGGCTCTTGTTCAGAAGGTTGTATGGGCCCCTTTGCTCGCCGCCGAAAGTCCAGTGCCCGCCGTGGCGGCTCATCTCTCTGATCTGCTCCTGGGAAGCCTCGATCATCACTCCCTTGCCCTGATGCCCGAAGAGCCTCTCCAACTGATCCCGGCGAATCTGTTCAAGAACTTAAAATTAGTTAGTCCCATAATATTAGTTTGATATTAAGGAAACCCAAAAAGAGGGAAAAAAATTGGTAGAATTATTACATTTAGAGCGGCCTCAAGAATCTCAGTGCTGAAGGCTCCGAGGTATGGTTCAGGTCGTTGGCCGCCAACAGTGTAGAATTCCTGCACAAAGTTAAACAACCAAAATATTTTTGTGATATTAGTTAATAAATAACAGGAGATATATATATACGAACTTGATCAATTAGTACCTGGAATTGGCCTGGAGTGAAGACAGGGTTGAGGATCTTGGCGATTTTGAGCCTTTGGCTGTTGCTTTTGTTGATCATGTAGGCGATGGTACCGGCCGAGATCTTGAAGATGTCCCCTTGCCTGATGTTATGCGTCTCGCGATCTCGGTCTCCTTTGATGACGGTGATCGTTCCCTCACCTATGCACACATGTCAGCAAAATTATGAACAAAGATCAGAAATTGGCAGTGGTCATGTATAAAATTGTACCTTCGGTGACATAGAGGAGGATGTCTGAATCGGAATGGCGAGGCACCACAAAGGTGTTCGGGTCGACCTCGAGCATTGCGATGCGATAGTTGGCGATGCCAAGCAGCAACTTGGACTTCTGAGCGAAGTTTTGCAGGATTCTGAAGTTGCCGTGCTCGCTCCTCACGTAGTGCCTGAAACTCTCCTGCTGGAAGACGTAAGGATTGGTTCTACCGGTCGTCTCCTCCTCTTGTTCCTCCTCTTGTTCGCGTTGGGGGTTGATGTCGCCGCGCTCTCCACCACGGCCTTGTTGGCGTTGCTGCTCCTCTCTGTACTTCCTCTCGCAGTCCTGCTCGCACCTTGCCTGGTGCTGCTGCCCTCCCTCTTTCCGGCAGCGCCATCTGCACTCCTCGAGTCTCTCTTGAGGGTCCTGGCGGGTCTCGTCGTCGCGCCCCTGCCCCTCCTCTTGCCGTCGTTCTTCCTCATATCGCTGGAGGCATGGACCTTGGCACTGCAATTGTTCTTGCTGCTGGCCTTGGTGTCTGTCACGGCACTCCTGCATGCATTTTTCGAGCCGCACTCTTGCGGGTGTCGGCGGGTCTCGTATGCTCCCATCTTGCTCTTGCCTGCTCTTTTGCTCCTCCTCGTACCTTTGCTGGCATTGTTGCTGGCACTGGCGCTGTTGTTGCCGGCCTTGATGGCTCTGGCGACACTCCCGCTTGCACTCCTCCAGTTTGCGCTCGGGGTCTTCTCGGCTCGAGTCACGACCCTCCTGGCTGCGGCCGCGCTCCTCTTCGTACTTTTGTCTGCATTGCTGCTCGCAAGCCCATCGTTGTGGCTCGCCTTCACGGCCTTGGCGGCGGCACTGATCTTTGCATTGTTCGAATCTCCTCTCGGCCTCCTCTTGACGTCCCCCATCGCGTCTCAGCTCTTCGTACTGGTACTCCGGAGTCTCGTCGCGTCCCTGCTCTCTGCGCCTCTCCTCTTCGTACTCCTGTTGGCACTGTCGCTCGCACTGCCAGCGTTGCGGCTGGCCTTGCTGCTCGCGGCACCTCTCCTTGCACTGCTCGAGGCGGCGCTCGAGGTCTCGACGATGAGAGTTGAAGCTCTCATCAACATCACCACCACCTCCTCGCTCCTCCCTTTGTTTCCTCTCATCGCAGCTGCTCTCGCAGCGCCTGCGCATGCCCTGGTCGTAGTGGGGCTGCTGGCGGCATTCTTGCTTGCACTGCTCGACCTCGCGGCTGCGCTCCTCTTCCTCTCTGCCAGTGGAGAGAGCCAAGGCCGAGGAAACAAGGAGGAGGGAGATCAGGACTATGAACAGAGCTTTGGATGCTTTGGCAGCCATTGTTGCTGATAGCTAGTTTGAAGTGAGGGATGGGGAACAGAGGAGAGCGAAGAGGAGAATTTATATGGAAAGATTGTGTCGGGGTTTGGTGAAGGGGGAGAGAGGAGGCGCCTCGTGTGCTCATGCACCTTCCACGTGTGAGCTGCTGTCTGTTACGAAACAAAAGAGCTTTGCCTTTGTCTCCTGCGAACGGTGGTGGAGTCTCGTGAGAGGTTCATTACACGTGTGAGGTTGCATGGTTGGTGAGGCGACACGTAGGAGAGGAGCGGATGAGAATGGGCTCTGGATCGCCGCGTAGGGATGGAGCGGGCTAATCATGAGCTAGATAGATCATAGCTAGGCCGATCTCTGTAGAATGGGCTCAAGTCTTGTTTGCTTCCGGCCCTCTTCCAGCTGTTTTTCATTTATGACTGTGACTGTATATGTCTTCTGCATGTGTTTTCCTAAGTATTTCCAGCTTCTTTCGCAACTCCTCCACCACTTTAAGACGAACGTACGTTTCTTTTGGTCGCATAATTAATTTGTATATATAAAGGGGATCAAGAATAGTAAATAATTTAATAAATAAATTTAAAACAAAATAATATTTATAAAATGTAGTGGGCTAATAAGATAAATATTTAAATAAATATGTAAAAAATTTTAAATTTCATCTAAAATTTTAGCTCTAGATATAAAAGTAAGGTGGATTTTTACATTTAAAATGTTAGATGAGACAATTAAATATAAAAATATAGTAAATATATTTAATGAAATGGAATTATCATATTGTGTTTGGATTTTAATGAATGGAACAATTTGCATTACATTTGTAATTTTTTAAGCAAATTTGAAGATACAACTAGAGCACTTTTGAGCACTTACTACCCAACTACACACATTGCACTTTATTCTTTAACCGAAATTAGTTCAGTTTTTAATGAAAGTAGGAATAACCCAATTCTTGAAGATATTGCTCAACTCATGGAATTTAAATTTTGTAAATATTTTATAAATTTTTCATACTTACTATATTTTGCAACCATTGTAAATCAGTGTTAGAAATTAGATGGAATATAAATTTTAATAGATTTATTTTATAAAAATATGTGTTATTCAGATAATATTAAGGATTTAGTTAATGATATTAAAACTTATTTAGACAATATGTACCATAAATATGAATATACGTATGGTGATAAACCACAAACTATAAAGAAACCCGCTATTAAAGAAAGTAAAAAACCAATAATGTCATCTGTATTTCACCGTAAAAAACCTAGGCAATCTAGTACTTTTTTAATGAAATTCATAATAACGCAAATGATTTGTCCTCTAACTGTTATGAGGATTTTGATATTTTGGCCTGGTGAAAATCATAGAAAAAAATATATCTTGCGCTTTCTAACATAGTCCGTGCTATACTAACTCTTCCGGCGTCCACAGTAGCATCGGAGTCTACTTTTAGTGCAGGTGACAGAGTGCTAACGGAATAGAGAAACTCAATGGCAGTAAACACATTGGAGATGTGTATTTGTTTGAAGAACTAGCTCGACATTGAACAAAGGGAACAAGGACTATATAATGAATTAGTGTAAGAGAACTCACCCGAGAAAGAATAAAAGTTGAATACATCTACACTATTTAGTCTTTCTTTTTTTTTTTCCTCTTCATTGTTGTAATTTTTTTATTCTAATTCTACAATTGTAATTTTTTTCATGTAATTTTTTTAAAACTCATAAATTTCTTGAAAAAAAATTCTAAGAATAAATTGAGGGTGACGGTCAGTGCCTTCTCCCCCCTCTTCGGGCTTTGTATGATTTCCAAATAGCTTTATAGAGTAATTTTGTTAATGTAATTAGATTTTATATAATAAAATTTTATTTTTAATATCTTTTTTACTTGTTAGATCTAATTAAATTAACTAAATTAAGTTAACTAACTTAATTAAACTAATTTATTAATTAAAATAATTATTAAAAAATGTACCGACACAGCCAGGCACGGGCATGGCACGTGCTCGGCGGGCCGAGCCCAGGCCTCTGTTCGGGAGCCTGTGCCGTACCTAAGGCACGACACATCCACTTGCCTGTGCTCATGACGTGTCGGAGATGGCCTGATTGCCACTCATCTCTGGATCGCGGTCTTATCATGAGCTCGATAGATCCTGGCTAGGCCGATCTCCGCTATTCACAAAAAGATTATACGTAGATTTGACAGTAAAGTCCCCATCTTTGCTCCATCTCTATTGAGATTAGTCTTCTATTATGTGGATTGATTTAAAGTCTCTTAGGAGTACTCTTAACTCTCGAAACTATATTTTTTTTAGACGGATATAGGATATCGTAGGTTTAATCTCTATCTTGATCTACCCCAATATCTTCTTACCCTAGCATCTTTATTTACTATGAAAATTGTAGATCTTATTGAACTTATAAAAGGTTACAATATGAATGGTTGCCCTTTTACAAAAAATGAGGAAAGTCTAATTTTCTATTTATTTAAAACTGGGTTATGGGGAGGACGAACTTACTCTCCGTTGACACTCTGTATAAGTTTCTTTATTTGGCAAGAGTTTTGAGTTCTTGATATCACCAATACTTTAAGTAGAAAATAATTCTCTCTATAATATTGATCTCCTCGGCTTGAGAATTAATTTTTTCGTCTTTTGATCTGAAAGTTGTATTAAATCTCCAGAATTTATAATAGACGTCTTTAATATTCTGAATTGTAACCAAAACGCGGATCTCAAACTTTAGATTCACGTTTTGGTATTTAGTGGCTTGCATGGTATGCTTGGACCCACATTTGAGTGATGCTGGAAATGGTTTTCGTTTCTTGAAACCTCGAAGTAAAAATGCGATCCTTCGGGATTCGCATATTGATTGTGTTTAGTAAAGAACATGTCAGACACGAATCTCCTTATATTAGGTAATCCACATTGTTAATATTTTAACTGTACCCTAAATTTTATGGATTTTCTATAGGCCCTAATGCGATTTTGCATTTTGAGTATGATGCGACCCTATGGGGACCCATTCCCATTATTTTAATCCACGGATCTCTATAAACAGAGATCCATGCCTTAGCCTCATTTGCAAATCAAAGATCCGCGTTTTGGTTTCTTTGAGAAATGAAACACAATTCTATAAAACTAGTCTTAACTCTTCTTTAAGTTCTATTTGTGGATCCCTCTTATAAAAAATGATCCACATATTAGCTATTTTTAAATATTTTCTTTTTCTTTTTTTTCCAAAAATTTTGCCAATAAAACCCCCTCCAAAATTTTCAAAACTATATGGTTTTGGAGGTGTTTTGAAATACTTTGGATAATTTGACAAAATGTGATCTTAACAGTGTGAATTTGTACTTGAAAATCACGATCTTGTATAAAAACTTCAATCTTGTGACTCTATATTAGAGTAGAAGGTTCTGTATTAGAACCGCAGATTTATGCGTTGAGAAGAAACACGACTCTGCATTAGAACCGTGAATTTTGTGCTTTATACAGAATATCCAGAATGTTACCGCCTCTTCTGACGTAGAGATCGAAGCTTCTTCTGCACTCATTAATGAGAGGATCCTTACGAGATTTGGGCCTGAGATCTCGTCAGTCAATTCGTCTGCTCTAAGATCTCAATCATATCATTGAAGTATTTTTAATCCTTTCTGAAAAATTTGAACTCTTGACTTTCTTTGCCTCCAAATTTTCAAGATCTCCTTCGTCTTCAAGTTCCTTTTCATCTTCAGGTTTCCCTGGGTTTCTTCTGCATCAATTTTCCTTAGAAATTTTAAATAAGAGGACGAAAAAGGTTTCAACTTCTGGTCAATCCAGCAGTGGTTCTAAAAATCTCCAAGTTGCTTTAGGCTCTATAGTAGTCCGGCAAGAACCTTTGGTTGAGGGTGAGTTTCTCATTTTAATCTTCATAGCAGATCTGCAATCCATATCTTGATTTTAAGAGATAATCTTTTTCTCATAACTTTATTTTAATTCTTTTCTCTTTCTATATAGTGTATTATGCTTTAAACCCTCCTTCAAAGAATCACTATACTTTGGTCATGTAGGGGGATATGATGGTAAAAAGCAATTTAGCTTTCATAGAGTTTTCTCAGCTTGCGCAGCATCTAATGGTCGAGAGAGAAAGAGTAAAATTTTGAATCATCTTCATTTCACTATGAGAGAAACTATGACCACATCTCCTTTTGAAGGAAAAAAATAGGAATTTACTGAATAAGCCTCCTTTTCTGTTTGGTGATAATATACCAGTCCCTGATGACTGCTTGGATGATGAGAGCTACAAGTGGTTTTGTCAAATCAATGTTCGTAATTTATTTCTTCCTAATATAGAGAGATCCTACCATTTTCTGTATTTTCAATCCCTTTCTATCCTTAGAATCATGTATTGACATTTAAACAAAGTACAAAATAGCATTTTGTTGGGTGGATTTAGTGCACATGGTGTGTTTCCTCGTTCCTACAGAAAACATGTTCAAGGATTATTTTCAGGATGTCTAAAGAAAGACTTCCCTTTAGGCGAGACTCCGATGATTACTCAAACCTTTTTACACCAGTTTATTGATGTACAAGGAAAATTTTCAGTTCAAGAATTTCATCCTGTTGGGTGGGTTCATTCTTCTCCAAAGGGCCTATGGGCGACCTTAACTGGTTTCTTCTTGGAGACCTTTACAGATCATTTGAGGAATATAGTTTTTTATCATGCTATAAGGGTAGTTCAATACGAAATTTTCCCAAGCCGATTCCATTTCTTTTGCTTATTGGAGATTTATAATCCTCATACCTGTACCTTCTTCACACCTTCTGATGAATTAGGACTTGCCTTTCATGAAATGTATGAGATTTCAGGGTTGCCCATAAGAGACATTCTTTATGAAAAATATATTCGCACAGGAGAACTCCATTTGCTACAAGTTTAGCATCCTGTAATTTATGAAACTTATTGAGAATTGCTTTGTCATTATCATATTTATGCCAACATGTCTGGTGTCGGTAATGTGAAGCAAAAGAAGTAGCTACAATATCTTTTTCCAAACTTCAGAACAAACAATCCTGATTTTACTCGTCTCCCCTCAGTTTTTGAGCAAGAGATTGAAGAAAGGATCATCCATTTTAGAACGGATGCCTAAGTCGCTGAGTTAGACAAAGATGCCTTCAAAACCGGGACATCTTTTAAAAGTTTTCATTATCAGGCCCAACTACCTTTTTCATATCCTTATTTATTGGCAGGTTTCTTGATGCTATGGTTGAAGCGGTGCGTAGTTCTATCAGTACCACAAGAAACTTTATAAGTTAGAGTGGTATACCAGGCAGTATTGTCAGTATTCAGCCGTCCACTTAGTTTATTGACGGTGATGGTTTGCAGCATTCAATGTGGATTGAAAAGACTGACTGATAAATTTTGTAACATCAAGAAAGTTTTTTACGATGATGAAAATTTAAGTATTAAGACTCTACATCCATAGGTAGAGCTTCCATACACCTAGTTGATGGCTTGGATAGCTCTGCACTGCCCTTCATTGATGAGTCCTATTCATTCTCAAACAGACTTAAGTTCCCCTAGAGTTCAACACTTTGAGAAGTCACGAAGGAAAAGTGGGGTTATATGACTGTGATTTGGAGACTGCTCCAGCAACATTCTAACTATGAGCAGATTAAAGATGATATTAGTATGCTCATCTTTGAAAGAGTATTGCTTTTAAGGAATCCGCGATGATGGAGGAGTCTTTGGAGAAGATTTTGCGGGATTTAGAGTAACAGTCGTCATTGTCTCTTTCCCTTTTGGTCGAGAAGACTGAGGCGTTCTAGAATTGTTTCGTTTTTATTTCCCTTCTTCCTCAGCCTCAAGACTCTATATAATTTCTTCGATTTTTTCAGCTTGTAACAAAAGATCTTTCCAAGTAGAGAACTTTACAGCCCCATTCTGATAAGAACTTTAGTGAAGAGATTGTGTCTGCAAGTTTCTACTAATATTTTCTCATGTATTCCACGCAGACATCTCAGAGAATCATTCCTAAACCTTTTAATAAAATCTCGAGCTGATTCTCTTTTCTTTTGCTTTGTAGTAAGGAGTGTTGGCATTGAAATTTCCATATTATCTTCGTAAAATCTTGTTAAAAAGGCTTTATCTATATCGTTCCACGAGTTAATGGTTCCCGGTTCCAACCTCCGGAGCCACTCAAATGCTAGACCCGTCAAGGTACTAATAAAGACTTGCGTAATGATTGGGTCATTTCCAGTCAAATGTCTCGTTTGAGATTTAAAATAGTAAATGTGCTGGTTCAGCGACCCTTTACCATCAAATGACTTAAGCTTCAATAGTTTGTAGTTCTCCGAAAATGGTATATTTTTTATTCCATCGGATATGCCTCACAACCCCCAGCTCTTGCAAGTTATTCCTATGCATGAGAGTATTGAGTTGTTTATGAAAACTCTCCATCGAAGCAGCGTTTGAATTATCTTCATTATCATTGGTATTTTTAGGAGTATGAGATTCATCTTTTGGATTTTTCCCCTTGTCTTTCTTTGAATTGCGGGACCTTTAGAGGAAGATTCTCCTTTGTCTTTTTTTCTCTCTTCGAACAGGAGATGAAGCATATCTCTGATCTCGTTGATGATACCTTGCTGTTGTTGGATGGTTTTGTCTTGTTTATCCATCCTCTTTAGAAATTCTTCTGGAGTTCCTTGCACCATATGGACAGATGCGTAATATTCAAAGAATGAGTCTGACGTCTAGGACTCGGTTACAACTGAGTTTGCCATATCTTCTTCATCAGAAGAGCTTCCGACCATTTGTCTGTAATCTAGTGGCACTGTTACCCCTCTCTTGAGTCATGTATTTTGAAAAATACCCCACATCTTACTAACACACTCTTCAAACCTGAAGAGTGTTTAGAGTCAGAAGAGTCTGTTCTAAAAAAACTCTTTGTTTTCTTCTTCTTCTTCTTCCCAAACTTTATCAAATTGGATGATACTTTGGGATATTCAGATTTAGAAAATTCTTACTTGTTGTGTCTTCTTCTTTTTGATGGTTGGGCTTAAGACATCTTAAGTTAGTTGAAGACCAACTATTTGACAGGGGCCGCCATACATTGACAGTGCGATAACATTGCATTAATCAATTTTTCACAATGTCAATGAGACATTCATGATTTCTTTCTCTTCTTGTTGAGAACTTCTCTGACGTCCCTAGTATTTGAACTCATTGTTTTGTTACTGGAGGCAACATTGCCTCCAAGTGATATTTTTGGGATAGGAATTTCTATTCCCTTGAAAATTTCAGGAGCAAATTTTACTTTAGCTATAGTGGTGGTTGGATGAGTTTCTAGCGAAATAGGAACATGAGCTTTAGAGGTTGGTTCTTCTTTAGAAATACGATTTTTAGAACCACGCTTCTTTGTTGATATGCGAATTTGAGATCGCGTTTATCTATGGAAACACGATCTTGAGAGTCACGTTCCGTTCCTGGGGCATGAGTGTGGGACCCTCAGCTCGTTTGCGAAACGCGAATGTAAACCCCGCGTTTGAAGCCATAGATGAACTTGGTGGGTGAATGGTGTTTTCTGTAGGAAATACGAACGAACCCATCTTCATCTCGATCTATCCTTTTGTTTGGAACTATTACTTTACTTTTTGGTCTCCATACTTGAACTGGAGGCCCGCTCAATTGTGATTCAACAATATTTCTTTGTTTAATGGCTCTGCGAGAAGCACGAGCCTTATTTCTTCTTAACTTCCTTTTCATAGTTTGGGTGAGTGGAGCCTTGCTTTTTGGATCATCTTCTTGACAATCGGAGAATTGTCATTTCCCATTGTTGTTATGGGGATCCTAATCCATCCTCTTGAGACCAACATGGGTCTTGAGGGGAGCAGATCCTAAGTCTGTGCTGATGAAGAAGATAAATCTCCTTTAGAACTGGATTGGTCTGAGGAGTCTTTTAACAGAACCATCATTTTTGGAGCTTCCTTGAAGACTGAGCTATTAGAGACCTTACGACATTACGATAAGGAGTTAGGGCTCATGGAGCCAGAGGAGTGGAATTCCTCATACTTCTCTTGGTCGAACTCAATAATGAGTGACTCGACCATGGTGCTAACTGAAATTTTATCGGATTGAGTTACAATCTTATCATCAGAAATGATATGTGTCCCCAATGAAGTCACCAATCTTCTATTCGCTCTGAAAATTGTAAATCTTATTAAACTTCTCAATAAAAGGTTACAATATGAACAAGTGCCCGTTTACAGAAAATGAGAAAAATTTAATTTCCACTTTATTTAAAATTGGAATCTGTAATAGCTGTGGAGGATGATCTTGCTCTCTGTTGATACTCCGTATAAATTTTTTTAGTTAGCAAGAGTTTTGAGCTCTTGATATCACTAGCACTTTAAGTAGAAAATGATTCTCTCTATAATATTGATCTCCCCGGCTTGAGAATTAATTTTTCCATCTCTTGAACTAAAAGATTTATATTAAATCTCCAGAATTTGTAACTGACGTCTTTAATTATTTGAATTGTAATCGAAACGCGGATCTCAAACCTTAAATTCATATTTTTGATATTTAGTGGCTTGCATGGTATGCTTGGATCCACATTTGAGTGCTACTGGAAATGATTTTCATTCCTTGAAACCTCAAAGTAAAAAACACGACTCTCCAGAGTTCACGTATTGATTGTGTTTATAAAAGAACAGGTCAGACATGGATCTCTCTATGGTAGGTAATCCACGTTGTTAATAAATTAACTGTACCCCTGAATTTATAGGCTTTCTGTGGGCCCTGATGTGATTTTGCGTTTTGTGTATGATGCGACCCATGTGGGGACCCATTCCCATTAGTTAATACACGGATCTCTATAAACGAAGATCCGCATCTTTGTCTCATTCATGAATTAGAGATCCGTATTTTGGTTTCTTTGAGAAATGAAACACGATTATGCAAAGGTTGTGTCTTAACTCTTCTTTAGCTTCTATTCGCGGATCTCTGTTATGAAAGATGATCCACTTAACAGCTATTATTAAATCTTTTCTTTTCCTTCCTTTTCTTTTCTTTTCTCCAAAAAATTCGCCAACAATCTTATCCAAGGAAAGTTGAAATGCCTCAGGAAACAAATTTTTTAGACATACTTATGAGCACTATCTATCATGCCAAAATACAATATTATGACAATTTCTCAATTTAAACTCCAAACTCGGCCATATGATATGTCTGGACACCATAATGCCATTCCAGAGTCCGGACGTGTTGCTTGAACTTCATGATTTTGCGTGCTAGATATTTCTAGGACGATATTTGGCAGTCGCAAGTTTCTGGAAAGACTTGTGAGGGCATGATAGGAAGTGACACCACTATTTCGCCATTAATAATAAATGGAAGGTTTTAAAATCAAGTACTCAAAGTCCTCCAATCGCTTTAGGTCTACAGATCTGTCCCTATAAGATCAAATGATATTTATTGGAATTAATCGTGCCATTCCACATGAAATTCTTCCTAATATGATCTATTATATTTGTCACCCAACAAGGGAACAGGAAGAAAGGCATATAGTACCAGGGTAGTGCAGATAATTCAGTATTAAGCATTACCATCCTTTCGCCTAAAGAGAGCAAATTACTTTTCCAACGTTCCAATTTACATTTTTATTCATATGTTATAGTTACTTCTGCTAGGTTTTTATCACCAACCCCTTTTGGATTTCTTCCATTTCGAGATCAGCTCAACAGAAAATTGGTTGTCTAGTATCTAAATCTTTACTAATAGATGGACAAAAATGTCAACGTATATGATAATTAGATGCAAAACCAAACATACATACATCGTGATTTATTGCATTTTTTTTTGGTTTGTTTAAGTCTATTGTGGTTCTTATGTTGACTCAACCATGAAGATGTTGCTGAATATGCAATTTTATATAACTACATTATCAAACTCCACTCATCTGCCTCCTTTTCAAATGGTGATCTTTTTGCAGATTCTGAGGGAAATGAAGGCCAATTCTAAATTTTTTGTGGGCTTGTCATCTTCAATATTTACGGTGTGTTGGTCATGACATCCAAAATGCTATTGCACCTGCCGCTTTCCATGCTCGGGTTTGATTGAAGCTCTCTAAACAACTGGTTCGAAGGCTTTCAATCCCGGAAGAAACAAAATCAGATTGTTTTAGTTGCGAGGAACCTCAGTCAAATACTGTAATGCGCATGTTATGGCTGCATAAAACGTATCTGAACTGTGTGCAGTTTATGCAGAATAATGGAGGTTCAACCAAAGCCATGGTGGCTTTGGGTGCCTCAATAGCATTGAATGAAATACAAATTGAGGATAAGAATTCAAGAGATGATGAATCAAACAATACAACAACCTCAATAACACTTCTCTATAGTACCGTAATAGCATCTACCCATGTTTCGGTCACAGGCTACAAAATTCTGGCCGCCTTGATGCTTTGGCTTAGCAAAGCTCAAAAGGCAGAGCTTGTATGAGCCTCAGTAAGTTTCTCGGTCCATCAAAAACTTGCTAGAGACCAAAACACATTCTATGAAATAATGAGATTATGGCATGAAGAATAATTTACGTTTTGATACATGGAAATATAATTGAGTGTGCTGCGGGACAGTTCATTCGGTTCTTACAATTGCTAGCTGTGGCCGTCAATTTCAGATCTTGTAGCAAGCTCTTCAGGAGTTCAGGCAGACTAGTTAGCAGCAGGGAGAAAAAAATATACAATTTCTAGAGAATACTGTTCAGTTTGTTTTCCTCCTTTTTTTTTTTTTTCTTTAGCATAAACGGTGACTAAGTTCTCTGTGTTCTATTAATTTGAAATTAACGAAATATTTAGTTACATATACTTATTCTTTTACAAAATAAACTCTCTCTATTGAAGGATCACAAGATCAGTTCGCGTAAAATAGAAGTGTATTACAATTATCACTCCTCATTTTAACTTTTCTTTGACTATTTTATGTTCCTTTGTTGCTACTTCTGCCTCCTCCTGTTTGCTCTCCTATTGGGTCCAATATTTTTATTGCTTCTCTTCATGTAGGACTGGTGGATGATCCGGCAACTGTCTCTTTCCCTAAACTACATGTCTACAAAATAATATTATTTTCAATTTGAGCGAATAGAGCATTAGTATTCAAGTGGGCATTATTAAACATTCTTCTATTTCTTTCCAACCAAATGTTCCATACAACAAACCATACGCATACTTCTAATATTAAGTAATTATTTTTATTAATCTTTCCCGTACAGCATTTTGCCACCCTCCAAAAACCTTATGCGTTCCTAATCTCTTCCGTATTATAAGATTTAAAGACCCATTCATATATGTGTTGTTATAATTGTGCTAAATAGGACATTCAAAAAAGATATGGTTCATATTTTCTTCATTTTCATAGCATAGTATGCATCGTCCCAGCCCTTGCCATCCCCTATATTGCAATTTATCCCATGTTAATACGGTTTTTTTGTTTAATAACCAAGCAAACACTCTAACTCTACATAGGGCAAAATTTCTCCAAATTGTCTCCTAATATTTCTCCCTTT
Source organism: Dracaena cambodiana (assembly GCA_036321105.1). Classification (NCBI taxonomy): domain Eukaryota; kingdom Viridiplantae; phylum Streptophyta; class Magnoliopsida; order Asparagales; family Asparagaceae; genus Dracaena; species Dracaena cambodiana. Next base: position 39,222,160 of record JAYEPQ010000005.1, read on the forward strand.
CTCGAGATATTGACAAGATTTTGTACATTGAATCGATTTTACAATCGCCTGTTTTGTCCCACATCCATCTCAATTGATCTCTTATTTTTTTTCTGTACATCTTAAATTATGAATTCTAGTCAACAATTCCTCATGTTTTCTTCTGTTATTAGAGACAAACTTTCCATGCAAATGCAATCTAAATCTGCATCTTCCTTAAACTTCACTAACTGTTATCTTCTAATTGTCAGATACTTCGAATAGCTCCTTATATGTATATCTTAGACACGCGGTATAACGGGCCAAATTTTAGCCCGTTATATATATACAAGGTTTTGAATTAAAAATAAAAATTTTAATTTTCTAATTTAAAATTTTGTATAGAGAAGGCCAAAATTTGGCCCGTATACGCATTTAATCTCTATATGGTATCAACTTACTTATCCTCCAGGAAACTAATGTTTTTTTCCATCTTCCAATTTATATTTTTATTCCCTTCTAGAATATATCTTTGACCGACATCAATTCCATCCAGAATCTTGAAATGCTCATAAAATTCCTGTGTTTTCCTAACCATACTCTGAATCTTGGACCGTATTTTCTCTCTGAACACTTTATTTAACAGCTTGTTTTCCTCTTGTCTCATAGAATTCCTGTGTTTTCCTAACCATACTCTGGATCTTGGACCGTATTTTCTCTCTGAACACTTTATTTAACAGCTTGTTTTCCTCTAGTCTTGTGCTTTCTCTCTGAACACTTTATTTAACAGCTTGTTTTCCTCTTGTCTTGTGCTCTTGATCAATACTCTATTTTTGTTACATGTAGCCAAAGTTGAGATCATGTCATATGGAAAAAATCACTAGCATCCCCTTTTTTTTTCTTTCTTTCCAATTCCTTTGGTTTAGATTTGAAGAGTATATGGAAGACATGATGGGTAACTTTGGACGTGGGGTTACAAAATAATCTCATTTTGCTATGCATCACACACAAATTAGTATTCATTCTGGTGTGCTCCGACTGATTCCCTATGTAGCAGTGACTACCAGCCAATATTTTCTCGAGAAAATGATTATCTGCCAAGTGAACTTTTTCATTTTACCTGATTATTTGCTTTTGACAGATTATTGCTGATTCAATTCAAAAGGGTAAGTTGAGACTTGGGGCACGTACACAAGCCTATAGACGCTAAGAGCTCAATTCCAAGCGCACATTTCAAGAACTCTAAAAGATCTTCAATGTGATGCAACTTTGTTGCTCATTTTCTGGTCCTTCTCCTCAAAAACTTTGCTGACTTCAGTGTGATGTAATTTATTGCTTATTTTCACATAAATTTTGTTGCCCAACTCACTAATTACTCTGCTGTTCTTCCAGCCGGCAGCTTGCTTATGTGGGGGCAAAAAAAATACAACTTAGCTGGCTAATACACTTGATAATTGCCAGGTAATTTAGTTTACTTATATTCTAATAAAAAGATAATTAGCATCACAAACACCAGAAATTACAAGAAAAGAGCCCTCACTCATTCCCTTTTATTCCGCTGAACGACCAAGTGTTCTTATTTATTACATACGTACCTCTTACTTCTCTTGATCACTCACACTGATACATACATAGATACAACCACTCTTTTCCCTCGCAAGCTCAACTCAAAACCCTGCAGCAAACTCCAGGATGGAGTTCAGAGGCTGGCGCCGTCCCTCCTCCCCCTCCTCCTCCCTCTCCCTCGGCTGTTGCGACTGTGGACCGCGAACAAACATCTCCTCTTGCTGCCTGCTGAACACCTCGTCGACAAGCTTGCTTGGCACGCCGAAGGCCAGCTCCTTGGCCTGCCTCTCCATCTTGCTCACCACATTGTTCCTCCCGGCAACAAAGGTCTTCCTGTTGTTCTCGGCATTCACTTCGAAACACAACACCTCCAGGTTCTGGTCCCGGTCAGCCACGATGGCGACCGGGTGCCCTGGTGGCACGATGAACACCGTTTTCTCAGTCACCCGGGCCCGGACCTTCTGGTAGCGTCGGCCTTGCCGCTGCTGCCCTTCTTTTTGTTCTTGCTCTTCCTCTTGTCCTTTGCCTCCTTGTTGCTGGCCCAAGTGGGGGCATACTATCTCGATGTATCCGCGGCCACCGGTCACGATCGAGATCTTGGTCGCCCGCGAGTTGAAGAATGGGGCTACCATCGACCCACCGGTGATGTTCGCGAAGGACACCTGCATGTCGAGGTCACGGAGGGGCGGGTAGTCGTTGCGATCAACCTCGTAGTGGCGGCCGTGCTGGTTGGAGTGCGTCGGGCTCTTGTTCAGAAGCTTGTATGGGCCCCTTTGCTCGCCGCCGAAAGTCCAGTGCCCGCCGTGGCGGCTCATCTCTCTGATCTGCTCCTGGGAAGCCTCGATCATCACTCCCTTGCCCTGATGCCCGAAGAGCCTCTCCAACTGATCCCGGCGAATCTGTTCAAGAACTTAAAATTAGTTAGTCCCATAATATTAGTTTGATATTAAGGAAACCCAAAAGGAGGGAAAAAAAAATTGGTAGAATTATTACATTTAGAGCGGCCTCAAGAATCTCAGTGCTGAAGGCTCCGAGGTATGGTTCAGGTCGTTGGCCGCCAACAGTGTAGAAATCCTGCACAAAGTTAAACAACCAAAATATTTTTGTGATATTAGTTAATAAATAACGGGAGATATATATATATATATATATATATATATATATATATATATATATATATATATATATATATATATATATATATATATATGAACTTGATCAATTAGTACCTGGAATTGGCCTGGAGTGAAGACAGGGTTGAGGATCTTGGCGATTTTGAGCCTTTGGCTGTTGCTTTTGTTGATCATGTAAGCGATGGTACCGGCCGAGATCTTGAAGATGTCCCCTTGCCTGATGTTATGCGTCTCGCGATCTCGGTCTCCTTTGATGACGGTGATCGTTCCCTCACCTATGCACACATGTTAGCAAAATTATGAACAAAGATGAGAAATTGGCAGTGGTCATGTATAAAATTGTACCTTCGGTGACATAGAGGAGGATGTCTGAATCGCAATGGCGAGGCACCACAAAGGTGTTCGGGTCGACCTCGAGCGTTGCGATGCGATAGTTGGCGATGCCAAGCAGCAACTTGGACTTCTGAGCGAAGTTTTGCAGGATTCTGAAGTTGCCGTGCTCGCTCCTCACGTAGTGCCTGAAACTCTCCTGCTGGAAGACGTAAGGATTGGTTCTACCGGTCGTCTCCTCCTCTTGTTCCTCCTCTTGTTCGCGTTGGGGGTTGATGTCGCCGCGCTCTCCACCACGGCCTTGTTGGCGTTGCTGCTCCTCTCTGTACTTCCTCTCGCAGTCCTGCTCGCACCTTGCCTGGTGCTGCTGCCCTCCCTCTTTCCGGCAGCGCCATCTGCACTCCTCGAGTCTCTCTTGAGGGTCCTGGCGGGTCTCGTCGTCGCGCCCCTGCCCCTCCTCTTGCCGTCGTTCTTCCTCATATCGCTGGAGGCATCGACCTTGGCACTGCAATTGTTCTTGCTGCTGGCCTTGGTGTCTGTCACGGCACTCCTGCATGCATTTTTCGAGCCGCACTCTTGCGGGTGTCGGCGGGTCTCGTATGCTCCCATCTTGCTCTTGCCTGCTCCTTTGCTCCTCCTCGTACCTTTGCTGGCATTGTTGCTGGCACTGGCGCTGTTGTTGCCGGCCTTGATGGCTCTGGCGACAGTCCCGCTTGCACTCCTCCAGTTTGCGCTCGGGGTCTTCTCGGCTCGAGTCACGACCCTCCTGGCGGCGGCCGCGCTCCTCTTCGTACTTTTGTCGGCATTGCTGCTCGCAAGCCCATCGTTGTGGCTCGCCTTCACGGCCTTGGCTGCGGCACTGATCTTTGCATTGTTCGAATCTCCTCTCGGCCTCCTCTTGACGTCCCCCATCGCGTCTCAGCTCTTCGGACTGGTACTCCGGAGTCTCGTCGCGTCCCTGCTCTCTGCGCCTCTCCTCTTCGTACTCCTGTTGGCACTGTCGCTCGCACTGCCAGCGTTGCGGCTGGCCTTGCTGCTCCCGGCACCTCTCCTTGCACTGCTCGAGGCGGCGCTCGGGGTCTCGACGATGAGAGTCGAAGCTCTCATCAACATCACCACCACCTCCTCGCTCCTCCCTTTGTTTCCTCTCATCGCAGCTGCTCTCGCAGCGCCTGCGCATGCCCTGATCGTAGTGGGGCTGCTGGCGGCATTCTTGCTTGCACTGCTCGACCTCGCGGCGGTGCTCCTCTTCCTTTCTGCCAGTGGAGAGAGCCAAGGCCGAGGAAACAAGGAGGAGGGAGATCAGGACTATGAACAGAGCTTTGGATGCTTTGGTAGCCATTGTTGCTGATAGCTAGCTTGAAGAGAGGGATGATGAGTACCAAAGGAGAGCGAAGATGTCAATTTATATGCAGAGTAGGTGTCTGGGTTGGTGAGGGGAGGGGTGAGAGATGAGGCGATTCGTGTGCCCATGCACCTTCTACGTGTGAGCTGCTCTCTGTTACAAAACAAACGAGCTCTGCCTTTGTCTTGTGGATTACACGTGTGGGCTTGCATGGGAGGTGACGCGTCACCTGGGAGCGGAGGGGATGAGAATGGGTCTTTGTATCGTCGCGCAGGAGTGGAGTGGTATTCATGCGGGGCTAGATAGATCCTAGTTCCGCCGTTTTCTTTATTGGGCTTAAATTGGCACGGATCTGTATTGGGCTTTTGTATAGACTAATCAATTATGGTTCTTTCCTCTTTTAAATTTGGAATGGCCTGCAAGGGATAAGATTAGGGAGAGATAGGGGTCATAAAATTGCTTAGATATGAGGATGAGAATGTTGTCATGAGATTGAGCTTCATTTATGTTTTGGATATGTATCAGGTCTGAAGCTGAGAGAGAGGTAGAAAAATGTAATCAAATGGGCCTGCTTTTTTTAATCTGAGAGAAATCCAAGCCATTTGTTGAGCATAGGCCTAGTGGGCCTACTGGGCCAAATCGATAGAGTATGGTCCTTACTGGGGAATGGGTTGGGCTCAGACTATAATCAACTGCTTCTAGTAAATTAAAATATCAAGCAATAAAATGTATTTTACGATTAAAAAGGACAAATGACATATGACAAACAAGTAAACGGAGACGCTTGCGATAAATATTACGATCTCCTTTGGTGTTAAGGAGGTTTATGAAGTGACTAGAGAGTGGTCCACTTGAACCGAATGAATGGTATTTTGTCAACTCCTAAAACTCACTACTTTATTAAAAGTAGTCGTATTACTATCTACTTTAATTCAATTGACTCTAGTTCTCTACTTCTGTATAATCTCCTCTTTTTTGTAAATATCTTGACTGTCTCTTCTTAGTCCTATAAGGTGGAGAAATAGATCAGGATTCAAAAAGCTCCCACGTCCTCCTGTAACTCCAAAATAAGTATTTCATAGGGAGAACCACGTGATAATAACACGAAGCTGTTTGCTGCTTAGAGTCAATATAATTTTTGAGTTTTTATCTAGTTGAGCTTTTGCCATGGACCTAAGCCACTTCTTATTTGTAACAACAATTTGTAAACTATGCAGATATAAATATAATTACTTGTTGGAGCCTAACGGTTCACTGACGGTAGGCATTAGTCATTTGATGAGCCTTTCGCCTACAGATGAATTGTATGCAATAAGCCCCCAGAAGTTTTTGTCAGTTTATAATGATCTTTTGTTTAACTTGTCCCACAAACTAGTTGTCAAATTTGATCACAATTTTTTTTTTTTTAAATATAAACTTCTTTTTGCCCGCTACCACGTATAACAGTGAAGGCGCCAGGCTCATGCCGCCTCAAACAACCCATAGTCCACGTGTCCATAGCCATGCAGCACTCTCTCCTCATCCTACCATCATCTATCACTGTAACTTTACAATTACTCTCTAATTTTCGAAAATAAAAATTAAAAAAGAAGAAGAAGAAGAAGAAGAAGAAGAAGAAAAAGAAAATCAATGGCTAGACTGCCCATTGTTCTCGTGACCTTCCTCTTCTTACTTGCCCTCTTGGCCTTCACCTCAGCCGAAGATCAAGGGAAGAGGAGCCCCTACGTCTTTGACACTAAGAGCTTCAAAACATGGGAAAAGAACGACCATTGCCATTTCAAGGTGCTCGAAAGGTTCTCAAAGAGATCAGAGCTACTCCGTGGGATCGACAACTATCGGCTGGCGATACTGGAGGCAGAGCCTAAGACCTTCATTCTGCCTTGTCAATGGGATGCAGACGAAGCCTTCTCTGTAATCGAGGGTAAGTTGAGCTTTGAGTGACACACACACATATATTACGTACGTACGTGTGTATATATATATATATATATATATATATATATATATATATATATATATATATATATATATATATATATATATATATATATATATATATATGAGAAAAATAAAAATGAGCTGATAGCTCACACAAGTTACCTGAACTGCAGTTCATTTCTAATATCTCCAATAATGTTTTTTAATTGGATTATGATCTCGACTCCTTAGGGTTCAGTCATACCCAATTTCTTAGATTTTAGTTTTAATTTGGTTCTTCATCAAGTTAACACAAAATTAACGGTTTTCAATGAATAAAACATTTTGTATACACTTGATGAAAGAGTAAAAGAACTCCAAAATTTATGAAATTTAATCCTAAAAAAGTTAAGATGGTAGAGATAGTAATTATTAAAAAAGTTGAAGAAAAATCATTGGATGATTATAGTTTTGCCGCTAGCTCACGTAACTTTTCTTGAGCTGGCGGCTCAGTTACAATAATCCCTATATATATGTGTGTGTGTGTGGATTAGTGTAGGTGAACCGTCAGCTCAGAAAAAGTTACGTGAGCCAGTGGTAAAATTATAATGATCCAATAATTTTTCTTCAATTTTTTTTAACAATTACTATCTCTACTTCTTTAATTTCGTTCGAATTAAATTTCATAAATTTTGGAGTTCATTTATCCTTTCATCAAGTGCATACAAAATGTTTTATTCATTAAAAATCGTTAATTTTGTGTTAACTTGATGGAGGACTAAATTAAAACTAAAACCCAAGAAATTAACCGTATGAGTAAACCCTAAGAGGTCGAGATCATAATCCAAATGAATTTTTTTTTAAAAGAAAAAAATTATTGAAAATAGTGAAAATGAACTACAGTTTAGATAACTTATAAGCTGTGAGCTCATTTCTATTTTTATCATATATATATATATATATATATATATATATATATATATATATATATATATATATATATATATATATATATATATATATATATATATATATATTAAAGTGATAAGAACAAATACTACACTTAATCTTAGCCTAAAGGTCTAGAATGAAGTATCTGTTTGTTATTATCTCTCTCTCTCGAATACATAGAAGGCTTTATTAGCTACAGTGATAGATGATTGCAGCTAGGATGAGGAGAGAATGCTGCATGGCTATATGGGTCGTTTGAGGCGGCAAGAGCCTGGCGTCGTCACTGTTATACGTGGCAGCGGGTAAAAAGAAGTTTATATTTTAAAAAAAAAAATTGTGATCAAATTTGACAACTAGTTTGCGGGACAAGTAAAACAAAAGATCATTATAAACTGACAAAAACTTCTGGGGCTTATATATATATATATATATATATATATATATATATATATATTAAACTGATAAGAACAGATACTTCATTCTGCCTACACTTGATCCTAGAGTATGATTGTTCTGATATTATCTTCTTAATGGAATGCGAAGGAATATATCCGCTGTTTATCGTCAATATATATATATATATATATATATATATATATATATATATATATATATATATATATATATATATATATATATATATGAGAAAACGGAAAATTCACGAGTGGTGAAAGAAGTTTCTTCACTAACGCTTAACTGATCTAATAGAATAATTATATGTGACGCCATTCAAGATAACAAATAAAAGATGAAATTAGTTATGAGGGAGAGATAAAATTTGATTTAGATTTGTCAGCTTGTAGCGCCACGTGTAATTATTTTATTGGATCATCTAAGCGCTAGTGAAGGAACTCCCTTCACCGCTAATAAATTTCCCGTTATATATATATATAGAGAGAGAGAGATTGAAATGGAAATGAGCTCACAGCTCATGCAAGTTATCTGAGCTGCAGTTCATTTCCACTATCTCAAATAATCTTTAAAAAAAAAAATGGATTATGATCTCGATCTTTTAGGGTTCACTCATACTAAATTTCTTAGGTTTTAATTTTGATTTGATTCTCCATCAAATTAATACAAAATTAATATATTTTAATGAATAAAACATTTTATATGCACTTAATGAAAGGGAAAATGAACTCCGAAATTTATGAAATTTAGTCCAAAAAAAGTTAAGGAGGTAGAGATAAGAATTGTTAAAAAAAAATTGAAGAAAAGAAATTGTCTTATTATAGTTTTGCCACTAACTCACGTAACTTTTCCTGACCCGACGGCTTACCTACAGTATCGTATGTCTAGTTACTTGTGTTGATGATCTTGAATTGATACAATAGAGAGAGGAACTCTAACACTGATAACAGCTGACGAGAATCGCGAGTAGCAGCGATATAGAGGGGAGATGTTATATGAGTGTTCCAGCTGGCACTCTGATTTATTTGATCAACAATGATAACAAGGAGAGGCTATGGATTGCTTAGGTCCTCAGCACTGTGTTCTCTCCTGGCCGGTTCATGGTTAGCAAGATTTTTGGATACGCTTAATTAAAATTTCTTTTTTCATAAGAGAAATAAATTGGCTGCGCGATTTGCTTGGACCAGGAGTTCTATGGAGTTGGGGGTCAAGACCCAGAGACATTCTACAAGAGCTTCGGCTCTGAGATTCTCGAGGCTGCTCTCAAGGTGAAATTCTCCCTTTCTAACTTGTTTTGCGAGATGGGTTTATGCTTATCCAATTTACTTGGAAGTTTTTTTTTTTTGGGAGTAATTAGACTTCAAGAGAGAAGGTTGATAAGCTCTTTAGGAAGCAGAAGAAGGGAGCTTTTGTCAGAGCATCCGACGAGCAGATATGTGCGCTGTCCGGGCACACCTCGTCAACAGAAGGATGGCCGTCCCCACGATCACACAGACCTTTCAATCTGCTCAGCAAGAGCCCAGACCATTCGAACGTACACGGGAAGCTCCACAATGTCAACGCTAATGACTATCTGCTGCTCCGAGACATCGACGTAGATGTCTCAATTGCCAACGTCACTAAGGTGAGTCGCTGCAACTGCACTGCACTTGCCAGTTTTTCTTGTTCGAATTTACTCTAATACAACGACAACAACAAGGTCTTTTATCCCACGATAAAAGTAATTGGGTACTTATCCCAAGATAAAAGTAATTATGCTACATAAACTAAAAGAGATTTAGGGTGTGTTTGTTTGCATGGAACTAAAATGGGAATAGTAAAAGTAAGATTATTTTTACTATTTCAAGTATTTGTTCAAAAAAAAAAATTTGAAAGTTACTTCTCATATGGTGAAGTGAGTGGCACATTTGTTTCAAAAAACTTTTCCTCACATTTTTAGGTTGGAAGAGTTTAGAAAGTAAAGAAATAATGCAAGAAAATAATTTTTTTATTTATATGCCATCGTTATCATTTAAAAAGTGATACCTTTTTATATAACAAATAAATAAAATGAGATAGATAATATTATATTTAATTAATTAAATAATACTCTCGTCACTTCTTAATATACTTCATTCTTCAAATTTTAGCAAACAAACATAAAAAGAATACTATTTTTGTATTTTCATTTTGGAAGTTACTTTTTAATTTCTTTCTTACCTCCATTACTTTTATGAGCCAAACACACCTTAATTGAATCTCACCAACATGTTAGGGACATCACATGGAGGATACTTATCCACTTAATTTATATTTAGACTCTAGCATCAATATCTTTTTATCACAATTTCACACATGGTTGAAAGAGTAACATGTTTCTTTGTTATTTGTCATTTAACCTGTCCTATGTTGAAATCGCCTTATATTGATGAATTTCACTTATCGAACTAGTGTATTTATAAATTTACGTCGCATATGATCAAACTAATATCATATATCAAATCCTTATAGATGATATTTTCTCATCTTCTCTTCAATGGGTACTACATCAAACTTTATCTTAATTATCCTCATTTTTCACTTTACCTCTCTTAATATTTCTGTACATTCATTATTTTCTTTCTCTTAGTGTTACCGTGCATTCAACAAAATAAACGTCTCTCTGCTATACACTTATCATATAGCTAGGCTATATTTATCATCAACAACAACAGCTAAGCATTCTGTCCCAATTGGAGTATGCTAAATATGCTACGCTTATCATATTCACTCTAATTCGTGGAAATTTATTAGGGGTCGATGATGGCCCCGAACTACAACTCGAGGGCGCCAAAGGTGGCCTTGGTGGTTGAAGGAGAAGGATACTTTGAGTTGGCGTGCCCTCACTTATCGAAACAAGAGGAGGAAGATGAAGAGCGTGAAGGACAAACGTATTACCGGAAAGTTATCTAGAAACTGTCGAAAGGAACACTGATGGAGATCCCTTCCGGTCACCCGGTGGCTCTGGTGGCATCGAGGGATAAGAATCTTGCGGTGCTGTGCTTCGGTGTGAGGGCGGAGAGCAATGAGCACATCTCGGTTGCTGGGAAGAACAATGTGGTGAGCAAAATGGACGATGAGGCGAAGAAGCTGGCATTCGGCAGGCCGGCGCAGGAGGTGGACGAGGTGTTCGGAGCGCAGCAGGAGTCGGTGTTTATGGCTGGGTCTCGACAGCGTCGCAAGGGAACAGATGGCTCAGTTCTGAGTGATGGTGCTTTCTTGTCAATATTGTACAAAGCTTTCGTGTGCATATATGTGTTGGTGTTGGTATAAGATATTATGAATTAAGGAGTATAAGATGGAGGCCTGGAGGTTGTTAGCAAAAAAATTAAAAAAAAAAATAAAAACAAAAGAAGAAAAAAGAGGAAGATGGACAGTGAATATACATCAATAAGCGGTCTTGGCTTTGTGTCGGCTATATATGAAGTTTGGACGTACTACGAACTTTATATCTAAGTGCAATGTTTATGCATAAGATATAACTTCTTTCGTTATGTGATTTCTTATTCTCTCTCCAAGGTAGCTATTGTAGAATTTGTTGTGCCTGATTGGGAAGGGCGTGCTTGTTATTTGCGAAGGCACACATGCAAGAGGTTATTTGTTGTGTGTGATTGGGAAGGGCGCTTGTCTATTTACAGAGGCATACATGCAAGAGGTATTATCTGCTTTTGATATTGAGGATGCACTTGTAAATATTATCTGCTTTTGATATTGAGGATGCACTTGTTATTTACAGAGGCACAAAAGCAAGAGGCTTTGTCCGCTTTTGATCTTGAGGCTAAAGCGGCTTATGTGGGGCTTAGAAAATGGCTCGAATTTTGTTTTGGAGGGGGATTATAAAGAGCTATTATCCTTAATCTCTTCTTCAACGAGTGGGCTGGAATGCTTACAACTATTGTCAAACTTTTTATCGGTTGACATTCAACACACATAGAGGGAGGCGAATAAATGTGTGCACTGCATTACTAACGAGACAATAAAACTCCAACATTAAAACTCCAACATAATCTTTTGGGTTGAGTCATGTATTTGTTCTTATTATAGTTTGCTTGTTTGTATATTCTATTAAAACTCTTTTAATGGAACGTGGGGGTGATAGTCCACCGTTTATTTTCAAAAAAAAAAAAAAAAAAAATCTTTTCATCTACATCATCTTTGTCTCTTCTTAACCTTTTGAGAAAAAATCAAGGTCATTTCTCATATGAAAGAGATAAGTTTCTAAATAAAGTTATCTAATTAGCAAAAATAAGGTACAACTTCTTTAGTATATTGATTGCATAATGTTGGTTTAGTGACATGTTTAAAATAATTATAAGTAGGGTTGTATCCCGAGAATTAGGGACTTAAGACAAAAGTACAGTCATATGGTCGATAGAAGGATGAGGAAGAGTATAGTAACTAGCATGTGGTAAAGTAGTATAAAGTGGTATAAATACAAGTTGATAAGTATAGTATAACATCCATATTGAAGGTCATTTCATTATTTATTTTAGAATTAGGGGACCTATTTATTATCAAATTAGGGGATTTTCAGAGGAAAAATATTATGCATAAAAGAAAATATAATTTTAAGATAGGTTTTTTGTTGTTATTTGGATGCAGGTCATAAAGCAAAAAACGAAAAAGGATAAAAGGTCGTAAAGAAAAAAATAAATAGAAATGAGATGAGAGGGGTGAGATGAGCAGTAATATGTAGAGGATAGAGTCATTAATTGCTATTGAATATACTAGAAGTATTTTTACATATAGAGTAGCTTCATTCTTTTCTTGGTTCTATTAAATTTTTTACATAAACGTAGTTAAAATCTATAAAAAATAATCTAAGCGGGTTATTTGTAGGTTGTGTGATTGTTTTATAATAAGAGTATAAACAAAGAGATAAATGAGTGCAGAAATTAACTTAATATTTTACTTGTCCCATGCTTCGAAATAGTTTAAGGTGATACTTGCAAGTCCAAGAAAATACAAATCAGTTGTGCGATAATACTGAATTTTGGAAAGATTAGGCCCTTGTAAAATAAAAAAAATAATCTTATTACTTTTTAGTACAAACAACATAAGTTACGTGCTAGCTTTCAGCTCATATTGATTTTTGAAGGGAAATCATAAAGACAACAAAAATATCTAAGGGCACGCCCTTGTATTTTATTTGGACAAATATGCTATATATTATGTTCTTCTTAGTTCTACGTTCATTCCTACTCCATCTCTCCCCGTTTAAGAGTGTTCTCTTGAAATTCTCCAATGCATTTGAGGCGTCCCTTATCCCTCGCCTTTTATTCCTCTTTCTTTGTTTTGTATTTCGATTTTTCTTTCAAAAAATCTAACTTTTATTTTCCAAACATATAAAAGAGGATCGAAAAATCTGAGACCGAATTATTCATACGAACGTAGAGCTCTTTCCAGCGGAGGCTAGCAAAGGTCATGTCATATTTATTTATTTCTATTTTTTAAAAAAATATTGACATGAAATTACAATATTGTAAAATGATAGCAATTTGGTTGGGGCCCTCAGAACAACTTTATGCAGAAACTAAAACTATGTCGCAGAAGAAGCCACTTGACCTAGGAAACAGCGGATCATGGAAATCGCATCACGGTTTAGACCCGATTACCCTCATCCGGCCCAAATCTCCTCCTCCCTCTTTCACTTTTCTTGTCCCTCAAGTACCCAAATCGCTCTAAAAATTGTCTCCAAGCAATATTTTTCTTCATATTTCTCCCAGCTCCGCCCCCTTTCTCCTCTCTCTTTCTATCTCTCTCGCCCTCCCCCCTTGTATGTTGCTTATCGGATTCGGATCTAGATCCTGCTGATGGAGTGCGTCTTCGGTATGGTCGGCGACGGGTTCGCCGTGGTCGTCGCCGACACGTCGGCGGTGCACAGCATCCTCGTCCACAAGTCCAACGAGGACAAGGTTATGATCCTCGACTCGCACAAGCTCCTCGGCGCCTCCGGCGAGGGCGGTGACCGGTAAGATTACCTCGCCCTCTCTACTCTCTCTCTTAGGGTTAAGGTTTTGGATCGATGGATCGATCGATGATTATTTGGTTTCTTTGTCGAATCGCAGGGTTCAGTTCACTGAATACATTCAGAAGAATGTACATCTCTACCAGTTTCGGAACGGGATTCCTCTGACCACAAAGGCGGCTGCTAATTTCACTCGGAACGAGCTCGCCACTGCGCTGAGAAAGGTATGACCTTTGTGTTAAAGTTTACTTGCGATCTGAGTTTTGATTTGGGGTTTTGGTTATTGACGCAAACTGGATTGATTCTATTATATGAATTGGTCGTATTGAGGTACCATGGGTATTATTTTGCTTGTTGGAATTGTTTTTATAGGTCGTAATGTGGGAGATTGTGTTAAATATTGGATTTTGGAGTGTGATTAAGGGTTTTGTTTGTTGTTGTTGTTTAGGTCTTGCTTGGTAACGGGTGAAAGCAGGATTATAAATTTATAACCTGGGTTTATGTTGCCAAACACTTTCTGCGCTAATATGGCTTAAGTGATTCGAGAACAGATTAGAAAAGTTAAACCAAGTTGAGGGAAATTCGTTAGTTTGGTTGACAGATAACTCGAAATTTTTCATGAAAGAGATAATTGCAAGCTACCTTGACTGCATTTTAGCAGTCCTGCTAATTCTTTTTATTCTTCCAAACAGAGAAGTACATCAACTTCTTTTGGGACTTCTTTTTGGGAATGCTTTTTTTCAACAACCAAGTCTTTTATCCCAAATACTTGGGGTTGGCTACATGAACCAAAAGAGAATCACGCCTTATTGATCACGTTGATAATTCTTCTTCATTCATTCCTATCAAGTAGTATCTCCTCATTTAAACCTCTAGATTCCATATTTTTTTATATCGTCTCCATCCATATTTTTTTCGGTCTTCCCTTTGCTCTTTTAATTTATCCTATATTGATAAATTCCCATAGTCAGACTGGTGCATTTGTAAATCTACGTTGCACATGACCAAACGTTGGAAATGTTTCTTTTGAATAATTAAATTATACTAAGTTAAGTTAATCTTGGTTAGGCCCTTGACAATTTTTTCAGTAACTCGGGTTTGTTTTTGGCTTCAACCATCGCTAAAATCAAACAGCTCCAAGTGAAAGGTGCTGTATAATCTGGAAGGCTACAGAATGCTTGCAAAATGATGACAAATAAGATGTTTGTTTGCTTGTTATTCTATTTTACATTTTATTTTGATAATAAAGGCTGTACATAGGACTTGAAACCTTAACTCATTCCCACCACTTTATCATTGAGCCAGGCCTCAGTGATGAATGCTTTGCTTTTGGAGTGCTTGATATATTTAATTGGTGCCAAAATTCTTATGTGAAATAAGTTGATGCTAGGAGCAAGGCAATAGTATATTTGTACAGGGTTTATCTTCTTTTCTATAGTATTTTGGAAATTCAGAACATCTTTAAACCTTTTTGTTTTGTATCGGAGTTGCACCGTTAGTTTCACTTTCACATTGTCATGGATATTCCTTCTTCTTCTTCTCTTCTTTAGTAGACTTTTAAAATCCCTCTGACTCTAGCCATATAGATCTGTTGCTTCTTTCAGTGGCAGAAGCAACCATTGCTCAAAGTACTGGTTTTCTATTAGATGAGTCGTGAAGGGTGGAGGTGGGGGATAGCAAATAACTGAAAACAATGGAGTTTCCAGGTAGGATTGGGTTTCAAAGTCAGTTCATTTCAAAGTCAGCTCTTCGTTAGTTTTTTAGAAGAAGTCGAGCTAGCTGGTTCCAACATGCATTAATGATGCCTGTGAAATATGTGTATAGATAGATTCTATTGCGATAGGTTGGCTAGGCAGCTACTTAAGGCGGAGTTGGGGACCAATGAATTCGTATTTTGCAGAATCAATGCAACTCTTAACTTTTGTAACATTGTTGAACATGTGTGGTGGCTCCTTCTGTTGTCCTAGGCTTGTGTAATATCATTCAATGATTTTTATAGTGGTAGTTTGTTTGTTCCAACTGACATAATACTATCCTTTCTGTATATGCTCTCAGTCATGCACGTGCAAGAGAAATGTGCACCCTTGCCATTCTAATCTTGTGCTATTACCTTCTGGAAATTCTTAGAGCATCTTTTACTTGGTCCAACTTGGCTATGATATGAAGTTGAATCATCATAATTTTTTTAGAATATTATAGCTACCTAATATATTATTTTAAAATTCAGTTTATTTACACGCTCGATCCGAGAGCGAATAGTGTGTATTCGGAAAACTTAGCAAATATTAGGATTACACTTGAAATATTAATATTTTGATATTTATAAAAAAAATATTAAATGTATAATACATGAATTTGTAATCTCAATACTCAAAAATCAAAATAATTTAAATGTAATAAAACAAGTTTCGTATCTTACCAACATCATTTTCATAGCTTCATATACTATTTTCAAGTGGTAGATATATAAAGCAGTGTTCTAAAAAACGGCTTATGCGGGCGCATAAGCGAATGCGGGTGGAAAACGCAGAAAAAACGGGAATTCGCCCTCTCCATGCGGACACGACCATTATGCGGTTGCATAATCCGATTATGCGGATTATGCGCCGCATAATCCGCATAATCCGATTATGCGACCGCAAGAAAACGGGTGTGAATAATAAACCCGACCCGACCCACCCGACCCGTTATATTTACATAAAACCCGTTTCTTTTCGTTTTTCCCAAATCGATTCCTCGACAGCAGCAATTCTATCGCTCCCGTAAAACCCTAAATTCCCTTCTCCTCTTCTCCGATTGACATTTTTCTCCCCTCAAGAGTCCAATCTGAGCTATTTTTCTTACCGGCTACTCTCTACCACCAGTTCGTCACCCAGATTCGTCCAATCAGAGTTCAATCGGAGCTCCTGCGATCTCAGGCGAACTAATTCCGATCGCTCCAACAAAAATCCTAACTTTTCTTCTCTGTTCGGGTCAGCCTAAATAATCTCCCCCTAGAGTCTGATCGGAGCTCGGAATCTCACCGGCTACCCTCTACCCCCAATTCTTTGCCTGGACTCGTCCGATCGGGGTCCAGTCGGAGCTCGGAGCCTCTGACTTTCGCTGCTTTCTTTCCTTGGTAATTTTTTTAGCTTAGTTTATTTTGTTTTTAGTATTTTCTTTAGTTGAGTTTAATTTTTTTTTGGAACTGCTTAAATTCTTTAGCTGAGATTAATTTAGCTTTTTTTTGTCGCATTTTTGTAGTTGCTGTTAATAATAATTTGGGCTAAACTAGTAATTTGGAGTTGGATTTTTTTTTTTGGTTGGAATTTTTGCGGAATTTTGTTTTTTTTTTTGGGAATATTATGCTGCTGTTAATAATTATTTTGTACCTGGCTAGCTGCTGAGTTTAATTTTTGTTTTGAACAAATTTTGTAGCTGCTGTTTAATAAACTAGTAATTATAGCTACTGTTAAAGTGTTAATAGTAGTTTGTAGCTGCTGAGTTTAATTTTTTTTTTAACGAATTTTGTAGCTGATGAGTTTAAACTAGTAATTTTTTTTACTAAACTGCTAAACAAATTCATTTTATATGCTTACAGTTATTATTTATAATTTTGTAGAGTTTTATAGCATTAATATATCCATTTTTTTATAATTATTATATTAATATATATTAAAATATTAATATTCTGCATAATTCCGCGTAATCCGCATAATCAGCGCGTAATCCGATTATGCGTTATGCGGTCCTGGACCGCACGCATACTGAAAACGCATTCTTGAACATTGATGTAAAGTTATCGCCAAAGACAGAGGATAACTTTTTAAAGGGAATTTTACATACTACAAAAGTATTTAAAAAAGAAATAAAATTTATATGGCAGTGGAGTACTACCAAGAAACTCTTGGTTCTTTTGGTGCTTGTAAAGTTGTTCTTTTAAGTCATTGTAAACATTTGTAGCAGAATAGCATATCGATAAAAAAAATTTCAAGAACAATTTATGATCTCGGTTTTTCCAAAATCAACACATTTTCTGACTCGACTATCGACTCAATCAATATGAAAAAATTGATTTCAAAATAGTCAATATAAAAGAATGAAAGAAAAATAAATTGAAAAAAAATAGTAAAAGAAGGAAGAAAAAAAAATGAAAATAATATTCAAAAGAAAGAAGGATTAATTTTACTTTCTTGCTGAGTTTGAATCACCGAAAGTTGTCGACGCTTCTGCTCCTTGGACTGGTCCCAATGTCACTCTAGCAGTTCATATCGATGCTACTTTGCTGACTGTATTGCCTTCGCTTCAATGATCATCGATTTGACGCAGCTGTAGAAACTCGTTTAGGGAAGAGATTGAGCCTTGATCTCGCTCGATGCCTATTATAATAAAAACTGACAGCAATGTTGAAAATAACACGATATGAAACCTGTTATATTGCGTTACATAACCTAACGGACCCCAGCGCTATGTAACAACTGAAAATAACTTAGTGCACCGTAACAGTACATTTTTATGCTATATTACGTTATATTACGTAACATTACATTAAGTTATGTTATGTTACATTATTTAATGATTTTTTTAGTGATTTCTATATTGTTATTGATTATTATTTTGTTTATTAGCGAATTGCTGTAATTTTCTTGATTAGTTGTTGGCTTGTTTGATTGTTTGTGGAATTGCTAACTTGTTAATTTGCAATTTTTTTCTTGTGTGCTTATTGTAATTCCTTTTCGGTTGCTGAAATATCTTACTTGTTGATTTTATTGAATTTTTAAATAAATTGAAATCAACAATTACAAATAAAATAAACTGAATATTACAAAATATAAATTGCAACAATGGTAATAACTAGAATTGAAATAAAAAATTAAAATATTATTTTCTTATTTAAATAATGACTGGAATTATGGTTGGAGACTTGATATAATTTATGAAGATAAATGTGAAAATTATTATAAAAATAAATATTAAATTAGAGTAGATTATGTATTACAAAATGGTTTTATATTCTTTTTTATATATTTTAAATTTATTTTTGAGTTTACAAAAATTATTTTATATAGTTTTATATTTATTTTTAATTAAATAAATAGATGATTGCATAATCTACGTTATGTGTTATGCTATATGCGACATAACCTAACAAAGACAAAATGTTACGTTATCGCTATTTTAAGCATTGACCAACAGATTATGTTCAGGTAAAGGCAATTATCCTTTTTTAATCTTTTGACCCGATAAGGGACCGAGTAATTGTTTCATTATCTGGACTCAGCCGATACTTGACCGAGTCAAATGAGTACTCGGTTTGTTTGCTTTTCAAAGCGAGTTTCCTGAACTTGGTACATTTCAAGAATGAATCTAGTACTCTCGCGAGTTTTGGGGACTTAGGCTGTGTTTGGATATAAAAAGCAAGTGTTTTGGGGTGTTTTTAAATTGTGTGTTTTGGTGGTATGTATTTTGGAGTGATTTGGTGGCATGTGTTTTGGAGTGTTCAAATTTGTAATTGGGAGTTTAGTTTTTTCATGGTTTTCGGTTGGTTTCATAAACATGTAAAAGATAAATATATGCAATTAAGAAAAGGAAAGTACGCGAGAAAGAGTTGGAACAAGGAAAAGAGAGGGTATTTTTTGGATAAATAATTCAAAACACTCCAAAACACCACAATTTGGAGTGATCTAAGAAACACTCCAAAACACCTATGGGGTGTACTAAGTACACTTCCAAATGCTAGTCCAACAATTCACAAACAAATGTTCTTAAGAACACTTCATATCACATCCTTCCAAAACACCAAAAAACACTTCAAACTAATCTCCCAAGCATAGCCTTAGAATACTAATATAATATTCTCTTTTGATAGGGATTCATGTCTTATAGTAGTGAATCACGTCCTTAGTTTTTTGTTTGTATTTGGATAATTTTGATATGAATATTGTAAGTCCTATAACATGGGATGGTACGTATTGCAGGAATTTTATGTTAAAGGATGATCCATAGCTATGAGAGACGGTTTGGCTTCTTGTTGCAAGTTAACTGCTCTAGAGAAAGTTTAAATGGTGAAAAAAGGACTCATTACATTTTTAGCATAAAATTGTCATGATTCAAAGGTGAAAAAACCGACAACTTCAATTTCAGTTGTAATCGCCGTTGTCTCTCTAGTCACACCATTGACTTCAATTTTGATGTTGCCTTCTCCCATCACCACCTACTTCGACTTCAACATCACTTTTCGTCTGTTCGATAAGATGCCTCCTACTGTTGATTTAGAAACTGAAGTCCCAAATCCTCTCGCACTTGCTGATGAGAGAGTCTGATTAGGACTGAATGAAGCCTCAATCCTTTTTTTTTTTTTTTTTTCAATACAATCAGATTTAGGGTTGAACTATTAGTTAACAGGTCGCAAAAAAAATTTAAGAAAATCAATAATCACCCTTTTCGCGTGAGCTTTTCATCTCAGTTTCTCGGCAATAAATCAAACCACATGGTGATATTGTCAGCCGGATGGCAATATAGCACCCAATCTCGGCCAAAATAAAATCCAAAAAAATGGGTATACTGTCACATTTGGACATACTTATGATTTCTTGGCTGATTTATTGAAATATTGGCCGAGATGTAAAATGTTGGTTCTATCCACTCTCAATCTCCTCATTGTGTTCATTTTAGATACCTGATTTCTCTGGCCTACTACGTGTTCTTGTTAATGTGAAAAACTTGATTGCTGGTTGCTGCTAACGTTATGTCACATATAATTTTTTCTTCTTAAATTACCAATATATCTTGTACTTGTAGTGAACACATGGGAATTGGAAATTGGAGAACATTTCCCTGTTTGCAAATTATAATTGTACTTGAAACACACACCGTGTCTGTTTTGGGGTTCTTTCTCACCTTTTTGGTGATTGGACTTTATGGATTTTAAAAGTCAGAATTCATCACTGACTGTAATTGTAGTTTGTTAACTTAGGATAAGTAGCAGCCATGAAACTGAATGAACTAATGATACGATTGTCATTTGTGCGTAGACATTCGAAGCCGAAAAATATACAAAAAAGATATTTCCTGGCTTGTAATTTATAGCAAAACATAACCACGACATTCATTAACAGTGAGAAATTATTCCATCTTTAATGAAAAGTGAAGCCCTTCTGCCAGAATCTTCCTGGTGGCTCTTGGAATTTCCAAGGTATAGGATCAGATGGAACACACTTTTACAATCTTTATTGTTTAATCAGTAGTTATCTGACGCAAAGCAAGACATATCTGATCTAAACTGCACCTTCAAATAAAATCAGTGGGATTTAGAAGTTGCAGGTTTGTAGAAGTTTCAAGCTGCCTAAAACTTGATTCCGTCTTCTAGGTTGTCATTTAGACCAGCACCCTGCCACTACCCTATAATTCCAGCCGTTCAGCAACTCCTTGATACTTCAGGAGAGAGTTTTTATTTTGTAACTGGGGATTTAGGAGAGAGTTTAATACTGTTCTTTACATGAACTGTAGTGCAGTGGTTATACCAGGATTTCGGTCTGATATCCATATTCTATACTGGTTTTTCCATTAGTTGTAGATTTTGCTAGGCACAAATTTGTGTCATTTTTCCCCTTGTAAAATTGATTTATTTATGAGCAGCATTAATGTCGTGCTTCTATTAGCTTGTATGTTATGTTTTATAATAAAGGAACATAGTAAAATCTGATTCGCCAATCTAATGGTGAGAAAAGAAACTAATAATGTGTGAACTTAAATATAATTTAATGCATCCACCTGATGGAGCATGGTGGGAAATGAAATAACAGTCTGTGCACTTGTTCGCTCAACTCTTTGTTAGAGGACATGTAGTAGGGCTCTAGCTGAATTTTCAAGCTATCGAAAGTGCGAGTAGTCAGGCACCTAGATCGTGATCATCATAAATTTTGAGTGATCATCATAAATTTTGAGAGGTCATTAAACGTGAGCTTTTTTACACCAGCTTCTATGCATCTTTTTTGTTCTTCCAAAAACTAGTTTCATTACAAATCACGTATTGGTATGCTTGTAAACAGTAATTATATAATCTCATTCTAGTTAATATAAGTACTCTTTTCACAAATACTTGCTTGTTCAGTCTACCTTGTTAAAATTGCTGACCAATTAATATCCATCTTAAACGTGTGGTATGGCTAAACTTTTATTCTTTGTGGTTTTCCAGAATCCATATATGGTTAATGTTTTGCTGGCTGGTTATGACAAAGATGAGGGTGCTTCCCTCTACTATATTGACTACATTGCCACGCTCCACAAGGTTGACAAGGGCGCTTTTGGATATGGGTCCTATTTTTGCTTGGCATTGATGGATAGACACTACCACAGCGGTATGTCAATAGAGGAAGCTATTGATCTGGTGGACAAGTGCATTTTGGAAATCAGGTCCCGTTTGGTTGTGGCACCACCCAACTTTGTGATCAAGATTGTTGACAAGGATGGCGCAAGGGAGTATGCTTGGCGAGAATCAGTTAAGGAGACAGCTTGAAATGGTCATTGTTCACTGCCCCCTTGAATGATCCATGCAGATTTCATTTTATGTTGTGAACTACACAATGCTTTTGATTTTCCTCCTTTTACCCTCCCACCATTAAAGACTTCTATGTGTGCTATCCTTTACTAGTACTTATTCTCTTGTCTGCTTTATCCAAGTCTCCTCTATTATACAGTATGGCTGTTGCATCTTGAGTTCTGAAGATGTCTATGATAGATGGTGAAGCTTTGCCAGTAGGGTAATTAAGATATTTTAGCTTTCAAGTACTTAGTTAACTCAGTTATGTTTCAAGTTTGATCATTACATCAATGAATTAGGCTATAACTTCCCGACTAATCTGCATTTCATGTGTGTTATGTATGAACAGTACTTATGCTAATTCCTATAGCTAAATTTTGGGTGTTCAGGAGCTGTGGATCATACTGTGCATCAAAAGCTAAAGTTAGAGACTACCATCATTGAAGTTATGTTAATTTTTAGTTGCTATAAAATAGATTTAATATTCTCATAGTAGGTAATTACGAGTAGTGTTATTTTTCTAAATAGTGACTGTTTTTTATTGTTATTCTTTATTATTATAATCCAGGTCGCATGCTTGTTTAGTGTATCTTGCCCTTGTATCATTTTGCTTTATTAGTCGTATCTTTTTTTTTTTTTTTTTGGTTGTACTTTTGGTTACAGTTATAATTCAGTTAATTATAGTGTTCTGTTGTTTGATCTCCGTTTTTCTGCATACCATATTGTCATTGGCATGGTATATTAATTCTGATAGCTCATGACAATTCTGTTACCATCTGTACAGAGTTACAATAAATAAACATTATCTATCACAGTTTTTTTTAACCTTTTGTACTGATGGTTATAGCTGGTTTTCCACTTCCTTTAACATAGTATTTGTTACTAATGGATGGTTAGCTATTAGATGCAGTTACAAGCATAATTTTGTATGTTTGTTGATTCTTTGACAAACTAATCAACTAAATTACTCAAGCCGTTACACAAGAAGACCCTATTTAAAACCGTGTACATAATAACTCTGTAGGTTGTTATTGTTGTACTGGATGAGCCCGAAATAATGAATGGCTGCAAGTACAGGTGATTTCTGTTTGCACAAATGGTGGATTCATGCAAATTATTATGGAAGCAGCAGTAAGGTTGCGAGCTGAGCTGGTTTAGAATTCTATACAATGAGGATTTTGAAGTCGCTTAGCATGCTAGCTGCAAGTACAGGTGATTTCTGTTTGCACAAATGGGGGATTCATGCAAATTATTATGGAAGCATAAGTAAGGTTGCGAGCTGAGCTGGTTTAGAATTCTATACAATGAGGATTTCGAAATCGCTTAGCATGCTATATATAATATATATAATGATGGATTCTGAAGACACAGTAGATTAGAATGGAACTGAACCAGTACAGTGATGGAAGAGATATCACAGTCTATCTTACGAAATGGAAAGATATGTGATAAGAGTTGTATCTGAAGACTACAGAGGTGATTGAGTGATGGAAACTTTTGCTCCCAAGATGAATGCATAGGAACTAGTTTTATGGTTTCAGAATTCTAGGTTTTTTTTTTTTTTTTACAGGGGAGGGATGGCAAGTTTGTTCATTCAAACTTTATGTCAAGTGCAAGAATCTTGTGTGTTTCTTTGAGGTTGTTACAATTGGAGCTTCTAGAGATGTTGAATTGTTCTTGTTATGAGGCCTTTTTGAATTTATAATCACTTTTCTGAGTGAGTTTTGTTATTCTTTGGAGTGCCTAGTTACTAATAAATTCCATTAATGATTCTACAATCTGTTGACTTTTGGATAATTCTTATAATCTTACTGCGAACTTATTCCTTTATATCAAACCTTAATCTGGAGAAGGATTCACATGATTTACAGTCACACTACATTCGACTTATCAAGAGAAAATACATCCACATACTATCGGTGATGCACATCAAATGTGAGAACATTACTGCAACTGAAGATGTACGAGGCTTAGAAACTTGTGGGGTCTGACGAGAGATATGCCATGGCGAGTAAGAGGGAGAATAAGAGAGAGATTGGTGCTTGGATGGTGCTCCCGTCTGATTTACCTGTACTCAGTATCATGTTTGTCATTAATCTCATTAATAAAGAAATAAGATGATTGAGGTTTTAGAAAAGAAAGTCTTTATTTACAGTTTTTGTATCTGCTTGATGGTTTTTGTACCTGGAGAATTTGACGGTAGGCTGGCTGGTCCATTGGTAGCTGTGGTCGGTATGTTAGGAAAACGGAGAAGACGTTAGTGATGCAAAATAATTCTGACGAAGGTCAGATGAGTCCTGAAGTTTGTATCTGCTGCTAAGTTTTTACCGTTGCACTGGCTCAAAGGCGGGGTTCGGAGATTGCAAGCACCCGGAAGGGCCAGTGTTCGAGTTTGGTTGACGTTTATTCCCATCCCTGCACCACCCCCATTGATGACCATGCAGAGGCACTGTGGCTCAGACTGGATAACAGTGCCGAGCTGCTGGCAGCATGAGCTCGATGGAGTGGTGGAATTTCCTGTGATGTAGGTGATAGGGCGTTGTTGCAACTGTTTGATTGGGCAGCTGTGCTCACAAACAGCACTGCCACAAGGATTGAGCCTGAGCCCAGGAAGAAGAATACATTTGCCATTGGACTACAGATCACTTTCGCAAGGGGGTGTTCCTGTGTGGTTGTTGGGTTAAGGATTTATGGAGGATGCGGTCATTTGAGAAGAAGAAAAGTCAAGATTAACACTATGGGTTATCGTGGATGAACAGCTTTTCCTCCTCCTACCTAACATTTGTGAAGACGACAGAGATCCTATGGTTGCTCAATTGTATTAAAAATAGGGCAGGAATCATCTTGATAACTATTCTATTATGTAGGTTATAGAAATCACACGTCTACTTGCTATTTTTCTATATTTAGAAATATATTGAAAATTTGGATATCTTTCTGCTGCTTGGATGGCAATCCTGCTCCGCCCTTGCCTTGCTTCCAGCTGTTAGTTCCCAAGACTTGGCAAGCGTCCACAAAAATAGAACTATTGAGTTAGTAGGTGTTTGGCTTGTTGACATTAAAGTTATAAGCATATTGTCCATATTGAGTCTGTTCAGCGGTAACATCAGAATATGCTTGCCATTGTATGTGAGGGCAGGTGCCACCAGGCCATGCAAAAAATATTTGCTGTGATTTACTGATAGCTTCGATGTACATCATCAGTATAAAGAAATTTCTACTAGCATGCATCATCAATTATCCAAATATTGCGTTTTATAGGTTCAAATTCCTGCAGTGCCCCTGATTTTGTTTAGGGTTAATTACTCTCTGTAGTATTAGAGGTGTGTAATTTAACATCTCTGAAGTTTGAAACTCTCAAAAATTTCTTTGGATTGTTAACACTGTTAGTGAGGATTAGTTATTTTCTCTCTCTCTCCTCTCTCTCTCTCTCCTCTCTCTCTACCCCTCTCTATTCCTCTCTCTCAGTCACTCACGCTCCTTTTTTGACTGAGAGAGAGGGATAGAAAGAGAGTGACTAAGAGAGAGGGATAGAGAGAGAGAGAGAAAGAGGAGAGAAAGAGAATGGGAGTGTGCTGGTTAAAAAAAGGGATGTTGGTTAAAAAAAAGGGATGAAGGTAGAATAGGAATTTAAGGGATATGAGTGCACTTTAGTAAAAAAAGGAGAGCGAAAATAACTAACTCTTACTATCAGTGTTAATAGTGTAGGAGGTTTTTTAAGAGTTTCAAATTTCAGAGGTGTTAAGTTACACACCCCCAATACTACGGGGGGTCTGACTGTAATTAACCCTTTTGTTTATGGAAGCAGAAATTTTCATGTTATGGGTTGTTACTGCCCTTTAACGTGATACTTTGCTGATATGGATGTCTGTCTTTTGAATGCATCTCAAATGAGATTTATCCAACCATTTATTTTGACATGGGCTGTTGATTTATTTAGTAGGGGGAGTTTGTAGAGTCTAGACAGCCGTAGATTTGATCAGTGGGAAAGAAATATGCCAGAAAGGGTTGTCTCAGTAGTGGACAGGTGATCTTCAGAGCTCCTTCTAGGAATGGCGAAGGACGGGGTCAACGAGGGTGTTCATAAATCGAGATTTCTGTCCTATAGGATTTATGGTCTATTGTTAGCAAGACAGTAAGATCAGTGTCTTAAAATGGAGAATTCAGGGCAAAGATGGGTACGAGTTACAATATAAGGTCACTGATTGTAAACCTCTAGTATCGGAGATCAGAGAGAGAGAGTATGGATCTGGATCTTTAGCAATTTATGGTCTGTTGTTAGGAAGATAATAAGATCAGTGTCTTAAAATGGAGAATTTAGGGCAAATATTTTGTACATGGATGGATACGAGTTACAATGTACGATCACTGATTGTAAGTCTCTAGTATTGGGAGCAATGTTGAAAATAATGCATTATGAAATACGTTATGTTACATTATGAAATCTAATAGAAATCTAACGTTACTTAACAGTCGAAAATAACTCAATATATCGTAACCGTGCATTTTTTATATTATTTTACATTATGTTATTTATAATAATTTTTATATTGATTTTGATTATTTATTTTGATTATTAACAAATTGCTGTGGTTTTTTTTTACTTGACGGCTTGTTGTTTGTTTATTTGATTGCTTACGGCATTGTTAGCTTGTATATTATTATTTATTTATTATAATTTCTTTCTAATTACTGAAAAAAAATTAGTTATAATTCCTTTCCAATTACTGAAATTTCTTACTTACTGATTAAATTGAATTCTCAGTTAATCTAAAATAAACAATTAAAAATAATATAAATTGAGCATTACAAAATAGAAATTATAATATTGATAATAATTGAAAATAAATTTGAAATCTTGTTTTTTAATTTAGATGATGGTTAAAATTATGGGTGTGGATGTAATTTAATTTATGAAGATAAATATGAGAATTACTGTGAAACTTGTTAGAAATTTAGAATTAATACTGCGATATAATTTTTTTATATTTTCTTTTAGATTTTTTAATTCAATTTATAAATTTTATTTTATATAGTTTTATATTTATTTTTTAATTAGATAAATAGAAAATCGCGTAACATACTTTATATGTTACGTTATATGCTATATAACTTAACAGAGTCAACGTTACTTTACCGTTATCATTATTTTAAACATTGATCGGGAGATTAGAAAGAGTATATATCTGAATCTGGAGAAAATTGGCAGCACCAGGGGGCAATCCCAACTAATTGGTGCTTCTTGAAGAGTCAATGCCCTTTTTCTGATGTTTCGTGACAAGTAAAATGAATTTATACTCTTTTATTAATAATATGGTGCACAAATAAATACCTCAAAGAGGTTTACAGAACTCGAAACCCAGGTAAAAAGAATACAATGTAGTATCAATACTTGAGTCTGTCATCAATGAGAAGGTAATGGAACTCCGTATTAGGGCTTAGAAACTGTTTGAAGGAGCGGAGAGATAGGCCACCATGAATAGAACGGAGAAGAGGGCGGAGAATGAGATGTGGAGTGAGCTCCCATCCGACGTGCCAAAGCCTCCTGTTGGTGTGGTCTTTGATCCACCATCTGCGTTGCGCAACAGTTGACGACAATGTTCAGAAATACCCAACAGAGGAAGCGTATCTTGAAATTAGATGGTAAATAGAATACCTGCGGGAACGTTAGGGACTGATGGTGAGCCTGAAGATGGTGTAGTTGGTGTAGATGGCGTAGTTGGGGAGCTGCTCGGGCCGCCACCAGCTGCAGTCACAAGATAGGAACGATACAGAGTTAGTTACTGAAATCTGTTCTAGCAGAGAATGAAGATACAGTTTTAGTTACTGCAGAAATATGTTCTAAGAGAGAATGAAGTTGCAGGATTCATTCTGGCAATGCTTACAGCTGCACTTGCTGACTGGTGGGGTTTTAACATTGCAAGCACCAGGAAGGGCCAGAGCCTGAGTCTGGTTGATTGCAATTCCCAGCTGTGAAGCGCCGCCGTTGAGAACCATGCAGAGGCACTGTGGCTCAGAGCTGACCACACTGCTCAGCTGCGAGCAGCAGGAGCTCGACGGGTTTGTCTCGTTGCCTGTGATGTAGTTCAGGCATGGGGAAAGGTTGATGAGTGCGGAGGTGCAGCTGCTCGACTGGGCCAATGCTCCTGCCCACATCATCGTGACCAGGATGGCGGTCAGACCCAGGCTGAACCTGCAGCTTGAATCCATTTGATGGTGGTCGGAGTTGTGACTGGATTCTATTGGAAACTTGAGGAGTTGAGTTGTGATTATGATGTTGTTGAGCTTGATAGAAGAAGGGTACATCTTTATAGAAGGAAGATTGAGGAGTTGGTTATATTGGTGAGCTGCTGCTCCAACTATCTAACAAATTTTGCCGTCCTTGGACTGGAGGTGGGCAACGACTGCAAGAAATTATATATTATAGTTCTTGGTAATGATCAAACTAAAAATATGTATGGTTTGTAGTATCTTTTTATGAATACATTCTACCATCGGAAATGGTTCAAGTTAGAATTTTTGTTCTTGGTGTTTTTTTTTTTTAGTTTGCTATTTTCCAAATTGGAGCCTTGTTCTCTCACTTGTCAACTATCACCTTTATTTTTTTTATGTTTGTGGCTCAAAGGTAAATATAATACCAAGATCAGTAGGAAAATAACAACTTAGCAAAGGTGATCTTTAGCAAGAGTACTTATTTTTAGTATATGAAGTCTCATTTATGCTAAGTGGTTATTCTTCTACGTATTGTGTTATTGTACTTATGTACGAAGCAACACAAAGGAGAAGTTTGTTTACCAATTAACCTCATGGATTTGGTTATTCATGTGTCCTAGCAATTATGATTGTGGGATAACTAAATTTGGAATATTTCTTTCCATTTACTTTGATGACCATGCTTCGTGAGGGGAGTTTCTAAAGGAGCACACCTTTTTTTCCTAATGAGCCCACTTTATAACTGTTCGGACTTCGAAAATAATACTATAAAGTAGTCTCACTGGGAAAAATGGTGTGCTCCTTTGGAAACTCCCTTCATGTGGACTTCCATATCCTAGAGTTTATCGGATTTGGATCTTATCCACATTGTAAATAGTTAAAAGACCATCCTCCCCCAAAGTAGTGGGTGGTCAACATATGTCCTAACACACTGTATGCTCGTACTTTGCGTTAATATGTGTTTCACACTAAAAAGGAATCTTAATAATCCACAAATTTAGTGGATGACTGAGATTATGCCGAAAATAGTTCTTAATGTTTTGCACTCCAGGGAGAATCCTAATATGAGTTCACCTTTGTATGTGCACGGAAAATATTCTCGTATAAATATTAAGAAAGGGTGAGTAATTCTTTTTTATTTAATGTTGAGGGTTCATGGAGTAATAGGCAATGATCTTGAACACCAAATTCTTGGAGAATTAGCTACTAGCCTTGCTCAGCTCTGAATCTCGGCTCTGTATAAAGAAAGAGTTAAACTCTTTTAAAAATAAGAACTCCGATTCTCTTTGTTCTTAACACAAGTCTGTATAAAGAAAGAGTTAAACTCTTTTAAAAATAAGAACTCCGATTCTCTTTGTTCTTAACACAGGTGTTCATAACAAAGATAATTCAACTTCTTTCGGTCCAAAATTTGGCTATTTATAAGGATTTTAGTCTTAATTTTGGTGTAACTGACCAATTAAGACCTCCTTTAATAAGCAATAATGTTCTCGTTGAACTGGAGAAAGGTGGGGGTATAATCCCCACAATCCCTAACCCCCCAGGGCTGAGCAGAAATCCAAAAAAATCGAATCGACTCGCAAAACCAAATCGAACTGAACTGATCGGTTCAGTTCAGTTTAAAAACCAAAATGAATTACGGATTTTGGTGCCTTTAGCTCCAACCGAAACCAACCGAAAAAAACCAAATTTTTGCAATTGTAACTTATTCTTTCTCTTTGATTTATTTTCAATATGTTTTTCTTTTAAATCTTTGATAAAAACCTGTAATTGTTATTTTAATATGTAGAAAAGTAAAAATAAATAAAAAGAAAAATTATTATTTTCCCTATAAAATACATATATTTATTACATATTTAGTTTCAAATCCAAATAACTGAAAATTGACCGAACCGAACCGAACCGAAAATTCAGTTTAGGTTTTTTTGGAAGTTTGGTCGGTTTCAGTTTCGTTTCTAATATTTCGGTTTGGTTTTCGGTAAAAAAAAATTTCACCCAAAACCAAATCAAACGGAACAATACTCACCCCTATCCCTAACACACACCCCGCACCCTGCACTCCTTCTAATTATTTGGAATTTATAACAGGAATATGGATTATGAACTAAAGATTTGCATTTAGCACTTGAAAATGTGGGTTGTGGCTTCTGATCCATATTTAGCCTTAAAAATGCGGATCATGGTCTCTAGTCCTTATTTGATCATAACTTACTGTGCATTTGGTGTTGAAGATGTTGATCATGGCTCCTGATCTATGTTCAGTCTTGGTCTTGGATTCACACTTTGTTGCTTTTGTATGATTTTCTCATACATAGAGAAGACTACTTGGAAATCTAATATTCCCTCGTGGAGTACGATGGTTTCCGTCGATTCATTCCAACATTCTCATAAATTTTGGCCTTTTCCACTTTGGTTGGAATGTGATTTCTTCGCTCCCAATCTACTAAAAATTATATTTTCCAATATTTACTCGGAGTCGGACATAGAGCATGCTAAGATAAAGAAATTGCTCAATAACCTGGACAAAATGAGTACTCAGTCAACTCGATCAAGTACTTCCCCAGTATTTGGTCAGGTACTTGTTATGAGTACTGTCTTTTGGAATACATGCCCGATCCGATGCTCACTGGGTTTTAAGTTTTAGTTGGATTAAATGTTTTTAACCCGAACTCGATCACGTGGTATATTAATATTGCAAATAGAGAATTAGGGTTGGATCTCAAGACTAATGTATTAGTAAATAATTGAGCTTACTTTTGTAATTTTTCGTCAAGTTATTATTATGTCTTTTCAATTTCTTTTTCAAGTGAAAAATGCAATTTAAACTATGTAATAGTATCAAATATAAAAAAAACAGTACCGCATAACACATATCTATATATGATATCTTGTCTAACATGAAATTCTTTAGAAAGAAAAATTCATTCAAACTTATAGTTAAAATATAAGATAAATTTAGTAAAATCATATTAATTGTTACCTGTTTCAAGCCTTTGACCAGAAGTGTTCCTTGTTATAGTTTTATTACTTTTCATACGTAGACATAATGAAAAAGCTAGTTAAAACTTTAAATTTGTAAACACTAGTAGCTAATTACAAATTTTATATTATAAAATATATATTATACATAAGGTGGACATGTCTTTTTCCTGTAAGTAGCAAAATTTTGAGATAAATATTTAGATAAAACTTACGAGAGGAGGTTTCATCCTGTGGGAAATAACCCAAATGTTTCATTGGGTGGGATAGTTTGCCATCGGTCTCAATGAGGTTTCATCATGTGGGAAATAATCCAGATGTTTTTAGGAGATTCACAGCTGTTATAGTCTGAAATTTGTAGTTACGTTAGAGAGAAACAAAAGAATTTTTAGTGATATGGCTTTTAGTTTGGATCGATGTATTTACTAACGATGTTTTACTGTGGATAACAGCTTTTGGAGACATATATAGGAACGGTCCCAGAAACATTGCTGTGAACACTCCAAGACCTTCACAGGGGACAGCTGCATCGAGCTCTAGGACGGGTGAGGCGATTCTGGATATTCTGGATGACGAGAGTAGCGATTTTGGATAGTCACCGGCTGCTGATTTGGTTCTGGTTGTAACCGCGAGATGTATTAGACTTTTATAGCCACGTAGCTAGTTTGTATTATACTATTGGGTAATTCTTTTTTGTTTCTGGATGGGTCTATATATTTTTTCAGTTTTTATATGTTCTTTTAAAAGAACGTGGAGGGGGCATCAGCACACCCAGTCAAAAATAATAATAATAATAATAATAACTTAAGGGAGGAGACCGTACAAGGCGTAGGATAGAAAGGATGCGTATCAAGGGAAATGAGATCAAATACTGAAATTAACGGTTAGGTGCCACAGTCCTTATAAGTAGGGGGATGGCTTTTAGTTGGTTGATTGATTTTCCTTTTGATCTCATCCGTAGGCCGTAGCATGCGGCTATTCCCATTTCCTCGCTGTTATGTTACGTAGTTAACTCAAGCCTGTAGCCACAGAGACAGTAAGTTCCACAAGTAGAATGACATGAAGAAGAGGAGATGGGAAATGTGCAGGCTTATAGGCTTACAGTAGTTTGCCACTTGATAACATCTCGAACTATTTTCTATCCGGTTATATTTTTTTCGGCCATTTTACATAAAATTCTGATGGGGTGTTGTATTTATTTGAGTATCTTCTGCGAACAATGAAAATAAATATTAGTACGAATGTTGAAAATAATACGTTATGAAACCCGTTATATTGCGTTACGTAATCTAATAGAACTCCAATGCTATGTAACATCTGAATATAATTCAGTGTACCGTAACAATACATTTTTACGTAACACTACGTTAAATTACGTTTTGTTATGTTATTTACAATTATTTTTTTTAGTAATATAAATATTGTTAATTATTATTTTGATTATTAGCGAACTGCGTTAATTTTCTTACTTTATTAGTTGTTGACTTGTTTTGATTATTTGTAAAATTGCTAACTTATTAATTTGCGATCATTTCCTTACTCACTTGTTGTAATTCATTTCCAGTTACTGAACTATCTCGTTGATTCTATTAAATTTTAACTGAGCTAAAATTAACAATTACAAATAAAATAAATTAAATATTACAAAATATAAATTACAACAATGATAATAACTGGAATTGAAACAAAAAAAAAATTAGAATATTATTTTCTTGTTTAAATGATAATTAGAATTACTGTTGCAGACTTATTATAATTTATGAAGATAAATGTGATAACTATTGTAAAACTTAATATAAAATTAGAATAGATTATGTATTACAAAATGGTTTTATGTTCTTTTTTTAGATATTTTAAATTTATTTTTCCAGTTATAAAATTTATTTATATAGTTTTATATTTATTTTTATTAAATAAATAAAAAATTGTATAACCTACATTATGCGCTACGCTATATGCGACATAACCTAATAGAGACAAAATGTTACGTTATTACTATCGCTATTTTAAACATTGATTAGTACTTATTCCCAAGAATCTATAATTCACATTCAAAATGGTGAACTACATTCATATAAAATACAAAGCTAATAACAATCATGTACAGTGATCCGATTCCATCTCAAATGAAGCATATAAGGGATCAAGGTACAAGTAATGGAGGCTTAGTAGCTAGAGAGTGCCGAAACCACCAAAACAAAGAAGTAGATAGAACGGGCGAACTTGGTAGAGCTTCTAGCCGATGATGTTGCTTGGCCTTTGGTTGGACCTGCCTTTGATCCTCCTCTGGATGCAGGAACATCATCAGTTGTTGGTGGAGTGCTCGTATCCGATGGTGTGGCTGGAGAAGCTGGTCCCGGAGCTCCCTGGGGCGATCCAGCTGCGGGAGCTGTCGGAACAAGTCCAGATGGAGCTGCAAAAATGCATAACAGTATATACATTTATACAAGTCTTTTGGCAAGGTAAAATACAGTAGACAATTAGACCAGACACTTGCATACCGTTGCACTGGCTGAGGGGTGGAGCCTGGACGTTGCAAGCGCCGGGTAGGTTAATAGCCTGAGTTCGGTTTACGGGCAATGCAAGTTGGGGGGCAGCATTGAGGAATGCACAGAGACACTGGGCCTGGGTCTGGAGCAAACTGGCAAGCTGGGTGCAGCATTGTGGGGGTGGAGTCGTGGCGTTACTTGTCATGTATGCGATGCAAGGTCGAAGGCTAATGATTGGTGGTTGGCAGGTTGGCTGAGCTGAAGAACAAGCCCAAGTCCACGTTGCGGCTATGAAGACCAAGGCTAGACTCGCCTTGGACCCTCTTTGTGCCATGCTGGTTTCTCTGGTGAACGGTCTAAAGGAAGAGCGGAAGATGTAGATTCGAGCAGGGGAGAATGGAATTTATAAGAAGAGCCTTGCAATCGGTGAGCCAACTCTGTCTGCTCTGAGAATCAGCAACGGTTGTTGTGGATGGTTGCATTTTAAGATTGGGAGTAGTTTTAGTTGGATACCAATATATGCTTGTTAGCTTTTGCAGAAATAGACAGTTAACAGAATTTGGTGAAAGTGAGCAAACAATGATTTTGTAGGAGACTCCTTCCAGCAAATATTGATAGCTGTAACAGCGTGTAGATGGAGTTTTGGGTTTTGATTTTTTTTTTTTTTTGTCCCTGCATTTAGCTGAAGTGGTTATGAAACGGTACAGAAGTTGATCATGGAGCTCAGATTGGAGGTTGTCCTCAAACAAAATGCAAATAGTCCTCGACCCTTCACAGAACCTATCAGAATGTTAGAGAGAGCAGGATTTTTCAATCTGGGAGGGAGTTCTCACATGACTGGGCAACGATGATTAAGAGGTTTCCAATTTACCAAGCCGGGTCTCTGGCGAGGTCATTGCCTCATGCAGTGCAGGAAGCTGGTCCCGATGCAAGAAGTGAATCTAATAGAGATAAGATTAGTTTTTAGTTGGATTTGATTAAATTGGATTAGAGATTTTGTTAGGTTTTAAAAATTTTATTATTATTTTATTACATTAGAATTTTCTGTAAAATCCTAATTATAATTATTATCGATAGTGAAAGTTGATGAATGAAATTAAGAGTATGTGATTTGTTTTATCAAAACTTTCTCACGAGTGATTTGTGAGAAACTTGACATGGATGTTAGTTCCAAAACCCCCAATTTATCCAAAATCCTAAGTTATTCATCAATTTTTCCACCACAAATCCTAAATCTGCTTCCAATCTGCATTAGATCCTCATCTTCATCGGCCTCTTGGATGCAATGTTCATGAATGGTAGAAATTTGTGAACTTCATAAGGTATTGAGTGCAGGAACAAGGAAAAAGAGTGTCGGGTTCGTGACTCGTATGTTGGAAGCACAATTTTAGACGAAGGAAACTTTAGGTTTTTTTCTCCCTTAATTAATGCATCAATCGTCAACACAAGCACACTTCATACATCATCAGTTCACTAACTTCTCTATGAGACCCACTTACAGAAGTTATTACACTATTAAAACATTACCCTGTACCAACTATCAACAAAACATGATGCAAGAACAGGCCTCAGCTTTCCTATCCTAAAGCATCACCCTTGAGATATTGCAACTGAGTTCAGTGACCTGTTCAATAAAATATTGAATTAACCATAATTGAAGTGTAAAAGAAAATTAGAAAAAATTAAAGCAGTTACTCTTATATATATATATATAGAGAGAGGAAACGGGAAATACACCGGCAGTGAAGGGAGTTCCTTCACCGCGGCTTAGGTGGCCCAATAAAATTATAATACGGGGCGTCATTTAAGATAACAAATAAATGAATTCTATTAAATGACACCACGTGTAATAGTTTTATTGGGCCACCTAGGCGGCGGTGAAGGAAACTTCCTTCACCGCCGGTGTATTTCCCATTTTCTCATATGTATATATATATATATATATAGGGGTATTTACTGATTTGTCCCTCAAATATTTTCTCCTCCTTTCTTCCTCCTCTCTTCTCCTTTTCTTCATTATTCTTCATCTCTTCTCCTTTTTCTTTCTTCTCTCTTCCTTTTCTTTTCTTCATGGAGAGAAGAGAGAATGAAAAGAGAAAAAGAAAAGAGGAGAAATAATGAAGAAAAGGAAAAGAGATGAGGAAGAGAGGAGGGGAAGATGGGGAAGAGAGAATGAATAAGGAAGGGTAAAATGGTAATATCAGGTCAAAAATTAAACAGTGTTAACAAAAGTTAAGGAGGGGGACTAAATTGTAGTAACTTAGGAGATTTGGGAGACTAAATCATAATATATAAAGATTTGAGGAACAAACCAGTAAATACCCTCTATATATATATATATATATATATATATATATATATATATATATTTTGCTAGTCTTAGGCATATTCTATTGATGCGAAAATATTGAAAGACATCTAATAGGCATGAGGATATGCAAGAGCTGTAATGAACAGGTATAGATCGGGAAATGAATTCAAGTTAAGCTGGAGGGACGGCCCACTAGCTGATCTATCTAAAGTAGACGATATATCTGGCAACGAGCTGAGGTCTGCATCGGAATATTTGGAGAGAAAAAACAATAGAATTTTTAGAGACACTCCCACACTCTGAATGTTTACTTAGGGTTCATATATTTTGATTTATTTTCTAGACAGATTTCTTATCTGATGGAGAATGCATTTGCTTTTTTGACGACTCAAACGAGACTGTCACCTCATCTTTCACCTTGTCTGTCCATGGAGGTAGGTTGAGCCAAATACCGATATCGCAGAAGAGCTCGAGGAGGGTGACTAATAGGGACATGAGAAATGATCTTCTATACACTTACATTCTACCTATTTGGAGGGGTCTGGTCTCATAGCTGCTATACTCTTTATTTGTTCTATTTTTATTTTCGAGACCATGTGTTGGAACCTTTTACTTATAATCTTTTTCTTTCTTTTGTATAGAAATAATGGTGTATATATCCTCCGTGTTTCACTAATAGGTATTTAACGAAACTACATAAAGTTTATAAGATTAGATACTACCATCCCTTACTATTGGGATGAGTAGTTGAATAAAATACAAACTTGAAAGTAAATAGCAAATAGATTAGGTCCTCTTGGCAAATATGGCCTCAGCTATTCCTCTTGCTTCTCTCCACAATGGTCCATCCTACTGACTAGGGCTCCCTCCCCCAATATCCTGCCGTAGGTCCACTTGGACCTCCCCTTCTGCTGCATCCTGTATCAAGTCGAGGCTTTACTTTTATAATCTTGTAGTCAGTTTGTTCTGGTAAATCTTATTAATGGAACATTCAGCAATCATAAGCAAAATGTAGGATTTAGAAGAGGGAGAGTGCAAGAAAAAATATCAGTGTCACCTCATCTGCATTCATACTGAATGTTTTTTTAGAATGAGCTCAAACACAAGTACCCAATAATTATCAAATATCAATGTACAAACAAATCCAATTCAGAAAACATATGAATAGCCAATAGCTATGGGGTACAAACAATCCAATGCGACATCAGTCAGGGTTCAGCAAACCAACAAGAATGCTGGAAGGAAAAAAAAAAATAATAATAAAGAAGCAGAAATAAGAATGTGGAGAAAGAAATGCAAAGGACCGCAATATCGCCAATGGAGACTTAGAAGCCAGAGATTATTGAACCCACAACGAGGAGGAACGCGAAGAGAGAAGGGGTGAACATGGTTGAGCTTCCAGCGGATGAGGATGATGGCTTATTCGGACCTGCCTTTGATCCCCCTTGAGCTGGTGGAACACCTTTCGTCGAAGGAGTTGGGGTGCTAGGAGGGGAGGAGGTTGCACTAGGGACTGAAGGTGTCACTGGTGCAGCTGGCGAGGGAGCGGCCGCAGCTGATGGCGCGACTGGAGAAGCTGGTGCTGGGGCTCCCTGGGGTGATCCGGCTGCAGGAACGAATGGTCCCGATCCAGCTCCAGGAACAAATGGTCCAGTTGGTGCTCCGGGACCAAACGGACCCGATGGAGTTGCAGGAGCAGATGGTCCTGATTGAGCTTCAAAATTGCACGACATAATACATTAGCCTTCTCTAAATATTTTAAAAAATAATAATAATAATAATAATAAGAGGAGTTGAGATGAGAAGAGC
Source organism: Dracaena cambodiana (assembly GCA_036321105.1). Lineage (NCBI taxonomy): Eukaryota > Viridiplantae > Streptophyta > Magnoliopsida > Asparagales > Asparagaceae > Dracaena > Dracaena cambodiana. The sequence continues at coordinate 39,260,079 of JAYEPQ010000005.1, forward strand.
TTGCATACCGGTGCACTGGCTGAGGGGCGGAGCCTGGACGTTGCAGGCACCGGGAAGGGTGATGGCCTGAGTTCGGTTGATGTTGAACGGGAGAGGGGGAGCAGCATTGAGGAATGTGCACAGGCACTGGGCCTGGGACTGGACCATACTGGCAAGCTGGGAGCAGCATTGTGGGGGTGGTGTCGAGGAGTTGCTAGTGATATAGGCGAGACAAGACTGAAGGCTGACTATTGCTGGCGGGCAGTTCGGCTGAGCCCAAGAGCAAGCCCACATTGTGGTCATGAGGATCAGGGCTAGACCCATGTTGAGCCCTTGTCGTGCCATCGTATCCCTCAGGCGAATATAGTGAGAGAGAGAGAGAGAGAGAGAGAGAGAGAGAGAGGAAGTCGTCGAGATCTTTCGAGTTTGTAGCTGATGATTCGATTGGAAGACGGGAGAATGCGATTTATAGGATGAGATGGAGAGAATAGACTGTAGCTGGATTTGGTTATGGTTGAGCAAACTCTGCCTACTCTCACAATCATTTTAGGTTGTTATGAACTGTTGTGATCGATGATAGAGGGTGGTTTAGGTGGATGTAATTGATGCTTGGACGCCTAAAAGACCTTTTTAAGGAACTTTTTCTTATGGAAGTAGTGGGGACTTGAGAACCAGGATTAGATGATGATACAAGTAAGCAAATTAAGACTTTGTAGGTGATTGAAACTTGGATTTATTTTTGCCGTTGTTACTCCGATGAAATAGAAATATCATTATTAGTTGTGAATCTTTGATTCATAAACTATATGTGCTGTCAGTGTAGGAAAAGTTCTCGAACTAGAACAAACAATTTTGAGACGCGGGCATGTTTGTTTATTACTAGCAAAGTTCGGGCATCATTCTTCTACAACGAAAAAAAAAAAAAAACTTTTTACTATTCCAGGGTTTCTGTGTTTGGCTATTGGAAGTAGTGGAAGTAGAGAAGAAACTAAGAAGTAATTTTCAGGATTGAAATAGAAGAAAAAATTACTTCTTGTGTTTATTTACTAATTTTTGGAAGAAAAAAGTGTATTAGGAATTAGGATATGAGTATTATTTAATTGATTAATTAAACAATACTTATATTATTTTATTTATTTTCTATGTATAAAATACAAATTTTGAATTGTAATAATAACATGCAAATAAAAAATTATTTTGTTTGCTTGATCATCTACTTTCTAGAGTTCTTCCAAATCAAATTGTGAGAAATAAAATATTTGAAGTAAGTTGTCACATAGGTGTCATTTCAACATAGAAAAAGTAACCTTCAACTTTTTTTACGGCCAAACAAACACTTAAAGTAATAGAAACAGACTTACTTCCACTACTTCTAATCTAATTCTATGCAAACAGACACACCCTTAGCTCCAACATTGGCATTTGGGCACGAATCATGAAGCAATCTAGTGTAGAATCGTTTCTCTAAAAATCTTAATGTGGAATTTCATTCATATATGCTTTCAAAATTGTGAACAGGAGGGTAGAGAGGCACAAGGGGTAGTGCTGCAGTATCTTCAGTAAATTCGAGCCAGGCATGTTGAGACAAGAATTGACAGGTCCGAGTAGCCTTTCGCCCAACATTCAAAATTTTAAATTTAAAAAAAAAAATTTAGTTTTAGTTCAGAATTTTAAGTAGAATGGATCAAAAAGTAACTTTGAACTCGCCTATTCGCATCCTTACGGCGTGAGGCAAGATCTTCTATGGCCTCTGCCTCCAAAGGGTCTCTGGCGAGAAGGACTTGAGAGAGTCCAGTGATCTTATTACTCGGGAAATAGTTCTGGATGCTATTAAAGGAAGTCAACGAATCCTGTTCTGCTCTTGTATGTTGACTCTGGTACAAATTATCCTTAAACTTAAAGTCTGAGTATTCACGTCTTAGGAGAATTTGGAAAAATTTGTGAGCGTTTGGAACTACCGACAGATTGGTGATTAAGAATGGTGCTATTGTTTACATTATTGGACATTTATGATAGAGGAAGTAGATCGTCTGCTAGTTTGTTCTCAACAGAGGTGATATTCTCCAGAGTCCTGTAGATTCTCTAGAAGACCCTAAAGATGCTTCAGCAGACAACCCCGGACAGGTTGGAGGCTCGGCCAGGATGATCGTAGGCCATCGTACTCCTTGAGATAACACCGCTGCAGAGGGATATATACGCTCCAGAGTGCCACCCTTCTCCCTCTTGTCACCTCTTGTTTATCTTCTGTTGTTTTGCCAGCTATGATAGTGTTTAGTCGTTTTGTTTTGTATGCACTGTTCCGTAGTTCATTTGAAATCACTGGTGTACCTTTTGAAACTACTTGTGTACTTAGTAGGTCCTATGCTGTAATTTGTTCTATGATGATTTATTAATAGAATACGGAGAGCAATAGCCTTCCATTTAGTCTTCAACATTTCTTTCCTTTTATCCCTTTGAAAATCCAAAGGTGAAGTAACGCCAAGAATGTTTGTTCATCGGACTCTAAGCTACCTTGGTCAACGTAGCATAATTCATTCCTATGGATTCATTTTTTTTCCCCAGCATTCTCATCTTTTACATAATCCTAGATTATATTGTTTTTCTACTTGTAAGCACATTTTTTTTGACTTAAAATGTCGGGATAAAGCCGTCCATGTTCCGTTAATACGACATAATTGAAGTTAAGCACGATGAATAGAGATATTCTTTCTATCATTTTGCCGTAACAGATTAAAAAAATAAAAATAATAGAAAAAAAAATTCCTGGCAGAATATAATCAATCTCTCTGTACCAGCAATTTCATTCAAAACATCCAATCGATCACGACTAAAAATCAACACAATCTACCCTCCTCTGAGGTTATTATTTATACAAGCACAATATCAGATACAAGAAGAAAGAATATATATATATATATATATCAACGTATGTATGAATGCGTGTAGGTTTAATACAGCAGCCGCAACCAGACGAGAGTATCTCAACACAATCAGAAGATGGCCATCGAGGAGAATGAGGCAACAACGAAGATGGCCGAGAAGAGGACCGAGCGGCTGGATCTGTAAGCATCAGAGGATTCACCAGTTGTCGATGGGGTGGTCTTTGATCCAGTTCCGGCAGGAACGCTGGGGACTGATGGACTGGCCGGTGTAGATGGGGCGGAGCTGCCCGGTGTCGTGGGTGTGGTTGGTGTAGCTGGTGTTGTGGGCGACCCAGACGGGGAGCTTGCCGGTGCTCCAGCTGCATACAAACATAACATCAGTTAGCACAACTCAGATTTGGACACTGCAGAGCATCATTTTGGAGACTCTAGGATCGTACTGTACCTTTGCACTGGCTAACAGGAGGAGTCTGGACCTTGCAAGCCCCAGGGAGAGCAAGTGCCTGGGTCTGGTTGATGTTGATCCCGAACGACGACCCTCCGCCACTGAGCAGCGAGCAGAGGCACGCCGCCTGCGTCTGGACCACGCTCGAGAGCTGGGTGCAGCACGACGACGAAGGGGTGGACGAGTTTCCTGTGATGTAGCCAAGGCAAGGCGCGAGGCTGACGATGGCAGTCGTGCAGCCAGCTGACTGGGCCGATGCGTTGTGCACAAACATCACAGCCGCAGCTACGGCCACCAGCATGCTGATCCCCATCGTTCTCCGAGCCATGTTCGACCGCGAAAAATGAGTAGATCGTACTGCTTTAGAGTGTATTTTAGCTTGGAATGAAGGAGAAATTAGAAGAGATGGGGGTTTTTATAGGAGGGGAGTTGGTTAATGCAGGTGGCCAACTCTGTGTTGGATTCAAACAAGCAACAGCTTGGAAGGTGACTGGGGTTATTTAAATGAGGGAAATGTGTTAGTTGAGGTTGATCAGCGAGAGTTAGTAGGATTGGAATTATAAACTTTGGGTTTTGGTGGCCAACCTCTGTCTGTTATTGCTGCTTGATTCTGCCCCCAGCTTGTACGTGTAGGGCTCAGCAGGGTTGTTCCAATTTTGCTGCCACACTTGATTGTTAAACTAGCGGAATGCTTGAATCATTTAGGGAGGTTTAGTTTACGCGAATTCGTTATTACATCCTGCAATTAGGGGTTTTGGTGAGGATATCTAGATCTCTTAGAACACAGGCTTAACCATTGAAGATGGGGAGTCCTGCTCAGATAATATGACTATATATCCCAACACATCGCCCTATGTCGTGCGAATACGGTGATATCGAGACAGATACCAAGTATGTGAAGTTTATTTTTTAAAAAAATACATGCTTACGTGTTTGATATGTGTTGATGGCCAAATTTGACCGGTAATTAGGTTCGCGGAGCCAATTTAAGCATTAAATAAAAATTAGACTCAAGACGAAGTTAAACCTAAGTTAGATAAGGTGAGTAGGCTGCAAAGATGCAGAATTTCAATCAAGTACCTATAGTAAGATTATCAAATAATAATAATTAAAAAAAAATTACTCTGAGAAATATGTACACAAGCAAGGTTTGACCCTGAAGCCTACATTCTTGGTGGATGGTGGTCGTCCAATATGAGTTTTAATTGATGGTCAGCATTTCAATCTTTAAGGTTTTTTTTTTTTTTTTTTTTTATTCGTCTCTCTCTCTCTCTTGAGATTACAAGAATATTGAATATGTAGAGAAGATACAGAAGAAGATCTGATGTCCAAATTTAGAAAGAGATGTCTCTTCGCATGGAAGAGGGTGTTTTTTATAGTTATTTGATGGGTAGAGTGACAGTTTAATTCCAATCTATGTACTTTCCTAATATGAGTTGGATTTTATTGCCTTTTAGAGGGTCTTCCATAAAGTAGTTGAACTCGATTTTCTTGTTTGGGAGTTTTGACTGACGAAAGATTCTTGAGTATTTCTAGCTTCATAAACTTAGTGGACCCTCATTTTATGAGCTTCTTACCACATTGGGTGGATCGATATACAAATAAATAATAGCTCTTCACTCATGAGTTCATTCCAATGAAATTTCGAAGTATATTTTCAACTTAATATGCCTGTCTATTCATCTGGTTGCCTCAAGGCAACTTGTGCTACTGCGGCTACTTGTTCCAAGTCATTGAATAGCCATATTAATTACTGTATCGATAACCGTGAACGTTTCATCATTGTGGCTATGGAAGACCTTTTAACTTGGAGGCAAGGATTTCCTCGAGTTTCTGTTCATGGACCCACATATGTTGATCAATGCAATTGAGATTTACTACCAATCTCGAATGAATTCACCCAATTTACTGTTGGAAATACTACCCCCCCTCCCCCCCCCCCCCCCCCCCCCCAATAGGAGTTTACAAACTTGGTGGAGAGTATTAGGTTTAAATTGGCGTCTTGATATAAAAACTGGATCTTTCTATTCCCATTGTGTAAATTTATAATAATTCAAGGAGAGAAAACAAAGAAGGAAAAGTTACAAGAGAAGGAACTGTTGAACTCTGTCCTCCTTGATGAACTAGTGAGAGTCAACTTGTTGTATGAAACAAGTCTTGAAGCCAATGATCTTCTCAAAGATTCCAAATTCCTCTCTTGTTATGCCTATTTATAGGCTATGAGAGAATTTGACCATAATCCGTTTAGAAAAAAGTTGGAAATTCTCTTTTCTTTTAGTTATAGATTAGGGATTCACTTTTTTATTTTCTAGAATAAGATTGAAAATCTTTAAAAAGGTGTAAATGATTTGGTAACTCAATTTATGGTCAAAACCAATTTCATTTAATTGAAATTCTGGTGACATGAGGCTACTGGCTAGCCTCGCGCATGATTTTGATGCGAGGCAATTAATTAGCCTCACATATGACATTGACGTGAGCTTATTAGCTAGCCTCACGTACAGAGTAGACTTCATACTTTGTCTACTCTACAACTAGGTAGCATGGCAAGCCATTGTCGTTCGCTTCCGGGAGTGATAATGCCACTATTGCTAATGAGTAGATATCAACTTTCATTTTGAAACGAGCATAAGCCTTTGGACTTTATAGGCATCAATCCTCATCTTGGAGATTTCGAGTGAGCATGGACAACATAAAGTGAAAGGAGTGAACTTGGAACCTTAAGCCTTCACATGTGTATCAAGTTTAGAAATTCCTTACAATAACATGTACTTTCCATAAATTCATATGCGAGATATGTTAAAAAATTTAAGTATATTGGATGCACATTTTTGGAAACAAATGATATTATCTTTTGGAAATAATTGATCATATTGGTTTAGGGATGAGAATGAATGGTTTCAAGAATTAATTTTTGGCCCATTCTATTCTAAATTTTGAATTAAATTTTTTTTTTTTCCTAATTCAAAATTTTGAATAGAAAAGTCAAGAATTAGTTCATATATCTACCATTCTCATCCTTATATGGGCTATAATTAAGCAGGTAAGGCCTGAGTTCCTGACAAGATAGGATTTCATAAGAATACAATTTGATTGCATTTGAGTAGCGTACACGGTGTATCTTAAACTCATTAGCATTAAGATGTAAAAGAAATATAGATTACGAATATTTTTCATAAATACTTGTATCCATAAATATCGATTGAAACAAGGATAATTATCTATACATATGTTTTTTTTTAAGGGATATTATCTACTGCGTTTTGTTCATTTAATCCGTAAATTATTGCTTGCTTGCACCGTCTCTAAAATTAATCTTTTTTTAATACTTCACAAATCAAACCCAACTTCCATTAGTCTTGTTCATTTCATTTCTCTTCCTCTCTTTTTTTTTTTTTTTTTTTTTTTTCTTTTTTAGGAAAAGATAGTGATCAGCATTTTTCTTTAAAGCGTATTCTTTATACTAAAAAATTATTTGATAAGGTCATTATATTTCTAGCATTCTTTCTTAAAGAGTTCCTATATAATAAAAAATTATTTGTACATCATTTTTGAGACATAAGCCACAATTTCAGAACATGTATTAAAGTACTAGTCTTGTCACTGTAAGTAGTGTTAATGTACCAAAAATTTAAAAGTTGCAGGGAGAGGAGCAAAATTGTTTTGTATTTTAACAAACACACGAAAGGTTGAGAGTTTATTTTGAACTGAAATATAGAGCTTTATATATTAATATTTTATTTTTTAGAATCCATAATTAAATATACGGTCAATGAGATTTAAAACCGGGTTTTTCTTATACCACTTTGAAATGCCTTCAACTATATCAAAACTTTATAGTTGTTACAAGAGTTTGAGGGAAATATTTTGTACTCTAGCAAACATGTCACGTTGATACAGGTTTTTTATAAAAACAATAAATCTGATTAATAGTATTATTAATTTGTTCTAAAACAATAATACAAATCCATGGATCAACCTCACAAAAACAGTTCCAGACAAATCAACATATCAATAAAATCGCCGGTGCATATCTAGTGCTCCTCTACATCTTGTTCGCCAACATAATTCCTAGTAGAGTCGCCACCAACAGAGCTGGCGAGAGCTTCGCAGCAGAATTAGGCAGCAGGAGTGGCCGCTGCCCTTGGTTCAGCCTGCATCTGCCGGACTATCTGCAACTGCTGGTGGAGACGCCGGGAGCTGAGTTGGTGCCTCCGCAGGTGGCACATCGTCGGTTCCCCCTCCAACTATAGAGAACATTTCAAACCAAATATCAGCAAAACTGTTGCATTAATCAAATTTGCGTCCGCGTAGGAGAAATTGAAAGTTTCTTACCGGAGGATGGCGGGAGAGGGGGGAGACCCGGCGCATATGCCACTGGACCTGGGCTCGGAAGAGGAGTTGCGGTAGCTGCAACCAAACCAAAAAAAATACTTTCATATGTTAGATAGCGTTGACTAAATAACGAACCTGTACGCTGAGGGGCTGGACAGTACACGAACCTTTGCACTGGAGGGGGACCTTCTGAGAGTTGCACAGGCGAGGAAGCGTAATGGCCAATGTACGGTTGATCGGAAGGCTGAACGGAACACTCCCCGTGAGTATGAGACAAGCGCAATCCGTGCTGCTGCTGATAAGCGAGCCTAGAGCGTCGCAGCAGCCTGACGACGGAGATCCGCCTCCGTTGGTGCTGCCAGTGATGAAGTTCATGCAGGGAGTGAAGCTACTGATCAGCGAGCTCGTGCATGCTGTCGAGATCTGAGCCGATGCCATGTTCATCGACATTGCGAGGGACGATGATCGCAACGGTGATCTTCATCATCTCGAATTTGGATTCGAATTCGAACTGCGTTTGGAGTGTGGAGTAGAAAATTGAACTTTTAGAGAGAACAGGAGTTGAGGGGAGGAATTTATAGTTGAAGAGGAGTTCGGAAGTTGGTCCTGGAGATAACCAACCTCAGCTAACTCCGTTCACAGGGAATTTGTTTCTAGTTGGACTCAGTAATTTGGACTTGGACTGGACACGTGGGGGGTCTAATGCGTAAAGTTGGTCTCTAATTAGGTGAGGGTTGGCAACTTGGGCGGGGTGCATCTCTTGGCAACTAAGGCACTCCTCTTGGTTGGACCATTGTTGGTCTTGGGAACAATCCAACTCAGAGAGCAAGTTAGCCTTAGCTTGAAAACTCGAAGAGACTTTTTATCGCTAATACATGAGCATTTGAATTACATTCTCTTGTATCTAGAATTCGAAGAGACTTGAGCTTGAAGAATGTATTGGTTCAACTGTTTTCGAATTAGAAAGACGATGATATGAGGCCCGAATAAGAGGAAGTATGTCATAAGCCCAACATTAACATAGACTAGTTTGTCTTTGGCAAGGGTTGTCGAATACATATTTTAACTATATATATATATATATATATATATATATATATATATATATTATATATATATATATAATATTACTGTATGTGAGCCGACAGTTCAGAAAAAGTTGCGTGAGTTAGCGGCAAAATTATAATGATCCAATGATTTTTCTTCAATTTTTCTTTACCAGTATTATCTCTACCTTCTTAACTTCTTTCAGATTAAATTTCATAAATTTTTGAGTTCATTTATCATTTCATCAAGTGCTTACAAAATATTATATTCATTGAAAATCGTTAATTTTGTATTAATTTGGTGGATGACCAAATCAAAACTAAAACCTAAGAAATTGGGTATGAGTGAACCCTAGGGGTCGAGATCATAATTCAAAAGAGTTTTTTTTTAAAAAAAAATATTGGAGATAGTCGAAATGAACTACAATTCAGGTAACTTGTATGAGCTGTCAGCTCATTTCTATTTTTCTTATATATATATATATATATATATATATATATATATATATATATATATATATATATATATATTATATATATATATATATATATATATATTATAATATATATATATATATATATATATATATATATATATATATATATATATATAATATAGGGATTACTATAGGTGAGCCGCTAGCTCAGGAAAAGTTACGTGAGTTAGCGATAAAACTATAATCATCCAATGATTTTTCTTCAATTTTTTTACAATATAATCTCTACCCTCTTAACTTCTTTCGGATTAAATATCATACATTTTGGAGTTCGTTTACCCTTTCATCAAATGCATATAAAATATTTTATTTATTAAAAACCGTTACTTTTGTGTTAACTTGATGAAGGACCAAATCAAAACTAAAACCCAAGAAATTGGGTATAAGTGAACCCTAGGGCGTCGAGATCATAATCCAAAAGAAATTTTTCAAAAAAGATTATTGGAGATAGTGGAAATGAACTACAGCTCAGGTAACTTGCGTGGACTGTCAGCTCATTTCAATTTTTTCTCATATATATATATATATATATAATATATATATATATATATATATATATATATATATATATATATATATATATATATATATGAAATTATTGTAAGGTGAGCCGCCAGCTCAAGAAAACTTACGTGAGCTAGCGGCAAAACTATAATGATCCAATATTTTTTCTTCAAGTTTTTTTAACAATTACTATATTTACATTCTTAATTTAGTTTAAAGCAGTTTCAGTTTCAGTTTTTATTATTAAGATATAAGGAAGAGA